>CM075876.1:21899404-22221298 GCA_038021265.1 Cyprinella venusta
TGTCAAAATTTGGACCTGAAAAAAAAACATAAGGGGTAACACTGTCATTTTTTTTTTGGCCGAAATTTTGACCCCCTCCGATCTTCTTGAAACTCTGGATTCTGACAGAGGGCCACGAGACTTCGACCAGCGCGCAAAAATGGAGGCTCTAGACCCTTCCAGAGCCGAGATATCGAGGTCAAAGTTTGGACCTGAAAAAAAAAACATAAGGGGTAACACTGTCGTTTTTGGCCGAAATTTTGACCCCCTCCGATCTTCTTGAAACTCTGGATTCTGACAGAGGGCCACGAGACTTCGACCAGCACGCAAAAATGGAGGCTCTAGACCCTTCCAGAGCCGAGATATCGGATGTCAAAGTTTTGACCTGAAAAAAAAACATAAGGGGTAACACTGTCGTTTTGGCCGAAATTTTGACCCCCTCCGATCTTCTTGAAACTCTGGATTCTGACAGAGGGCCACGAGACTTCGACCAGCGCGCAAAAATGGAGGCTCTAGACCCTTCCAGAGCCGAGATATCGGATGTCAAAGTTTTGACCTGAAAAAAAAACATAAGGGGTAACACTGTCGTTTTTGGCCGAAATTTTGACCCCCTCTGATCTTCTTGAAACTCTGGATTCTGACAGAGGGCCACGAGACTTCGACCAGCACGCAAAAATGGAGGCTCTAGACCCTTCCAGAGCCGAGATATCGGATGTCAAAGTTTTGACCTGAAAAAAAAACATAAGGGGTAACACTGTCATTTTTGGCCGAAATTTTGACCCCTCGATCTTCTTGAAACTCTGGATTCTGACAGAGGGCCACGAGACTTCGACCAGCGCGCAAAAATGGAGGCTCTAGACCCTTCCAGAGCCGAGATATCGGATGTCAAAGTTTTGACCTGAAAAAAAAACATAAGGGGTAACACTGTCGTTTTTGGCCGAAATTTTGACCCCCTCCGATCTTCTTGAAACTCTGGATTCTGACAGAGGGCCACGAGACTTCGACCAGCGCGCAAAAATGGAGGCTCTAGACCCTTCCAGAGCCGAGATATCGGATGTCAAAGTTTTGACCTGAAAAAAAAAACATAAGGGGTAACACTGTCGTTTTTGGCCGAAATTTTGACCCCCCTCCGATCTTCTTGAAACTCTGGATTCTGACAGAGGGCCACGAGACTTCGACCAGCGCGCAAAAATGGAGGCTCTAGACCCTTCCAGAGCCGAGATATCGGATGTCAAAGTTTTGACCTGAAAAAAAACATAAGGGGTAACACTGTCGTTTTTGGCCGAAATTTGGACCCCCTCCGATCTTCTTGAAACTCTGGATTCTGACAGAGGGCCACGAGACTTCGACCAGCGCGCAAAAATGGAGGCTCTAGACCCTTCCAGAGCCGAGATATCGGATGTCAAAGTTTTGACCTGAAAAAAAAAACATAAGGGGTAACACTGTCGTTTTTGGCCGAAATTTTGACCCCCTCCGATCTTCTTGAAACTCTGGATTCTGACAGAGGGCCACGAGACTTCGACCAGCGCGCAAAATGGAGGCTCTAGACCCTTCCAGAGCCGAGATATCGGATGTCAAAGTTTTGACCTGAAAAAAAAAAACATAAGGGGTAACACTGTCGTTTTTGGCCGAAATTTTGACCCCCTTTGATCTTCTTGAAACTCTGGATTCTGACAGAGGGCCACGAGACTTCGACCAGCACACAAAAATGGAGGCTCTAGACCCTTCCAGAGCCTAGATATCGGATGTCAAAGTTTTGACCCTAAAAAAAAACATAAGGGGTAACACTGTCATTTTGGCCGAAATTTTGACCCCCTCCGATCTTCTTGAAACTCTGGATTCTGACAGAGGGCCACGAGACTTCGACCAGCGCGCAAAAATGGAGGCTCTAGACCCTTCCAGAGCCGAGATATCGGATGTCAAAGTTTTACCTGAAAAAAAAAACATAAGGGGTAACACTGTCGTTTTTGGCCGAAATTTTGACCCCCTCCGATCTTCTTGAAACTCTGGATTCTGACAGAGGGCCACGAGACTTCGACCAGCGCGCAAAAATGGAGGCTCTAGACCCTTCCAGAGCCGAGATATCGGATGTCAAAGTTTTGACCTGAAAAAAAAACATAAGGGGTAACACTGTCGTTTTTGGCCGAAATTTTGACCCCCTCCGATCCTCTTGAAACTCTGGATTCTGACAGAGGGCCACGAGACTTCGACCAGCGCGCAAAAATTGAGGCTCTAGACCCTTCCAGAGCCGAGATATCGGATGTCAAAGTTTTGACCCTAAAAAAAAACATAAGGGGTAACACTGTCATTTTGGCCGAAATTTTGACCCCCTCCGATCTTCTTGAAACTCTGGATTCTGACAGAGGGCCACGAGACTTCGACCAGCGCGCAAAAATGGAGGCTCTAGACCCTTCCAGAGCCGAGATATCGGATGTCAAAGTTTTTACCTGAAAAAAAACATAAGGGGTAACACTGTCGTTTTTGGCCGAAATTTTGACCCCCTCCGATCTTCTTGAAACTCTGGATTCTGACAGAGGGCCACGAGACTTCGACCAGCGCGCTAAAATGGAGGCTCTAGACCCTTCCAGAGCCGAGATATCGGATGTCAAAGTTTTGACCTGAAAAAAAAACATAAGGGGTAACACTGTCGTTTTTGGCCGAAATTTTGACCCCCTCCGATCCTCTTGAAACTCTGGATTCTGACAGAGGGCCACGAGACTTCGACCAGCGCGCAAAAATGGAGGCTCTAGACCCTTCCAGAGCCGAGATATCGGATGTCAAAGTTTTGACCTGAAAAAAAACATAAGGGGTAACACTGTTGTTTTTGGCCGAAATTTTGACCCCCTCCGATCTTCTTGAAACTCTGGATTCTGACAGAGGGCCACGAGACTTCGACCAGCGCGCAAAAATGGATGCTCTAGACCCTTCCAGAGCCGAGATATCGGATGTCAAAGTTTTGACCTGAAAAAAAAAACATAAGGGGTAACACTGTCGTTTTTGGCCGAAATTTTGACCCCCTCCGATCTTCTTGAAACTCTGGATTCTGACAGAGGGCCACGAGACTTCGACCAGCGCGCAAAAATGGAGGCTCTAGACCCTTCCAGAGCCGAGATATCGGATGTCAATGTTTTGACCTGAAAAAAAAACATAAGGGGTAACACTGTCGTTTTTGGCCGAAATTTTGACCCCCTCCGATCTTCTTGAAACTCTGGATTCTGACAGAGGGCCACGAGACTTCGACCAGCGCACAAAAATGGAGGCTCTAGACCCTTCCAGAGCCGAGATATCGGATGTCAAAGTTTTGACCCGAAAAAAAAACATAAGGGGTAACACTGTCGTTTTTGGCCGAAATTTTGACCCCCTCCGATCTTCTAGAAACTCTGGATTCTGACAGAGGGCCACAAGACTTCGACCAGCGCGCAAAAATGGAGGCTCTAGACCCTTCCAGAGCCGAGATATCGGATGTCAAAGTTTTGACCTGAAAAAAAAACATAAGGGGTAACACTGTCGTTTTTGGCCGAAATTTTGACCCCCTCCGATCCTCTTGAAACTCTGGATTCTGACTGAGGGCCACGAGACTTCGACCAGCGCACAAAAATGGAGGCTCTAGACCCTTCCAGAGCCGAGATATCGGATGTCAAAGTTTTGACCTGAAAAAAAACATAAGGGGTAACACTGTTGTTTTTGGCCGAAATTTTGACCCCCTCCGATCTTCCTGAAACTCTGGATTCTGACAAAGGGCCACGAGACTTCGACCAGCGCGCAAAAATGGAGGCTCTAGACCCTTCCAGAGCCGAGATATCGGATGTCAAAGTTTTGACCTGAAAAAAAACATAAGGGGTAACACTGTCGTTTTTGGCCGAAATTTTGACCCCCTCCGATCTTCTTGAAACTCTGGATTCTGACAGAGGGCCACGAGACTTCGACCAGCGCGCAAAAATGGAGGCTCTAGACCCTTCCAGAGCTGAGATATCGGATGTCAAAGTTTTGACCTGAAAAAAAAACATAAGGGGTAACACTGTCGTTTTTGGCCGAAATTTTGACCCCCTCCGATCTTCTTGAAACTCTGGATTCTGACAGAGGGTCACGAGACTTCGACCAGCGCGCAAAAATGGAGGCTCTAGACCCTTCCAGAGCCGAGATATCGGATGTCAAAGTTTTGACCTGAAAAAAAAAACATAAGGGGTAACACTGTCGTTTTTGGCCGAAATTTTGACCCCCTCCGATCTTCTTGAAACTCTGGATTCTGACAGAGGGCCACGAGACTTCGACCAGCGTGCAAAAATGGAGGCTCTAGACCCTTCCAGAGCCGAGATATCGGATGTCAAAGTTTTGACCTGAAAAAAAAAACATAAGGGGTAACACTGTCGTTTTTGGCCGAAATTTTAACCCCTCCGATCCTCTTGAAACTCTGGATTCTGACAGAGGGCCACGAGACTTCGACCAGCGCGCAAAAATGGAGGCTCTAGACCCTTCCAGAGCCGAGATATCGGATGTCAAAGTTTTGACCTGAAAAAAAAAAACATAAGGGGTAACACTGTCGTTTTTGGCCGAAATTTTGACCCCCTCCGATCTTCTTGAAACTCTGGATTCTGACAGAGGGTCACGAGACTTCGACCAGCGCACAAAAATGGAGGCTCTAGACCCTTCCAGAGCCGAGATATCGGATGTAAAAGTTTTGACCCTAAAAAAAAACATAAGGGGTAACACTGTCATTTTGGCCGAAATTTTGACCCCCTCCGATCTTCTTGAAACTCTGGATTCTGACAGAGGGCCACGAGACTTCGACCAGCGCGCAAAAATGGAGGCTCTAGACCCTTCCAGAGCCGAGATATCGGATGTCAAAGTTTTTACCTGAAAAAAAAAACATAAGGGGTAACACTGTCGTTTTTGGCCGAAATTTTGACCCCCTCCGATCTTCTTGAAACTCTGGATTCTGACAGAGGGCCACGAGACTTCGACCAGCGCGCAAAAATGGGGGCTCTAGACCCTTCCAGAGCCGAGATATCGGATGTCAAAGTTTTGACCTGAAAAAAAAAACATAAGGGGTAACACTGTCGTTTTTGGCCGAAATTTTGACTCCCTCCGATCCTCTTGAAACTCTGGATTCTGACAGAGGGCCACGAGACTTCGACCAGCGTGCAAAAATGGAGGCTCTAGACCCTTCCAGAGCCGAGATATCGGATGTAAAAGTTTTGACCCTAAAAAAAACATAAGGGGTAACACTGTCATTTTGGCCGAAATTTTGACCCCCTCCGATCTTCTTGAAACTCTGGATTCTGACAGAGGGCCACGAGACTTCGACCAGCGCGCAAAAATGGAGGCTCTAGACCCTTCCAGAGCCGAGATATCGGATGTCAAAGTTTTTACCTGAAAAAAAAAACATAAGGGGTAACACTGTCGTTTTTGGCCGAAATTTTGACCCCCTCCGATCTTCTTGAAACTCTGGATTCTGACAGAGGGCCACGAGACTTCGACCAGCGCGCAAAAATGGAGGCTCTAGACCCTTCCAGAGCCGAGATATCGGATGTCAAAGTTTTGACCTGAAAAAAAAACATAAGGGGTAACACTGTCGTTTTTGGCCGAAATTTTGACCCCCTCCGATCCTCTTGAAACTCTGGATTCTGACAGAGGGCCACGAGACTTCGACCAGCGCGCAAAAATGGAGGCTCTAGACCCTTCCAGAGCCGAGATATCGGATGTCAAAGTTTTGACCTGAAAAAAAAAACATAAGGGGTAACACTGTCGTTTTTGGCCGAAATTTTGACCCCCTCCGATCTTCTTGAAACTCTGGATTCTGACAGAGGGCCACGAGACTTCGACCAGCGCACAAAAATGGAGGCTCTAGACCCTTCCAGAGCCGAGATATCGGATGTCAAAGTTTTGACCCTAAAAAAAAACATAAGGGGTAACACTGTCATTTTGGCCGAAATTTTGACCCCCTCCGATCTTCTTGAAACTCTGGATTCTGACAGAGGGCCACGAGACTTCGACCAGCGCACAAAAATGGAGGCTCTAGACCCTTCCAGAGCCGAGATATCGGATGTCAAAGTTTTTACCTGAAAAAAAAACATAAGGGGTAACACTGTCGTTTTTGGCCGAAATTTTGACCCCTCCGATCTTCTTGAAACTCTGGATTCTGACAGAGGGCCACGAGACTTCGACCAGCGCGCAAAAATGGAGGCTCTAGACCCTTCCAGAGCCGAGATATCGGATGTCAAAGTTTTGACCTGAAAAAAAAACATAAGGGGTAACACTGTCGTTTTTGGCCGAAATTTTGACCCCCTCCGATCCTCTTGAAACTCTGGATTCTGACAGAGGGCCACGAGACTTCGACCAGCGTGCAAAAAAGGAGGCTCTAGACCCTTCCAGAGCCGAGATATCGGATGTCAAAGTTATGACCTGAAAAAAAAACATAAGGGGTAACACTGTTGTTTTTGGCCGAAATTTTGACCCCCTCCGATCTTCTTGAAACTCTGGATTCTGACAGAGGGCCACGAGACTTCGACCAGCGCGCAAAAATGGAGGCTCTAGACCCTTCCAGAGCCGAGATATCGGATGTCAATGTTTTGACCTGAAAAAAAAACATAAGGGGTAACACTGTCGTTTTTGACCGAAATTTTGACTCCCTCCGATCCTCTTGAAACTCTGGATTCTGACAGAGGGCCACGAGACTTCGACCAGCGCGCAAAAATGGAGGCTCTAGACCCTTCCAGAGCCGAGATATCGGATGTCAAAGTTTTGACCCTAAAAAAAAACATAAGGGGTAACACTGTCATTTTGGCCGAAATTTTGACCCCCTCCGATCTTCTTGAAACTCTGGATTCTGACAGAGGGCCACGAGACTTCGACCAGCGCGCAAAAATGGAGGCTCTAGACCCTTCCAGAGCCGAGATATCGGATGTCAAAGTTTTGACCTGAAAAAAAAACATAAGGGGTAACACTGTCGTTTTTGGCCGAAATTTTGACCCCCTCCGATCCTCTTGAAACTCTGGATTCTGACAGAGGGCCACGAGACTTCGACCAGCGTGCAAAAAAGGAGGCTCTAGACCCTTCCAGAGCCGAGATATCGGATGTCAAAGTTTGACCTGAAAAAAAAACATAAGGGGTAACACTGTTGTTTTTGGCCGAAATTTTGACCCCCTCCGATCTTCTTGAAACTCTGGATTCTGACAGAGGGCCACAAGACTTCGACCAGCGCGCAAAAATGGAGGCTCTAGACCCATCCAGAGCCGAGATATCGGATGTCAATGTTTTGACCTGAAAAAAAAACATAAGGGGTAACACTGTCGTTTTTGGCCGAAATTTTGACTCCCTCCGATCCTCTTGAAACTCTGGATTCTGACAGAGGGCCACGAGACTTCGACCAGCGCGCAAAAATGGAGGCTCTAGACCCTTCCAGAGCCGAGATATCGGATGTCAAAGTTTTGACCCTAAAAAAAAACATAAGGGGTAACACTGTCATTTTGGCCGAAATTTTGACCCCCTCCGATCTTCTTGAAACTCTGGATTCTGACAGAGGGCCACGAGACTTCGACCAGCGCGCAAAAATGGAGGCTCTAGACCCTTCCAGAGCCGAGATATCGGATGTCAAAGTTTTTACCTGAAAAAAAAACATAAGGGGTAACACTGTCGTTTTTGGCCGAAATTTTGACCCCCTCCGATCTTCTTGAAACTCTGGATTCTGACAGAGGGCCACGAGACTTCGACCAGCGCGCAAAAATGGAGGCTCTAGACCCTTCCAGAGCCGAGATATCGGATGTCAAAGTTTTGACCTGAAAAAAAAAACATAAGGGGTAACACTGTCGTTTTTGGCCGAAATTTTGACCCCCTCCGATCCTCTTGAAACTCTGGATTCTGACAGAGGGCCACGAGACTTCGACCAGCGCGCAAAAATGGAGGCTCTAGACCCTTCCAGAGCCGAGATATCGGATGTCAAAGTTTTGACCTGAAAAAAAAAACATAAGGGGTAACACTGTCGTTTTTGGCCGAAATTTTGACCCCCTCCGATCTTCTTAAAACTCTGGATTCTGACAGAGGGCCACGAGACTTCGACCAGCGCACAAAAATGGAGGCTCTAGACCCTTCCAGAGCCGAGATATCGGATGTCAAAGTTTTGACCCTAAAAAAAAACATAAGGGGTAACACTGTCATTTTGGCCGAAATTTTGACCCCCTCCGATCTTCTTGAAACTCTGGATTCTGACAGAGGGCCACGAGACTTCGACCAGCGCGCAAAAATGGAGGCTCTAGACCCTTCCAGAGCCGAGATATCGGATGTCAAAGTTTTTACCTGAAAAAAAAAACATAAGGGGTAACACTGTCGTTTTTGGCCGAAATTTTGACCCCCTCCGATCTTCTTGAAACTCTGGATTCTAACAGAGGGCCACGAGACTTCGACCAGCGCGCAAAAATGGAGGCTCTAGACCTTTCCAGAGTTGAGATATCGGATGTCAAAGTTTTGACCTGAAAAAAAAACATAAGGGGTAACACTGTCGTTTTTGGCCGAAATTTTGACCCCCTCCGATCCTCTTGAAACTCTGGATTCTGACAGAGGGCCACGAGACTTCGACCAGCGCGCAAAAATTGAGGCTCTAGACCCTTCCAGAGCCGAGATATCGGATGTCAAAGTTTTGACCCTAAAAAAAAACATAAGGGGTAACACTGTCATTTTGGCCGAAATTTTGACCCCCTCCGATCTTCTTGAAACTCTGGATTCTGACAGAGGGCCACGAGACTTCGACCAGCGCGCAAAAATGGAGGCTCTAGACCCTTCCAGAGCCGAGATATCGGATGTCAAAGTTTTTACCTGAAAAAAAAAACATAAGGGGTAACACTGTCGTTTTTGGCCGAAATTTTGACCCCCTCCGATCTTCTTGAAACTCTGGATTCTGACAGAGGGCCACGAGACTTCAACCAGCGCGCAAAAATGGAGGCTCTAGACCCTTCCAGAGCCGAGATATCGGATGTCAAAGTTTTGACCTGAAAAAAAAAAACATAAGGGGTAACACTGTCGTTTTTGGCCGAAATTTTGACCCCCTCCGATCCTCTTGAAACTCTGGATTCTGACAGAGGGCCACGAGACTTCGACCAGCGCGCAAAAATGGAGGCTCTAGACCCTTCCAGAGCCGAGATATCGGATGTCAAAGTTTTGACCTGAAAAAAAAAACATAAGGGGTAACACTGTCGTTTTTGGCCGAAATTTTGACCCCCTCCGATCTTCTTGAAACTCTGGATTCTGACAGAGGGCCACGAGACTTCGACCAGCGCACAAAAATGGAGGCTCTAGACCCTTCCAGAGCCGAGATATCGGATGTCAAAGTTTTGACCCTAAAAAAAAACATAAGGGGTAACACTGTCATTTTGGCCGAAATTTTGACCCCCTCCGATCTTCTTGAAACTCTGGATTCTGACAGAGGGCCACGAGACTTCGACCAGCGCACAAAAATGGAGGCTCTAGACCCTTCCAGAGCCGAGATATCGGATGTCAAAGTTTTTACCTGAAAAAAAAAACATAAGGGGTAACACTGTCGTTTTTGGCCGAAATTTTGACCCCCTCCGATCTTCTTGAAACTCTGGATTCTGACAGAGGGCCACGAGACTTCGACCAGCGCGCAAAAATGGAGGCTCTAGACCCTTCCAGAGCCGAGATATCGGATGTCAAAGTTTTGACCTGAAAAAAAAACATAAGGGGTAACACTGTCGTTTTTGGCCGAAATTTTGACCCCCTCCGATCCTCTTGAAACTCTGGATTCTGACAGAGGGCCACGAGACTTCGACCAGCGCGCAAAAATTGAGGCTCTAGACCCTTCCAGAGCCGAGATATCGGATGTCAAAGTTTTGACCCTAAAAAAAAACATAAGGGGTAACACTGTCATTTTGGCCGAAATTTTGACCCCCTCCGATCTTCTTGAAACTCTGGATTCTGACAGAGGGCCACGAGACCTCGACCAGCACGCAAAAATGGAGGCTCTAGACCCTTCCAGAGCCGAGATATCGGATGTCAAAGTTTTGACCTGAAAAAAAAACATAAGGGGTAACACTGTTGTTTTTGGCCGAAATTTTGACCCCCTCCGATCTTCTTGAAACCCTGGATTCTGACAGAGGGCCACGAGACTTCGACCAGCGCGCAAAAATGGAGGCTCTAGACCCTTCCAGAGCCGAGATATCGGATGTCAAAGTTTTGACCCTAAAAAAAAACATAAGGGGTAACACTGTCATTTTGGCCGAAATTTTGACCCCCTCCGATCTTCTTGAAACTCTGGATTCTGACAGAGGGCCACGAGACTTCGACCAGCGCGCAAAAATGGAGGCTCTAGACCCTTCCAGAGCCGAGATATCGGATGTCAAAGTTTTTACCTGAAAAAAAAACATAAGGGGTAACACTGTCGTTTTTGGCCGAAATTTTGACCCCCTCCGATCTTCTTGAAACTCTGGATTCTGACAGAGGGCCACGAGACTTCGACCAGCGCGCAAAAATGGAGGCTCTAGACCCTTCCAGAGCCGAGATATCGGATGTCAAAGTTTTGACCTGAAAAAAAAAACATAAGGGGTAACACTGTCGTTTTTGGCCGAAATTTTGACCCCCTCCGATCCTCTTGAAACTCTGGATTCTGACAGAGGGCCACGAGACTTCGACCAGCGCGCAAAAATGGAGGCTCTAGACCCTTCCAGAGCCGAGATATCGGATGTCAAAGTTTTGACCTGAAAAAAAAACATAAGGGGTAACACTGTCGTTTTTGGCCGAAATTTTGACCCCCTCCGATCTTCTTGAAACTCTGGATTCTGACAGAGGGCCACGAGACTTCGACCAGCGCACAAAAATGGAGGCTCTAGACCCTTCCAGAGCCTAGATATCGGATGTCAAAGTTTTGACCCTAAAAAAAAACATAAGGGGTAACACTGTCATTTTGGCCGAAATTTTGACCCCCTCCGATCTTCTTGAAACTCTGGATTCTGACAGAGGGCCACGAGACTTCGACCAGCGCGCAAAAATGGAGGCTCTAGACCCTTCCAGAGCCGAGATATCGGATGTCAAAGTTTTTACCTGAAAAAAAAAACATAAGGGGTAACACTGTCGTTTTTGGCCGAAATTTTGACCCCCTCCGATCTTCTTGAAACTCTGGATTCTGACAGAGGGCCACGAGACTTCGACCAGCGCGCAAAAATGGAGGCTCTAGACCCTTCCAGAGCCGAGATATCGGATGTCAAAGTTTTGACCTGAAAAAAAAACATAAGGGGTAACACTGTCGTTTTTGGCCGAAATTTTGACCCCCTCCGATCCTCTTGAAACTCTGGATTCTGACAGAGGGCCACGAGACTTCGACCAGCGCGCAAAAATTGAGGCTCTAGACCCTTCCAGAGCCGAGATATCGGATGTCAAAGTTTTGACCCTAAAAAAAAACATAAGGGGTAACACTGTCATTTTGGCCGAAATTTTGACCCCCTCCGATCTTCTTGAAACTCTGGATTCTGACAGAGGGCCACGAGACTTCGACCAGCGCGCAAAAATGGAGGCTCTAGACCCTTCCAGAGCCGAGATATCGGATGTCAAAGTTTTTACCTGAAAAAAAAACATAAGGGGTAACACTGTCGTTTTTGGCCGAAATTTTGACCCCCTCCGATCTTCTTGAAACTCTGGATTCTGACAGAGGGCCACGAGACTTCGACCAGCGCGCTAAAATGGAGGCTCTAGACCCTTCCAGAGCCGAGATATCGGATGTCAAAGTTTTGACCTGAAAAAAAAACATAAGGGGTAACACTGTCGTTTTTGGCCGAAATTTTGACCCCCTCCGATCCTCTTGAAACTCTGGATTCTGACAGAGGGCCACGAGACTTCGACCAGCGCGCAAAAATGGAGGCTCTAGACCCTTCCAGAGCCGAGATATCGGATGTCAAAGTTTTGACCTGAAAAAAAACATAAGGGGTAACACTGTTGTTTTTGGCCGAAATTTTGACCCCCTCCGATCTTCTTGAAACTCTGGATTCTGACAGAGGGCCACGAGACTTCGACCAGCGCGCAAAAATGGATGCTCTAGACCCTTCCAGAGCCGAGATATCGGATGTCAAAGTTTTGACCTGAAAAAAAAAACATAAGGGGTAACACTGTCGTTTTTGGCCGAAATTTTGACCCCCTCCGATCTTCTTGAAACTCTGGATTCTGACAGAGGGCCACGAGACTTCGACCAGCGCGCAAAAATGGAGGCTCTAGACCCTTCCAGAGCCGAGATATCGGATGTCAATGTTTTGACCTGAAAAAAAAACATAAGGGGTAACACTGTCGTTTTTGGCCGAAATTTTGACCCCCTCCGATCTTCTTGAAACTCTGGATTCTGACAGAGGGCCACGAGACTTCGACCAGCGCACAAAAATGGAGGCTCTAGACCCTTCCAGAGCCGAGATATCGGATGTCAAAGTTTTGACCCGAAAAAAAAACATAAGGGGTAACACTGTCGTTTTTGGCCGAAATTTTGACCCCCTCCGATCTTCTAGAAACTCTGGATTCTGACAGAGGGCCACAAGACTTCGACCAGCGCGCAAAAATGGAGGCTCTAGACCCTTCCAGAGCCGAGATATCGGATGTCAAAGTTTTGACCTGAAAAAAAAAACATAAGGGGTAACACTGTCGTTTTTGGCCGAAATTTTGACCCCCTCCGATCCTCTTGAAACTCTGGATTCTGACTGAGGGCCACGAGACTTCGACCAGCGCACAAAAATGGAGGCTCTAGACCCTTCCAGAGCCGAGATATCGGATGTCAAAGTTTTGACCTGAAAAAAAAACATAAGGGGTAACACTGTTGTTTTTGGCCGAAATTTTGACCCCCTCCGATCTTCCTGAAACTCTGGATTCTGACAAAGGGCCACGAGACTTCGACCAGCGCGCAAAAATGGAGGCTCTAGACCCTTCCAGAGCCGAGATATCGGATGTCAAAGTTTTGACCTGAAAAAAAACATAAGGGGTAACACTGTCGTTTTTGGCCGAAATTTTGACCCCCTCCGATCTTCTTGAAACTCTGGATTCTGACAGAGGGCCACGAGACTTCGACCAGCGCGCAAAAATGGAGGCTCTAGACCCTTCCAGAGCTGAGATATCGGATGTCAAAGTTTTGACCTGAAAAAAAAACATAAGGGGTAACACTGTCGTTTTTGGCCGAAATTTTGACCCCCTCCGATCTTCTTGAAACTCTGGATTCTGACAGAGGGTCACGAGACTTCGACCAGCGCGCAAAAATGGAGGCTCTAGACCCTTCCAGAGCCGAGATATCGGATGTCAAAGTTTTGACCTGAAAAAAAAAACATAAGGGGTAACACTGTCGTTTTTGGCCGAAATTTTGACCCCCTCCGATCTTCTTGAAACTCTGGATTCTGACAGAGGGCCACGAGACTTCGACCAGCGTGCAAAAATGGAGGCTCTAGACCCTTCCAGAGCCGAGATATCGGATGTCAAAGTTTTGACCTGAAAAAAAAAAACATAAGGGGTAACACTGTCGTTTTTGGCCGAAATTTTAACCCCCTCCGATCCTCTTGAAACTCTGGATTCTGACAGAGGGCCACGAGACTTCGACCAGCGCGCAAAAATGGAGGCTCTAGACCCTTCCAGAGCCGAGATATCGGATGTCAAAGTTTTGACCTGAAAAAAAAAAACATAAGGGGTAACACTGTCGTTTTTGGCCGAAATTTTGACCCCCTCCGATCTTCTTGAAACTCTGGATTCTGACAGAGGGTCACGAGACTTCGACCAGCGCACAAAAATGGAGGCTCTAGACCCTTCCAGAGCCGAGATATCGGATGTAAAAGTTTTGACCCTAAAAAAAAACATAAGGGGTAACACTGTCATTTTGGCCGAAATTTTGACCCCCTCCGATCTTCTTGAAACTCTGGATTCTGACAGAGGGCCACGAGACTTCGACCAGCGCGCAAAAATGGAGGCTCTAGACCCTTCCAGAGCCGAGATATCGGATGTCAAAGTTTTTACCTGAAAAAAAAAACATAAGGGGTAACACTGTCGTTTTTGGCCGAAATTTTGACCCCCTCCGATCTTCTTGAAACTCTGGATTCTGACAGAGGGCCACGAGACTTCGACCAGCGCGCAAAAATGGGGGCTCTAGACCCTTCCAGAGCCGAGATATCGGATGTCAAAGTTTTGACCTGAAAAAAAAAACATAAGGGGTAACACTGTCGTTTTTGGCCGAAATTTTGACTCCCTCCGATCCTCTTGAAACTCTGGATTCTGACAGAGGGCCACGAGACTTCGACCAGCGTGCAAAAATGGAGGCTCTAGACCCTTCCAGAGCCGAGATATCGGATGTAAAAGTTTTGACCCTAAAAAAAAACATAAGGGGTAACACTGTCATTTTGGCCGAAATTTTGACCCCCTCCGATCTTCTTGAAACTCTGGATTCTGACAGAGGGCCACGAGACTTCGACCAGCGCGCAAAAATGGAGGCTCTAGACCCTTCCAGAGCCGAGATATCGGATGTCAAAGTTTTTACCTGAAAAAAAAAACATAAGGGGTAACACTGTCGTTTTTGGCCGAAATTTTGACCCCCTCCGATCTTCTTGAAACTCTGGATTCTGACAGAGGGCCACGAGACTTCGACCAGCGCGCAAAAATGGAGGCTCTAGACCCTTCCAGAGCCGAGATATCGGATGTCAAAGTTTTGACCTGAAAAAAAAACATAAGGGGTAACACTGTCGTTTTTGGCCGAAATTTTGACCCCCTCCGATCCTCTTGAAACTCTGGATTCTGACAGAGGGCCACGAGACTTCGACCAGCGCGCAAAAATGGAGGCTCTAGACCCTTCCAGAGCCGAGATATCGGATGTCAAAGTTTTGACCTGAAAAAAAAAACATAAGGGGTAACACTGTCGTTTTTGGCCGAAATTTTGACCCCCTCCGATCTTCTTGAAACTCTGGATTCTGACAGAGGGCCACGAGACTTCGACCAGCGCACAAAAATGGAGGCTCTAGACCCTTCCAGAGCCGAGATATCGGATGTCAAAGTTTTGACCCTAAAAAAAAACATAAGGGGTAACACTGTCATTTTGGCCGAAATTTTGACCCCCTCCGATCTTCTTGAAACTCTGGATTCTGACAGAGGGCCACGAGACTTCGACCAGCGCACAAAAATGGAGGCTCTAGACCCTTCCAGAGCCGAGATATCGGATGTCAAAGTTTTTACCTGAAAAAAAAACATAAGGGGTAACACTGTCGTTTTTGGCCGAAATTTTGACCCCCTCCGATCTTCTTGAAACTCTGGATTCTGACAGAGGGCCACGAGACTTCGACCAGCGCGCAAAAATGGAGGCTCTAGACCCTTCCAGAGCCGAGATATCGGATGTCAAAGTTTTGACCTGAAAAAAAAACATAAGGGGTAACACTGTCGTTTTTGGCCGAAATTTTGACCCCCTCCGATCCTCTTGAAACTCTGGATTCTGACAGAGGGCCACGAGACTTCGACCAGCGTGCAAAAAAGGAGGCTCTAGACCCTTCCAGAGCCGAGATATCGGATGTCAAAGTTATGACCTGAAAAAAAAACATAAGGGGTAACACTGTTGTTTTTGGCCGAAATTTTGACCCCCTCCGATCTTCTTGAAACTCTGGATTCTGACAGAGGGCCACGAGACTTCGACCAGCGCGCAAAAATGGAGGCTCTAGACCCTTCCAGAGCCGAGATATCGGATGTCAATGTTTTGACCTGAAAAAAAAACATAAGGGGTAACACTGTCGTTTTTGACCGAAATTTTGACTCCCTCCGATCCTCTTGAAACTCTGGATTCTGACAGAGGGCCACGAGACTTCGACCAGCGCGCAAAAATGGAGGCTCTAGACCCTTCCAGAGCCGAGATATCGGATGTCAAAGTTTTGACCCTAAAAAAAACATAAGGGGTAACACTGTCATTTTGGCCGAAATTTTGACCCCCTCCGATCTTCTTGAAACTCTGGATTCTGACAGAGGGCCACGAGACTTCGACCAGCGCGCAAAAATGGAGGCTCTAGACCCTTCCAGAGCCGAGATATCGGATGTCAAAGTTTTGACCTGAAAAAAAAACATAAGGGGTAACACTGTCGTTTTTGGCCGAAATTTTGACCCCCTCCGATCCTCTTGAAACTCTGGATTCTGACAGAGGGCCACGAGACTTCGACCAGCGTGCAAAAAAGGAGGCTCTAGACCCTTCCAGAGCCGAGATATCGGATGTCAAAGTTTTGACCTGAAAAAAAAACATAAGGGGTAACACTGTTGTTTTTGGCCGAAATTTTGACCCCCTCCGATCTTCTTGAAACTCTGGATTCTGACAGAGGGCCACAAGACTTCGACCAGCGCGCAAAAATGGAGGCTCTAGACCCATCCAGAGCCGAGATATCGGATGTCAATGTTTTGACCTGAAAAAAAAACATAAGGGGTAACACTGTCGTTTTTGGCCGAAATTTTGACTCCCTCCGATCCTCTTGAAACTCTGGATTCTGACAGAGGGCCACGAGACTTCGACCAGCGCGCAAAAATGGAGGCTCTAGACCCTTCCAGAGCCGAGATATCGGATGTCAAAGTTTTGACCCTAAAAAAAAACATAAGGGGTAACACTGTCATTTTGGCCGAAATTTTGACCCCCTCCGATCTTCTTGAAACTCTGGATTCTGACAGAGGGCCACGAGACTTCGACCAGCGCGCAAAAATGGAGGCTCTAGACCCTTCCAGAGCCGAGATATCGGATGTCAAAGTTTTTACCTGAAAAAAAAACATAAGGGGTAACACTGTCGTTTTTGGCCGAAATTTTGACCCCCTCCGATCTTCTTGAAACTCTGGATTCTGACAGAGGGCCACGAGACTTCGACCAGCGCGCAAAAATGGAGGCTCTAGACCCTTCCAGAGCCGAGATATCGGATGTCAAAGTTTTGACCTGAAAAAAAAAACATAAGGGGTAACACTGTCGTTTTTGGCCGAAATTTTGACCCCCTCCGATCCTCTTGAAACTCTGGATTCTGACAGAGGGCCACGAGACTTCGACCAGCGCGCAAAAATGGAGGCTCTAGACCCTTCCAGAGCCGAGATATCGGATGTCAAAGTTTTGACCTGAAAAAAAAAACATAAGGGGTAACACTGTCGTTTTTGGCCGAAATTTTGACCCCCTCCGATCTTCTTAAAACTCTGGATTCTGACAGAGGGCCACGAGACTTCGACCAGCGCACAAAAATGGAGGCTCTAGACCCTTCCAGAGCCGAGATATCGGATGTCAAAGTTTTGACCCTAAAAAAAAACATAAGGGGTAACACTGTCATTTTGGCCGAAATTTTGACCCCCTCCGATCTTCTTGAAACTCTGGATTCTGACAGAGGGCCACGAGACTTCGACCAGCGCGCAAAAATGGAGGCTCTAGACCCTTCCAGAGCCGAGATATCGGATGTCAAAGTTTTTACCTGAAAAAAAAAACATAAGGGGTAACACTGTCGTTTTTGGCCGAAATTTTGACCCCCTCCGATCTTCTTGAAACTCTGGATTCTAACAGAGGGCCACGAGACTTCGACCAGCGCGCAAAAATGGAGGCTCTAGACCTTTCCAGAGTTGAGATATCGGATGTCAAAGTTTTGACCTGAAAAAAAAACATAAGGGGTAACACTGTCGTTTTTGGCCGAAATTTTGACCCCCTCCGATCCTCTTGAAACTCTGGATTCTGACAGAGGGCCACGAGACTTCGACCAGCGCGCAAAAATTGAGGCTCTAGACCCTTCCAGAGCCGAGATATCGGATGTCAAAGTTTTGACCCTAAAAAAAAACATAAGGGGTAACACTGTCATTTTGGCCGAAATTTTGACCCCCTCCGATCTTCTTGAAACTCTGGATTCTGACAGAGGGCCACGAGACTTCGACCAGCGCGCAAAAATGGAGGCTCTAGACCCTTCCAGAGCCGAGATATCGGATGTCAAAGTTTTTACCTGAAAAAAAAAACATAAGGGGTAACACTGTCGTTTTTGGCCGAAATTTTGACCCCCTCCGATCTTCTTGAAACTCTGGATTCTGACAGAGGGCCACGAGACTTCAACCAGCGCGCAAAAATGGAGGCTCTAGACCCTTCCAGAGCCGAGATATCGGATGTCAAAGTTTTGACCTGAAAAAAAAAAACATAAGGGGTAACACTGTCGTTTTTGGCCGAAATTTTGACCCCCTCCGATCCTCTTGAAACTCTGGATTCTGACAGAGGGCCACGAGACTTCGACCAGCGCGCAAAAATGGAGGCTCTAGACCCTTCCAGAGCCGAGATATCGGATGTCAAAGTTTTGACCTGAAAAAAAAAACATAAGGGGTAACACTGTCGTTTTTGGCCGAAATTTTGACCCCCTCCGATCTTCTTGAAACTCTGGATTCTGACAGAGGGCCACGAGACTTCGACCAGCGCACAAAAATGGAGGCTCTAGACCCTTCCAGAGCCGAGATATCGGATGTCAAAGTTTTGACCCTAAAAAAAAACATAAGGGGTAACACTGTCATTTTGGCCGAAATTTTGACCCCCTCCGATCTTCTTGAAACTCTGGATTCTGACAGAGGGCCACGAGACTTCGACCAGCGCACAAAAATGGAGGCTCTAGACCCTTCCAGAGCCGAGATATCGGATGTCAAAGTTTTTACCTGAAAAAAAAAACATAAGGGGTAACACTGTCGTTTTTGGCCGAAATTTTGACCCCCTCCGATCTTCTTGAAACTCTGGATTCTGACAGAGGGCCACGAGACTTCGACCAGCGCGCAAAAATGGAGGCTCTAGACCCTTCCAGAGCCGAGATATCGGATGTCAAAGTTTTGACCTGAAAAAAAAACATAAGGGGTAACACTGTCGTTTTTGGCCGAAATTTTGACCCCCTCCGATCCTCTTGAAACTCTGGATTCTGACAGAGGGCCACGAGACTTCGACCAGCGCGCAAAAATTGAGGCTCTAGACCCTTCCAGAGCCGAGATATCGGATGTCAAAGTTTTGACCCTAAAAAAAAACATAAGGGGTAACACTGTCATTTTGGCCGAAATTTTGACCCCCTCCGATCTTCTTGAAACTCTGGATTCTGACAGAGGGCCACGAGACCTCGACCAGCACGCAAAAATGGAGGCTCTAGACCCTTCCAGAGCCGAGATATCGGATGTCAAAGTTTTGACCTGAAAAAAAAACATAAGGGGTAACACTGTTGTTTTTGGCCGAAATTTTGACCCCCTCCGATCTTCTTGAAACCCTGGATTCTGACAGAGGGCCACGAGACTTCGACCAGCGCGCAAAAATGGAGGCTCTAGACCCTTCCAGAGCCGAGATATCGGATGTCAAAGTTTTGACCCTAAAAAAAAACATAAGGGGTAACACTGTCATTTTGGCCGAAATTTTGACCCCCTCCGATCTTCTTGAAACTCTGGATTCTGACAGAGGGCCACGAGACTTCGACCAGCGCGCAAAAATGGAGGCTCTAGACCCTTCCAGAGCCGAGATATCGGATGTCAAAGTTTTTACCTGAAAAAAAAACATAAGGGGTAACACTGTCGTTTTTGGCCGAAATTTTGACCCCCTCCGATCTTCTTGAAACTCTGGATTCTGACAGAGGGCCACGAGACTTCGACCAGCGCGCAAAAATGGAGGCTCTAGACCCTTCCAGAGCCGAGATATCGGATGTCAAAGTTTTGACCTGAAAAAAAAAACATAAGGGGTAACACTGTCGTTTTTGGCCGAAATTTTGACCCCCTCCGATCCTCTTGAAACTCTGGATTCTGACAGAGGGCCACGAGACTTCGACCAGCGCGCAAAAATGGAGGCTCTAGACCCTTCCAGAGCCGAGATATCGGATGTCAAAGTTTTGACCTGAAAAAAAAACATAAGGGGTAACACTGTCGTTTTTGGCCGAAATTTTGACCCCCTCCGATCTTCTTGAAACTCTGGATTCTGACAGAGGGCCACGAGACTTCGACCAGCGCACAAAAATGGAGGCTCTAGACCCTTCCAAAGCCTAGATATCGGATGTCAAAGTTTTGACCCTAAAAAAAAACATAAGGGGTAACACTGTCATTTTGGCCGAAATTTTGACCCCCTCCGATCTTCTTGAAACTCTGGATTCTGACAGAGGGCCACGAGACTTCGACCAGCGCGCAAAAATGGAGGCTCTAGACCCTTCCAGAGCCGAGATATCGGATGTCAAAGTTTTACCTGAAAAAAAAAACATAAGGGGTAACACTGTCGTTTTTGGCCGAAATTTTGACCCCCTCCGATCTTCTTGAAACTCTGGATTCTGACAGAGGGCCACGAGACTTCGACCAGCGCGCAAAAATGGAGGCTCTAGACCCTTCCAGAGCCGAGATATCGGATGTCAAAGTTTTGACCTGAAAAAAAAACATAAGGGGTAACACTGTCGTTTTTGGCCGAAATTTTGACCCCCTCCGATCCTCTTGAAACTCTGGATTCTGACAGAGGGCCACGAGACTTCGACCAGCGCGCAAAAATTGAGGCTCTAGACCCTTCCAGAGCCGAGATATCGGATGTCAAAGTTTTGACCCTAAAAAAAAACATAAGGGGTAACACTGTCATTTTGGCCGAAATGTTGACCCCCTCCGATCTTCTTGAAACTCTGGATTCTGACCGAGGGCCACGAGACTTCGACCAGCGCGCAAAAATGGAGGCTCTAGACCCTTCCAGAGCCGAGATATCGGATGTCAAAGTTTTGACCTGAAAAAAAAAACATAAGGGGTAACACTGTCGTTTTTGGCCGAAATTTTGACCCCCTCCGATCCTCTTGAAACTCTGGATTCTGACAGAGGGCCACGAGACTTCGACCAGCGCGCAAAAATGGAGGCTCTAGACCCTTCCAGAGCCGAGATATCGGATGTCAAAGTTTTGACCTGAAAAAAAACATAAGGGGTAACACTGTCGTTTTTGGCCGAAATTTTGACCCCCTCCGATCTTCTAGAAACTCTGGATTCTGACAGAGGGCCACAAGACTTCGACCAGCGCGCAAAAATGGAGGCTCTAGACCCTTCCAGAGCCGAGATATCGGATGTCAAAGTTTTGACCTGAAAAAAAAAACATAAGGGGTAACACTGTCGTTTTTGGCCGAAATTTTGACCCCCTCCGATCCTCTTGAAACTCTGGATTCTGACAGAGGGCCACGAGACTTCGACCAGCGCACAAAAATGGAGGCTCTAGACCCTTCCAGAGCCGAGATATCGGATGTCAAAGTTTTGACCTGAAAAAAAAACATAAGGGGTAACACTGTTGTTTTTGGCCGAAATTTTGACCCCCTCCGATCTTCCTGAAACTCTGGATTCTGACAAAGGGCAACGAGACTTCGACCAGCGCGCAAAAATGGAGGCTCTAGACCCTTCCAGAGCCGAGATATCGGATGTCAAAGTTTTGACCTGAAAAAAAACATAAGGGGTAACACTGTCGTTTTTGGCCGAAATTTTGACCCCCTCCGATCTTCTTGAAACTCTGGATTCTGACAGAGGGCCACGAGACTTCGACCAGCGCGCAAAAATGGAGGCTCTAGACCCTTCCAGAGCTGAGATATCGGATGTCAAAGTTTTGACCTGAAAAAAAAACATAAGGGGTAACACTGTCGTTTTTGGCCGAAATTTTGACCCCCTCCGATCTTCTTGAAACTCTGGATTCTGACAGAGGGTCACGAGACTTCGACCAGCGCGCAAAAATGGAGGCTCTAGACCCTTCCAGAGCCGAGATATCGGATGTCAAAGTTTTGACCTGAAAAAAAAAACATAAGGGGTAACACTGTCGTTTTTGGCCGAAATTTTGACCCCCTCCGATCTTCTTGAAACTCTGGATTCTGACAGAGGGCCACGAGACTTCGACCAGCGTGCAAAAATGGAGGCTCTAGACCCTTCCAGAGCCGAGATATCGGATGTCAAAGTTTTGACCTGAAAAAAAAAACATAAGGGGTAACACTGTCGTTTTTGGCCGAAATTTTAACCCCCTCCGATCCTCTTGAAACTCTGGATTCTGACAGAGGGCCACGAGACTTCGACCAGCGCGCAAAAATGGAGGCTCTAGACCCTTCCAGAGCCGAGATATCGGATGTCAAAGTTTTGACCTGAAAAAAAAAACATAAGGGGTAACACTGTCGTTTTTGGCCGAAATTTTGACCCCCTCCGATCTTCTTGAAACTCTGGATTCTGACAGAGGGCCACGAGACTTCGACCAGCGCGCAAAAATGGAGGCTCTAGACCCTTCCAGAGCCGAGATATCGGATGTCAAAGTTTTGACCTGAAAAAAAAACATAAGGGGTAACACTGTCGTTTTTGGCCGAAATTTTGACCCCCTCCGATCCTCTTGAAACTCTGGATTCTGACAGAGGGCCACGAGACTTCGACCAGCGTGCAAAAAAGGAGGCTCTAGACCCTTCCAGAGCCGAGATATCGGATGTCAAAGTTTTGACCTGAAAAAAAAACATAAGGGGTAACACTGTTGTTTTTGGCCGAAATTTTGACCCCCTCCGATCTTCTTGAAACTCTGGATTCTGACAGAGGGCCACGAGACTTCGACCAGCGCGCAAAAATGGAGGCTCTAGACCCTTCCAGAGCCGAGATATCGGATGTCAATGTTTTGACCTGAAAAAAAAACATAAGGGGTAACACTGTCGTTTTTGGCCGAAATTTTGACTCCCTCCGATCCTCTTGAAACTCTGGATTCTGACAGAGGGCCACGAGACTTCGACCAGCGCGCAAAAATGGAGGCTCTAGACCCTTCCAGAGCCGAGATATCGGATGTCAAAGTTTTGACCCTAAAAAAAAACATAAGGGGTAACACTGTCATTTTGGCCGAAATTTTGACCCCCTCCGATCTTCTTGAAACTCTGGATTCTGACAGAGGGCCACGAGACTTCGACCAGCGCGCAAAAATGGAGGCTCTAGACCCTTCCAGAGCCGAGATATCGGATGTCAAAGTTTTTACCTGAAAAAAAAACATAAGGGGTAACACTGTCGTTTTTGGCCGAAATTTTGACCCCCTCCGATCTTCTTGAAACTCTGGATTCTGACAGAGGGCCACGAGACTTCGACCAGCGCGCAAAAATGGAGGCTCTAGACCCTTCCAGAGCCGAGATATCGGATGTCAAAGTTTTGACCTGAAAAAAAAAACATAAGGGGTAACACTGTCGTTTTTGGCCGAAATTTTGACCCCCTCCGATCCTCTTGAAACTCTGGATTCTGACAGAGGGCCACGAGACTTCGACCAGCGCGCAAAAATGGAGGCTCTAGACCCTTCCAGAGCCGAGATATCGGATGTCAAAGTTTTGACCTGAAAAAAAAAACATAAGGGGTAACACTGTCGTTTTTGGCCGAAATTTTGACCCCCTCCGATCTTCTTAAAACTCTGGATTCTGACAGAGGGCCACGAGACTTCGACCAGCGCACAAAAATGGAGGCTCTAGACCCTTCCAGAGCCGAGATATCGGATGTCAAAGTTTTGACCCTAAAAAAAAACATAAGGGGTAACACTGTCATTTTGGCCGAAATTTTGACCCCCTCCGATCTTCTTGAAACTCTGGATTCTGACAGAGGGCCACGAGACTTCGACCAGCGCGCAAAAATGGAGGCTCTAGACCCTTCCAGAGCCGAGATATCGGATGTCAAAGTTTTTACCTGAAAAAAAAAACATAAAGGGTAACACTGTCGTTTTTGGCCGAAATTTTGACCCCCTCCGATCTTCTTGAAACTCTGGATTCTGACAGAGGGCCACGAGACTTCGACCAGCGCGCAAAAATGGAGGCTCTTGTCCCTTCCAGAGTTGAGATATCGGATGTCAAAGTTTTGACCTGAAAAAAAAAACATAAGGGGTAACACTGTCGTTTTTGGCCGAAATTTTGACCCCCTCCGATCCTCTTGAAACTCTGGACTCTGGCAGAGGGCCACGAGACTTCGACCAACGCGCAAAAATGGAGGCTCTAGACCCTTCCAGAGCCGAGATATCGAAGGTCAAAATTTGCACCTGAAAAAAAAACATAAGGGGTAACACTGTCATTTTTTTTTTTGGGCCGAAATTTTGACCCCCTCCGATCTTCTTGAAACTCTGGATTCTGACAGAGGGCCACGAGACTTCGACCAGCGCGCAAAAATGGAGGCTCTAGACCCTTCCAGAGCCGAGATATCGAAGGTCAAAATTTGGACCTGAAAAAAAAACATAAGGGGTAACACTGTCATTTTTTTTTTTTGGCCGAAATTTTGACCCCCTCCGATCTTCTTGAAACTCTGGACTCTGACAGAGGGCCACGAGACTTCGACCAATGCGCAAAAATTGAGGCTCTAGACCCTTCCAGAGCCGAGATATCGAAGGTCAAAATTTGGACCTGAAAAAAAAACATAAGGGGTAACACTGTCATTTTTTTTTTTGGCCGAAATTTTGACCCCCTCCGATCTTCTTGAAACTCTGGATTCTGACAGAGGGCCACGAGACTTCGACCAACGCGCAAAAATTGAGGCTCTAGACCCTTCCAGAGTCGAGATATCGAAGGTCAAAATTTGGACCTGAAAAAAAAACACAAGGGGTAACACAGTCATTTTTTTTTTTTGGCCGAAATTTTGACCCCCTCTGATCTTCTTGAAACTCTGGATTCTGACAGAGGACCACGAGACTTCGACCAGCGCGCAAAAATGGAGGCTCTAGACCCTTCCAGAGCTGAGATATTGAAACTCAAAATTTTGACCAGAAAAAAAAAAATGACAGTGTTACACCTTATGTTTTTTTTCGGGGGGTGAAAAATTAAGTTTCTCCAATCTTCTCTAAACTCTGGATTCTGATAGAGGGTCACGAGACATGGACCTGGGTGCAAAAATTGAGGCTCTAGACCCTTCCAGAGCTGAAATATTGAAACTCAAAATTTTGACCAGAAAAAAAAATGACAGTGTTACCCCTTACGTTTTTTTTTTTCGGGGGGTGAAAAATTAAGTTTCTCCAATCTTCTCAAAACTCTGGATTCTGATAGAGGGCCACGAGACATGGACCTAGGTGCAAAAATTGAGGCTCTAGACCCTTCCAGAGCTGAGATATTGAAACTCAAAATTTTGACCAGAAAAAAAATGACAGTGTTACCCCTTATGTTTTTTTTCGGGGGGTGAAAAATTAAGTTTCTCCAATCTTCTTGAAACTCTGGATTCTGATAGAGGGTCACGAGACATGGACCTGGGTGCAAAAATTGAGGCTCTAGACCCTTCCAGAGCTGAGATATTGAAACTCAAAATTTTGACCAGAAAAAAAAATGACAGTGTTACCCCTTATGTTTTTTTTCGGGGGGTGAAAAATTAAGTTTCTCCAATCTTCTTGAAACTCTGGATTCTGATAGAGGGCCACGAGACATGGACCTGGGTGCAAAAATTGAGGCTCTAGACCCTTCCAGAGCTGAGATATTGAAACTCAAAATTTTGACCAGAAAAAAAAATGACAGTGTTACCCCTTATGTTTTTTTTCGGGGGGTGAAAAATTAAGTTTCTCCAATCTTCTCTAAACTCTGGATTCTGATAGAGGGCCACGAGACATGGACCTGGGTGCAAAAATTGAGGCTCTAGACCCTTCCAGAGCTGAGATATTGGAACTCAAAATTTTGACCAGAAAAAAAAATGACAGTGTTACCCCTTATGTTTTTTTTTTTTCGGGGGGTGAAAAATTAAGTTTCTCCAATCTTCTTGAAACTCTGGATTCTGATAGAGGGTCACGAGACATGGACCTGGGTGCAAAAATTGAGGCTCTAGACCCTTCCAGAGCTGAGATATTGAAACTCAAAATTTTGACCAGAAAAAAAAAATGACAGTGTTACCCCTTATGTTTTTTTTCGGGGGGTGAAAAATTAAGTTTCTCCAATCTTCTTGAAACTCTGGATCCTGATAGAGGGCCATGAGACATGGACCTGGGTGCATAAATTGAGGCTCTAGACCCTTCCAGAGCTGAGATATTGAAACTCAAAATTTTGACCAGAAAAAAAAAATGACAGTGTTACCCCTTATGTTTTTTTTCGGGGGGTGAAAAATTAAGTTTCTCCAATCTTCTTGAAACTCTGGATTCTGATAGAGGGTCACGAGACATGGACCTGGGTGCAAAAATTGAGGCTCTAGACCCTTCCAAAGCTGAGATATTGAAACTCAAAATTTTGACCAGAAAAAAAATGACAATGTTACCCCTTATGTTTTTTTTCGGGGGTTGAAAAATTAAGTTTCTCCAATCTTCTTGAAACTCTGGATTCTGATAGAGGGTCTCGAGACATGGACCTGGGTGCAAAAATTGAGGCTCTAGACCCTTCCAGAGCTGAGATATTGAAACTCAAAATTTTGACCAGAAAAAAAAATGACAGTGTTACACCTTATGTTTTTTTTCGGGGGGTGAAAAATTAAGTTTCTCCAATCTTCTCTAAACTCTGGATTCTGATAGAGGGTCACGAGACATGGACCTGGGTGCAAAAATTGAGGCTCTAGACCCTTCCAGAGCTGAAATATTGAAACTCAAAATTTTGACCAGAAAAAAAAATGACAGTGTTACCCCTTACGTTTTTTTTTTCGGGGGATGAAAAATTAAGTTTCTCCAATCTTCTCAAAACTCTGGATTCTGATAGAGGGCCACGAGACATGGACCTGGGTGCAAAAATTGAGGCTCTAGACCCTTCCAGAGCTGAGATATTGAAACTCAAAATTTTGACCAGAAAAAAAATGACAGTGTTACCCCTTATGTTTTTTTTCGGGGGGTGAAAAATTAAGTTTCTCCAATCTTCTTGAAACTCTGGATTCTGATAGAGGGTCACGAGACATGGACCTGGGTGCAAAAATTGAGGCTCTAGACCCTTCCAGATCTGAGATATTGAAACTCAAAATTTTGACCAGACAAAAAAAATGACAGTGTTACACCTTATGTTTTTTTTCGGGGGGTGAAAAATTAAGTTTCTCCAATCTTCTCTAAACTCTGGATTCTGATAGAGGGTCACGAGACATGGACCTGGGTGCAAAAATTGAGGCTCTAGACCCTTCCAGAGCTGAAATATTGAAACTCAAAATTTTGACCAGAAAAAAAAATGACAGTGTTACCCCTTACGTTTTTTTTTTCGGGGGGTGAAAAATTAAGTTTCTCCAATCTTCTCAAAACTCTGGATTCTGATAGAGGGCCACGAGACATGGACCTGGGTGCAAAAATTGAGGCTCTAGACCCTTCCAGAGCTGAGATATTGAAACTCAAAATTTTGACCAGAAAAAAAAATGACAGTGTTACCCCTTATGTTTTTTTTTCGGGGGGTGAAAAATTAAGTTTCTCCAATCTTCTTGAAACTCTGGATTCTGATAGAGGGTCACGAGACATGGACCTGGGTGCAAAAATTGAGGCTCTAGACCCTTCCAGAGCTGAGATATCGAAACTCAAAATTTCAACCAGAAAAAAAAACGACAGTGTTACCCCTTACGTTTTGTTTTTGTTTTTTTTGGGCGAAAAATTATGTTTCCCTAATCTTCTCAAAACTCTGGATTGTGATAGAGGGCCATGAGACAGTGTTACCCCTTACGTTTTTTTTTTTTTGTTTTTTTTGGGGCTACCCCCGCTGGTTTGTTATATTGGCTAACCACACACACACACTACTCACTGTGATAATGCTACGCTGACCCTCACCACACATGCTGACAGGACATTTGCTCATTGTTATGGCAGCAGTTTCTATGGCGCTGTCACTACCAGTGAAGGAAACTTGATGAAATTGCCTGGATGTCTTCTCCTGTCCACAGCCCCTCATTCTCTCATAACATCGACATCAACCACTGCGTACTTGGCATTCTGCTCCACGTTTCGAGGAATCTGTGACGACAGTTCTGAGTCACTGGGCTGGTATAGACCATTTCAAAAGATGTAAACAACACTGGCCCAGAAGCACTTCCTGTTTCAGTTTTTTAACACTACATAAAAGCTGGGATAAAATACAACCAACAGAACATTTAAAACTGAATCAAAAAGTTAAACAAACATCTTTAAGAAGTTTTCTTTACATGTGAAATAAAGAAAACGGTTACAAACTGAAACAGGAAGTGCTTCTGGACCAGTGTTGTTTACATCTTTTGAAATGGTCTATATAGACAATTTTACATGTTTAGGTTCTTCTTTACCAGTTTAATATAGGCTACTTTACATGGAGCATTTAGTGGCAGAATGCTTGCTTTTGAAGGATCCCTCTTGACCTCTTGCGCTGTATCATCCCTGTCAGTTTGGTCAACTGCATTTGGCAAGTGTGTATTTAGTGAAAGCCTGTTTCTGAGATGGGACGCCTGCTATTCTGCCTCACCCTGGCTGGACAGCTGTGTGTGACAGACTCGCACTTCTTTCTTCAGCTGTCCCAACTTGCTGCCGCCTCACATTTCACGCTGCTTGTGTCAAGGTGAAAATGACTTCAAAAGATGCTGCTGTGATGGTGTGCATTGAACCGAGTTGTTTTTCTTGGCCCGTGTCATTATGTCCATTTGGAATTGAAAACAAAGTGCAAAATATGATTAATAATTGACTTGTATCAGCAATATAGGGTCTGGAAGGTGAGCTGTAGTACAGCAGTTGTTTTTGATGATTAGTTCATCAAAATGAATCTTACAACAAAATTAAAATATTATATGGAAAAACAACAACAAAAATTGAAATGTTGCCTTGGTAACTAAAATAAAATATGTTGTGCTTTTGTCATTATTTTTTATTTCCATTTAATTTCAACGTAAACCTTATTACTAACCTTAAATTGAAATAAATTAAAAGATAAAAACTAATGCAAATTTAGAATACAACATTAATATAAATAATACTAAAATAAATATCACAACTGTAGTATCATTTTCAATGAATTGTGTTAACTGGATCATTTTAATCCTGGTAAATGAATCAACACAGCGAGGGCACAATAATCTATGATATTATTGATATTATTATTATTATAATATTGATATTAAATGTATTATTATTATTATTAATTTATTTGTAATATTTAGTAAGATCCATGTAAATGTACTGTCAAGTATTTAAGAATATTTGATAGTAAATATTATAACACTTTGGGAATTTTGAGTTTGTTGATCATTTGATAGTGTTATTAGTAATATAAAAAATAACTTTCACCAACATAATCATTTCACCAAAATAAAGAATTCCTTCCTAGCTTCCTGAAAGTGTTGAAACAAAACCAGTACAATAGCTGGTGACTCACTTAACATACTCAGGTTGATATACTGTATAAACAGTTTTATTTATTTATATATAAACAATGTATTGCATGTTTATCTGTTTTAGGGGACTCCTTCACACAGTTCAGGTTCTCTGATGAGAAGGACTGGGACATGGACTCGCTGGCAAAAAATCAGGTGCATTATCAGTCATTTCTCAAGTCACTTAATATTAAGATTTTCTTGTATGTTTTCCAGTGCAATTATTGTGTTTTTGAGGGTTGATTGTGACTTCTCCAGATTCCAGCTCTTTTTGTTGACCTGCCAGCTTTAACTCAGTCACTTCAAGAGCTTCCACTGCACACCAGACTGAACCTGGAGGCTGAGCTTGTTCAGGTAGATCCATTGCTTTTTTTGCTGAAATACTTTAAAATGCTACTAGTAAAGTATGACGTACCAGACCTTTAATGTGCTTCAGGTGACAACTCCTGTTGAACTGCCGCCCGTGACAGTCGCTCGCAGAACCGACTCGACACTGACAGCTCCTCAGGAAAGCCGAGAGTCAGGCCTGGGCATTTCCTACAGTGTAAAGCCTGTTTCAAGTACCACAGCGTCACTCGGTGTCTCCACAACCGTCCCTGAGGCCACTGATGATGCTGACCAGGAGCTCGACCTTCTCCTCAGCTTGCAGAGACCCGTCACTGAACTTTCTTCGGTACAATCCCAGGCTACGACAGATAATGCACTGAACACCACAACACAAGGTATCCAAATCAATTGCTATAGACCATTTCAAAAGATGTAAACAACACTGGTCCAGAAGCACTTCCTGTTTCAGTTTGTAACTGTTTTCTTTATTTCACATGTAAAGAAAACGTCTTAAAGATGTTTAACTTTTTGATTCAGTTTTAAATGTTCTGTTGGTTGTATTTTATCCCAGCTTTTATGTAGTGTTAAAAAATGAAACAGGAAGTGCTTCTGGGCCAGTGTTGTTTACATCTTTTGAAATGGTCTATATTTCGGTTATGTTTTTGTTCAAATCAATTTATGTATTTTGGTTCTTTTTTTGTTAAACAGTTTTGGAGGGTATTATAACTAACTAAAAATAGTGACTTTAAGTGACAAATTAACTAAGTAGCATAGTGTTTGGATATTACATTAATTTTAGTGAGACCGTTCATTTTCACAGTTCATGAAAAATTCTCAGTTCAAGCTGCATTTTGCCAAATTATTATTATTAATCCCAGTGTGTTTTCTGGTTTTGTTTTTAGCTAAATATGTTCTTTTTCACTTTATAAATAAGGTCAGCAAGGTTTTTGTGGGAAAAAAAATTACTTTTATCCATTAATGACACTTTACATTGATCAAAAGTGACAGTAAAGTGTTCTTCTCATCTTTCTTATCAAATAATCCTAAAAACTAAAATTGAAGTATCAAAAACTGTTTTCAACATTAGTAACTGGAGACTAGTTAATATCTGCTGAAAATGCACCTTTATCACAGGAAAAAATTACATTTGAATACAAAACAGTACAGTACTTTTTTTAACTTTATTTTGATCAACTGAATGCAGTTTTTAAAATATTAGCATTATGTTAGTATTGTTTTTTTAACATTAGCATTATGTAACTTAATCTTTTTTTTGTAAAATTCTACCTGAATTTTATGGCCGAATGAAAATATCCTCTGATACACATATAATCCTTAAATACTTGTAAAACGTTATCTTGAGTTCCGATTCTGTTGAACTATCACCTTGTGCTTCAATCTTCTAGGTTTGCAAGTTATAGAAGGTCAAAGTAGCTTCCTGAACATGGTGTAAAAATGTGATTTTTATCATCTCAACAGGTTCAAAGGAAGAAGATCAAACCGTTGTTATGAAAGAGACAAAGCCAGAAGTGCAGAGTGAACCTGAACCCACGAGGCAGGAAGTGACAGAAGAGGATCTGGAGGACTGGTTGGACAGCATGATCTCCTGACTTGAGAGAAACACTTTCTTCCTGCTGAGTGACACGCCTGTGAATTAAATCAGCACATGCAGCTTTAGTAATGCTGACAGTGTTACTTCTGTAAGTATGTATACATCATGCTCGGACACTTCGTGAAGTCTTATAATAGCTGGGACTAATTCGGTCATGTGAAATATAAAATTCTCCATCAATATATAACTCCTAAAAATGCTGATGTAATGCCATGTAACAGTTTACAGACGGAACATATTCTCACTCCTCTGTTGACTCAATTTCATTCAGATTAAATGCAGCTATGGCCAGCTGGGATTTATTGCATTAGCTACTTTATTTTCGTTCCCCCTGCTCAAAACAAATGCAAATCACCAAAGCCACTACATACATATAAATGGCCATACAATAGCAGTTTACAGTATTGACTGTTCAATACATTTGTTAATCATTTTTGTCCTTGAATATAGATTTCCATTGTTTCGCAATCGTACTTCATAAATGATCAGGCAAACACGATTTCAGTTATTAAACCGTAACCAAACATTTTTTTTAAAAAGCAGTGATTATCTTTACTTATGAACCATCAACTAAAGCTACAAAACTACTAACCCAAGTGAGACTGTCAATGAGAGTCTAAACTCAAATGCAAACTAGCAAATCATACGCGTGGGAACCAAATGTTTGCATAGTCTCGTCGTAAGGCACTTTGCTGTATGAGAAACATCTAGTGGACTGAAGCAGATGATCTTTATATTTCTCATTCTACCAGTCAGATTACCGTCTTTAAAGGCATTGCACATTCTTCATAGTATATTTGTCATTGTTTGTTTTGCAATCAAACAGGCATACATTGTGTTTGGCACTCAGAAGGTATTCTTGTGCATATTTGTGTAGACGTTCATTCAACACATCAAAAACATATATATGGTAACATCTCATCTCACAACATCTTCATGTGCATTTGTAAGTTAAGCAAATGAGGCAATTTACCATGTTGGTGTTTTTTTTTCTTTTCTTTTTTTTAATCAAACATGGCTTGTGTCTTAATTTGGCAATGTGTGCTACATATTTTTTTTTTTGTCTTTTTTTTCTCAATGTTGTACTTGAGTTCACATTTTTGGCTTGATCACAATGAGTTCTCGGTATGTCGCTGTCATTTCTGGTGGAGAAACAGCTGAGGTTTTTTTTGTTTGTATGAATCGATGAGCAGCATTTGATGAGAGCTAGTTTAGGATGTTTTGTCCAACCTACACAAGATCCTAAAATCCATTTATATTAGGAGCTCATGTAGGTTGAAACATGTGACTTCTCTCATGTTTGGACTGAGGACAACAGTATGTCCTCTAGCCCAGCAGGTCCTCATATTGCTTCCGGAAACAGTCTCCAGCAGGGAAGAAATCCCAGCACCTCTCCTGATACATCTTCCAAACATATGACTCCTGTAGTAAAAGGATAGAGAAGTTATGTGATGAAACATACTTTTTATTAAACATGATAATGTTAAATGCAGAACTTGGCTATTCTATTCATCAAAAGTCATGGAAAAAAATATATCACGGTTACCACAAAAATTAAGCAGTACAACTGTTTAACGCCGATAATAAGAAATATTTATTGAGCAGCAAGTCAGCATATTATAATGATTTCTGAAAGATCACTGTATTCAAATGTAAATCTTTCATGTGAGATCACTGTATTCAAATGTAAAACTGTTATTATACTGTTTTTTTATATAATCACTAGGACACATTTTTTCTATTTTTGGGTCACTTTTCCAAAACTTTTCACACAGTTCTTCTAGACAACTTTCAACTTGGGACAGTAATTGATTTCACATTCAAAATTCAGTAAAACTACCAAAACACTTGCATTTCAAGGTATGTCTCAATTCAATTCATTCTCCAAATTGTAAAAAAAAAAAAAATTACAAAATTACAAAAAATTAAAATTCTACAATTCACTACAGTATGTTAAATTGAATGCATTTTGTGCCAAATCAATGATAAATAATCCAAAGTTTAGCCTATTGACAGCTGCTGTGATCATTGTGTGAAGAGTTTTGAGATTTGTCCTATAAATTGTAATTCACAGTATTGGTGAGCATAATACTTAGCAAAAATCTTACCACTTCTAATACCTTTGAACAGTCACATGATTTTATATTAATTTAAATTAGATTAGTAGATTACCTGACCAGTGTATTCAGTCTCATCTTTGTTGATTAGGTACATCAGGAAGAATCTGTTAAATAGATTTGAATTTTTAGATGTGTTGACTTGATTTGTTTGTAAAGGAAGCATTCTAGCTTTAAAGAGGTTGTCATCAGGAGCTCGTTCTTCGTACGTTGCTTAAAACATCCGAGATCAAATGAGACATCTAAGATGATATCATCGTGCTTCTTCGAACATTCCTGTCCGTTATGATTTAGTATAGCTGGATTGAGTTATCGAAGATAAATGCGCGTTCTCGCGTTGGTTTATAAGGGGACATGTATCGATCATGGTATCGATAGCATAAACAGTGATAAAGAACACGGCAATTTTTTTCTCCCAAGTAGAGCAAGCGCTTTTAATGGAAAGTTATGCCGAATTTCAGTCTTTAATTAAAACGCAAGGGAACTCCTCAAAGTGCGCAAAAGCTTGGAGAGAGTGCTGGCAAAAGTAGAAGACAAATTAAATGTGTTTGTGGTGGCCATGTTAGATGTTTTAATAACTTATTATTATTTTATTTTTATGTTCATAATTTCATAATTACTTTGTTCATTGTAATGTCAGAGTCACCACACTATAATAATGGACATGGTGAAAGTGAAGTACAAAAAAATTCACTAGTCTATTTTAAAAAGGCACTGTTAATAAATGATCTGTTTATAAAAGCAACCAGGAAAAAGGCTGAGAAAAAAAATAACGATGCTTCTGCGAAACCCGGTAATCACGACAAGATGTAAAATAATCACGTTGGTGATTAGATGTCGTGTAGATGTCAAGCTTTAATCCCCTCAAACGTGAAAGTTACACGTTTGCGTTTACGCATATTCCAGCGGAGAGATACCCGGATGTTGACTACCCGCAATCGCCTCTACCATAACGACCTATTGGTTTTCATTAAACCGAGAAAAATTGAATTTTGTTTTATTGACGATCACTTCAGTGCCATAGGTTAGCACCTTAGTGCTTACAGATTAGGAGACATTATTAGTATGTGTTCGCTGCATTTGTAATGTTTTACTTTTAGAATAATTAACATCTGGGTATCTCTCCACTGGAACGTGTTAACGCAAACGTGTAAGTTTCACGTTTGAGGGGGTTAAACCGTGACATCTACGCGTTTTCCAAAGTGGACCAACGTGATTACTTCACGTCTTGTCGTGATACCGGGTTGTAATGCAAACGTGAAAGTGTCGCGTTTGAGGGGGTTAAACCGTGACATCTACACGTTTTCCAAAGTGGACCAACGTCATTATTTCACGTCTTGTCGTGATACCGGGTTGTCCTGCACCCTGGCAGAAGAGCTGACCCTCGGTCTACATTGTATGGCACCAATCACATAAGTTAAGCCTGAGGGACTGTAAGTCATAATCGGCATGGTCATCATGATTGCATTATCTTCATTAAAAATGATAAAATACCCTAAGTTGGCAAAAAAAAAACTAAGAGCGCTAGGTAAACTTTGTGAATAGCATGACAGAAAGCTTATCAAGTAAACCCTTACGAAACAAAAATATATTACAATATATTGGAATATACCATGTGATATATTAGGCAATATATTCCCATATATAGGATTTAATATTTATATTGTCCAATATATTGCAATATATGCATAGTCCATATATGTAGATATATTGATGCATATATTGCAATCAAGACCAAAAAGGGCACTATTTTTTTTTACATATAATTTGTCTTTTTAAAGTTTGTCTTTATATGCTTTAATATACTGCTATATATATATGAAATTATATGGAAATATATCAATAAAATATATGTATAGATATGCGTTTCATATATTGTGGAATATATTTTAAATATATTTAAAATTGTATAGAAATATATAAATAAAATATGTGTATAGATATGTGTTCCATATATTGTGGAATATATTTTAAATATATGTACAATTATATGGAAATATATAAATAAAATATATGTATAGTTATGTGTTCAATATATTGTGGAATATATTTTAAATATATGTACAATTACGTGGAAATATATAAATAAAATATATGTATAGATATGTGTTCAATATATTGTGAAATATATTTTAAATATATTTAAAATTGTATGGAAATATATAAATAAAATATATGTATAGTTATGTGTTCAATATCTTGTGGAATATATTTTAAATATATTTAAAATTGTATGGAAATATGAAATATGAAGAGTTCAGATACAAAAGCCACTAAATGCCATTTGAAATTTTCTTCTAAAATTGCTCAAGTGCAATCAATGGAAAAGTAACTTAGTCATCATAGCGAACTAGCAGGATGCTAATCTGTCTATTAAAAAGCCATAGCCTGCACAACTTTATTCCTATGTTCCCCTTAAAACAGTCACCGGTGCTTTCATAATACGCATGTACTTGCGTGCGTCATGGATCGGTGCATGAATATAAAAATAAATAACTTGCATGCAATTTAATTAATGTAATGCGGAACTACATTATACGCGGGTTCTTTAGGGACATAATCTGAGATTGCAATGCTGGAATGTGAGATCAAACAGTGAAAACAATGTTGTTTTGTATGTTTTTAATACCTCATCATTTTATTCATACAGGACATTATTCAAACTGCAATGTGTTAACTTATATTTGTTTACACTCGCAATAAACACAACATTGTTCTTTTGTCAAACAAATTCTTGCGTGTTTTGAGAGAGTTTCTTTCCTGTTTATCCTCGCCAGGCATAATCTCCGTCGTTGTTCGGACAAAAGCTTAGTCTTCTCACATCCATGGAGTCTAATGAGGGGTAGTGTAAAATCCCGATTTAACTGAACCTCCGGCACGATTTTATCATCCAGTGACCCAGCAGGAGATGACTATTTTCACTTTATAGACCATTTCAAAAGATGTAAACAACACTGGTCCAGAAGCACTTCCTGTTTCAGTTTGTAACTGTTTTCTTTATTTCACATGTAAAGAAAACTTTTTAAAGATGTTAGTTTAACTTTTGATTCAGTTTTAAATGTTCTGTTGGTTGTATTTTATCCCAGCTTTTATGTAGTGTTAAAAAACTGAAACAGGAAGTGTTTCTGGGCCAGTGTTGTTTACATCTTTTGAAATGGTCTCGATCAACTCGTATTGCTTCTTCTAATGTTTTGCCCTCAGAAATGGCGCCGGGTCGGCAAATGCCCGTATGTTGTGAGGTCATGTGGGAACTTTTGAAAAGTTTTGTTCTCCATAACATCACTAAATTAGCCGGCTAAATAGACAGCTCTAATATTTATTTTTATGTCTTGATTGACAGATGTCTTGTCCAATCAGCGATCAGTATTCCATTCGCCACATAAGGGCAATGCAAACATTTTGTTCTGTTGTTGAAGCCCGACATCGAATCGAACATTAATGTGCATTTCCAACAAAATAATAATGCATAAAGGACACCCTCACGAGTCAAGACGATCGTTTCACGAGAAAAAAAGAAATAAATCTCAGAAATTAGGCTAAACTATCGCGCTGCGCTAAAGGACTTCCCGTATCAGCCGCGATCTAATCCTGCTAACATGAAATAATGGTGCGTGCTATTATTCATCCGTCTCGGAGATCCGAATCGGACGACAGACGTTGCCTAGCAACACGCCCCCTTTCCTCGGATTTCTCCTCTCGGACGTCGGACCACCGTGAGGACACCGAGCAAGAATTCCGTTTCGGAATTCAAGATGGCTGCGCCCTGTGACTTGTACGAATGAATTGTTTTCATTGTTTTTGAACCGCTTTGGTATTTGAAATGACGGTTATAATCACTTGTGTTACTGCGTCCCCTGTGGGTATGGGAATCGGTTGTTGTGAGTGCAATTACTAACGTTGCTAGCGTTGTTAACAGAAGATTAACATGAAAAACATTAAATAAAGTGAACATTTTCAAGTTCAAATGGCTGCGTTTTGATAAGGTGTAGTCATAATATTTTTTTTTTAAACGTAAGTGCCTGGTACTCGGCCAGTGCTACCATGACAACAACTCTCTCCGACTCGGACACGCAAAACATAATAGAACGCTTGAAGTGTGGACGTGACGTCAAATCCGAGGTCCGAGACGGTTCGTTGGGTATAATAGAACGCACCATAAGCCTGCTCGCGAGCAGGTTCAAGCTGACGGACCTGTTGCTATGACAGCAAGTCCAGGATGAGCGTCGAAAAAAAAAAACAATCCAAAGATCATGGCAAATCGCCAACAATCAATTCCAGCTAACTGGGTTAGCCACGTACGAAGAACGGGCCCCAGATGGTATATTGTATGTTTATGTTAGTTGTAGTATGTCACACAGATGATTTACTCACAAATAGTTGGCTAGATTGTGCTCTTGTAAGGTATGGGTCTCAAAACCATGCGGGATTCTGTCAAAGTAGTCATTCCCGATTCCACAGATGAAGCATTTTGTCTAGACCGAAGACAAAACGTTAAAACAGGAACAAACTGTACTCTTTTTAGACTTCACATGAGGACATCACTCACCTCCATGTCCTCTTTCACCTGCTCCTGCTGGTCTCTCAACTCGCCGAAGGCATCAATGATCAAACCTTTTTTGAAAAATGACAGCATTCACTGTTATGTTGATGTTCTGAAGATACAAATATTGAGTGTTATGATCAGTTGCTATTCAAGGGCAGTGTTAATCTAAAGAGTTTAATGGAGAATGTAAATCAGTGCAGTGCAGCAGTACCCTGAATGATGGCCAGCAGAATGACGATGACAAAGAAGAAGAAGGTGATGTCAAACAGAATGCGGTAGAGCTCGTAGGGGTCACCGGCTGGGTCCACGAGTTCATCACCGATGCCACCGCCAGCCCTCACACCCACGTACATGTGGAACAGGTAGCACTAAGGATTCATTCATGGGATTTGTTTTAGTTATTAATGATCTAGCAAAGCAGTTTGGACATATATACACACACACACTACTGTTTGTAAAATTTTCTATAGTCAGGAATTAATAACATATATATATATATATATAGAAAATAAATTATTAATTCCTAACTATAGACTGCATTTCTGCATTAATGTCTGAAATATGACCAAGAGGACATCCAGATCAGACTGAATCTGAGAACTTTTCAAAACATGAACTCACAGTCATCATATCATCACACTTCATGTCCGGTGCGTCCTCATCCTCGCTCTTGTTGTAGAACTTGCGGAAGAAGTTAAAAGCCACTACAGTGTACAGGTAGACCACGACAGCAAGAAGGCCCACTGTCAACACCAGCTGTTCAAATCAACAAAGTGTTTTCATCAGATCTGAAGTATTTTGGTGGTAAATCTGTACTGCAGTCACCCCCTGCTGGATGACACTTGCCTGTTTGCCATTGTGAGTCACAGAAGACAGGATTGTCCTCAAGGTCTTAAAGCCCATCGCAATGTCCAGCAAATGAGCAGCGAAGAAGAAGTTATTGTAATGCCCCAGAATCGACATGGTGGTGTACCAGATCAGGTAGAGGTAAGACTAGAGATGAAAGACAAAACATTATCATCCTGAAATAATAGGATAATCTTCCTAACATTCTCAAATCTGATCCGTACTCACGTTGTCCGTCATCACCACCCCCATTTTCCAGATGTGGTACTTGGTATCAATTGAGCTCAACCTGCAATTGAAACCAAAACACGACTGAATACTTTAATGTTCCTTAAAACCAAATGTTTGTGGGTCCTGTCAGCTCACCAGGACAGCAGGGAGGCTTCCTTCACCACAGCCTCTTCAGTGGGATCAAAGTCCAGAGCACTCTTATCCAGACCCAGGAGTTCAGCTATGCGCTCAGCCCCATACAAGTCGCCGTATTTATTGATGACCTAAAGAGGACAGTGGAAATTGTGGAATACAAGCACCGTAATTGAGTAACATGGAAAGTTTATTGTGATTCTGCTTACCTTCCTCTTAACAAATTTGTCCCAGTAATTATTAGGGAAGGACCTGAAAGACAGGTAAGTTAATTTTTAAGTACTCATATCCATGATAAAATCAAGTACAAAATCCAGTAATAATGGACGTTAACAGATGCATGACAATAATTAATGGATGATCTGAAGGATTAATGCGTTGTTTCTTAATCACTATTTCTTTTTAAATGCTATTAAAAGAATTAAAGTAAATACTATTTTTAAAATGCTGTTTAAAATAGTTTTTTGCATTGAACTTTTGATTGAAAAGGAAAATGTTTCTTTATGTTGACTGTTTATGACATTGGTTTTTTTTTCCGTGAAAATGTTTCGATATGCATTTTTATTGTAAATTCGAAATTTTTAAATTAATTTAAATGTCCTTGCTGAATGAAAATAGTATTAATCAAAAGTGACGGAACATTTATGTAACAAAAGATGCGGTATGAGTATGTGGTCCTCAATGCTATAGAAAAAATAATATTTTTTAAAACACTGACACTGTATTGTAAATGTAACATAAGGGACTGAATGAAAGCCCTGGTATTAAGATGCTTTTGGTTGATCAGATCACAAGTGGATGATGCAAAATACAGGTGTAAACGGGGTCCTCTGAAGGTGAAAATGGTGAACCTTTGCTTTCGTAGTATAGACCATTTCAAAAGATGTAAACAACACTGGTCCAGAAGCACTTCCTGTTTCAGTTTGTAACTATTTTCTTTATTTCACATTTAAAGAAAACTTCTTAAAGATGTTTGTTTAACTTTTTGATTCAGTTTTAAATGTTCTGTTGGTTGTATTTTATCCCAGCTTTTATGTAGTGTTAAAAAACTGAAACAGGAAGTGCTTCTGGGCCAGTGTTGTTTACATCTTTTGAAATGGTCTATAGACACTCATGTGCTTGAATATGTTCAAACTGCCACAAAAGACCGCCTTCTCTCCACCTACTGACATAACTTGTAAACATTTTGGGAAGCGCGCACAGGACTTAAACTTTGTCGGCTGAAGACCCCAGTTTGGTTTGAAGATGAAAAATGTACTAAGCACAATGTTCTCTCGCCATTCCTGATTTCTAACACACACTCACAGCGTTTGGTATGGTTTTGCCGCTATTAGAGCAGAAACAAAAGTTCCTGCTCTCCATATGTTTTTGCGCCGTCTCTAGTCTCATTCATATGTAAATTGTGCAAGCTTACTGTATTTCATCCATTAGATTGAAAGACCTGAAAAGTCTAACACATTTACCCACCAATAGACCCTCCCTTCAAAAATCAGGACAGAAGTGGTTGAAAATGGACAAAAGAGGATTTAAACACCAGATGTAAACCATCATCTACTTGTGATCCGATTGACCAAATCACTAGGGCCTAAGAGAATGCCAAAAGTGTTTCTTACGGAGTTGCAATGACCAAACGATCCCACTGTCCTTTGATGTCATCATCAGATGGCTGCTCGGTAATATACAAACCATCAAACTCAAGCTTCCTAGCGATCTCCTTCTCTCGCTTGAACACGACTAAAGGAACCTAAAGTGAAGAGAAAACAAGGACACAAATCACGGACACTGTTGTGGAGCATCTGGCTTTGACGCTCTTAATCCTGAACAAGTATCAGGAAACGGGATAAACCTTAAGGCAGTAATATCCAAAGACACAGAGCAAGGAGATGATCGTGTGCGTTATAGCCAAGAAAGTCAAAGTGGGAGCCATGTAGCCAGTGCTCTCCTGAAGAATGAAGTATTCCAATCCTTCGTCATCTTCATCACCCTCCTCGTCTTCTCCACCCCAGGATCCCTCCTCCTCTTCCTCGTCATCGAAACCTCCAGTCACCTTTAGAGTGGCAATATTCAAACGTGTTGGAGAGCAACTTAAAATGTCTTTTGTACTATAAATGTCTAAATGGCACAATTAAAGGTAAAAGAAAAGTTATTTGCATGACACCTTATAGAAGAGCAGGATGAAGTTGATAGCGAAGGCCACGAATAGAGCCAGAAAACGAAGGTTGTAGAAGTTACGAGCCAGGTAGTTCTAGAGGGAAGAAGTAAACTTGCATTTTTCATGTTTGCCACTTTAACAACAAAATGTGAATGGAGCTTTTTCTTACTAGAGATTTGGTTTTGTAGACTTCAAGCACAGCAAAGAAACTGGCCATGAATGCTGGAGCGCTTTCTTTTGATGAGCCACGTCTGGCTTTTGGAGCTGGTTTTTCTGCTGCTGGTTCCTCAGGCGTTTGCTCTTTAACCTTGTCTTCTTTCTCCTGATTCTCGGTGCTAAAAGAAAAACTCCATGTTAGAACATTTTGACAAAAGAAATATGACATTGTCTTTTTACAATTGTCAACTTACTCGGCTTTCTCTGGCTCAGATTCTGGCTTGTCTGCTGCTACTTTCTGTGTAATTGAAAAAAATATACATTGGCAAATATAGAAATGGCCAAAGTATTAAAATAATAGACCAAACTGGCTATTGAAACCATATTTAAATTTTAACAGGAATGGAATTTAGGCTATGAGGGATAAAAGCACAGTGGAATTGTGCTGTTGTTTAAAAAAATGCCAACTTTTCATCTGACCGAAATCTTTCCAAACACCTTTTACTACACAAAAACTCCATAAACTACTTTTGAAAGTACTTAAAATGCCATTTTAAAGACTGCAAGTATCCCTCACAGCCTCATTTTCATTTCAGTCATTTTAGTCTGGGACCAGGCTGAAGCCTTGTCTGTGAAACCGGGCATATAAGATACAAACCTGGGTTTTCTTCTCAGCAGGGGCACTAACTTCAGTTAGGACTTCACAGACATCGCCCAGACCAGGTTCTGCTCCATGCTTGCCTTCTTTCTTTCCACCAGTATTGAGTAGATCCATGATCATATCCGGCTCCATCTTCTCAGCACCAGCACCGGTCATCTGCACCATATCTGCGGGCACCACCAGCTCACTGCTCTCAGTTTTTTCTGCTTCCAGTACATCGCCATGGATCCCAAACTGTGTTGGATCAGGCATATTACCCAAAATATCTGTCACTTTCATGTTTTTAGCTCCCTCTACAAAACCCCCTCCAAACATGGAGGACCAAATTATATGGAAGAACCCGAAGATGATGCCGAAAATGCCTTTGAAGAACCCGGTGAAGAGCATCCAGAAGAAGGAGAAGAACCCTGAGATCATTTCTCTGATGGTCAGCTTCTTGAATTTCTTAAACTGCTTCCTCATACTCTTAAATGTCAGCATTTGACGGAAATTAGATATGCTCTTCTTCACAGAGACGCAGGCTGCCGTGAAGGCCGAGGCAGATTCGAGAGATGCGTCTTCCTCCTCAGACAAGCCTTCAAGCAGACTGTGCAACTCTTCATCTTCCTCCTCCTCAGGTCGTTCTGCGGCATCTGACTCGGAGATCTGAGAGGCCAACTGCATTTCAAAAATGGTGTCCTCACAGAAGTTTACGAATAACTCCATCTTCTCGCTCTCACCGCCTTCGTTGACCACATCGAAGATGAACTGTCGTTTGGACTCTTTGACTTGTGGCTTCTCCCATTGGGTTCTGCTAGACTCGCTGATCTCGAAGTAAACCCTCTCAATCCTCTTGGCACCCCCCATGATCTCAATACGGCCCAGGTACGGCTCAAAGTAATTGAGCACACTTTCAGCCAGGTCTAAGAAGGTGGATAGGCGCGTGTCGTGAGGCATGTGTTCCGAAAGGTTAGTGAGAAGCACGACCACGTTGAAGCCGATGTCCTTGGCTGGTTCGTGGAAGCGTTCCACAAACTCCTCGTAGTTGAAAATGTCATTTTCATCTGCCTCCACGCAGGAGAGAAGAAACTCGATTTCAGACTGGGTGTATTGCTTCTGGCTCTCCATAGACTTCTGGAACTCTTTTTTGGATATAACGCCTTTGCAATCTGGGTCATACTCCTTGAAGTTATCAGATGTAGTGAGGTCCTTCAGTTTGAGGAACATGTCGAAGAACTTGAGAATCATTTCCACATTGCTGGAGGACTCCACTAAAGTGTCGACCATCTGCTTACCAATGGTTCCATTCACCACATTACCTATAACGTGCACATAACTATTACTAGTCTCTCACTAGCTCCATTGTGATGTTTGAAAGGTCAATACACACTCACCCTCAAGAAGAGATAACATCATAACCACCATATCCTTCTGCAAATCCATCAGTTCCTTCAATAACTCTATTTGACTAGAATCCTGAAACAAGTGGACAATATTTAGTTGGTAAAACATACCAACAGATATAACATTGGTAAAAGCTAGTCATTAACAGTGCTCTGATGGGTTACCTGTGACAGTTTCATTTGCATGTTTGCGAAAACATGCAGAAACCCAACCACTGCATCCCACAACCTGCTGTGTGCCAAACTCTGCTGATTCCCAATACAAGGGCCCTAACAAGAGGAAATACAGTATTATGAAATGCAGACATCCATTGAAATTTAACATGCACCAGTGCACTGGTGAAGAGTATTTGCATTACCTGAATGTACTCAGTGAGTGAGTTAAAGATTTGTTTGGCTACTGCCAAAGCTTTGGAAAAGTTAAGTTGCCCAGCCTCATCCATGACGTCTTTCCCAGAGTAATACCAGTAAAAATCGCTTATGGATTCCTGGTGGTGAAGACAAGCACAACCAATACCACAGAATGAAGTGGAGAAGATTCATGAGGATTCAGAGCTATGCTGTTCTCATACATCATGCATCTACATATGCATTTAGTTTGTGTTACTTGAAGACGTAATAGGTAGTCCACGGTGCTAATGATGATGTTGACTGTAGTAGTGTTTCCAGTCTGGGTCCGCAAGAAGTTTTGGAAATCTGTTAAGGGAATGGAAAATGGAAAAAAGGAAATAGTAAATAATAGTCAGACTCAGAATGGTTTTACATTTAGAAAAATATTTACAGTACTTATATATTTATATTTGTGATATAAATATATAGAAACTATTATAGTTTACCATTATTGTGGCCCTCGCACAGAAGTTGCAAAAACCTGAATAGATCCTTTGTAAAGTCATCATTTTGTAGTACTTTGGAACCTTAAAATATGACAGAGAAATGAAATTATTTCTGGGCCATGTGGTTAAAGCAAAACTTAATAACAAATTTACATCAGTCTCAAGCAAGCAGGTGACTAGCACATATTTTGGGAGCTTGCTTCACTTAGGATGAGGAGCTTTAGATTGCAAGCTCGCAACAGCATCCCAAGAGCTGACTGGAGAAAGAAAAGCTTGTCGATTAATACACAGAAATTTCAAGAAGCTGGGTTAGCGAGGTAACTTTCACAAGGATGGTGTACAGTATGCTGGAGATACAAACAGATTATCCTGCAACTTGACAAAAATAATGCTATATTTCATAGAATTTAATTATTATATACTGCACACATAAAGATGAGATCCTGTCGTATTTATTGTGTTCTACACAATATCATACTTGTGAAAGTTAGTCATGTGAAGAACCAGCTTTGTGAAATAGCCACAGGTTCACGGCCTGGCAAAGCTCTTTGCTCATTTTATAGCTGTGTTCTAATCTTTAGCTGAGTGTACACCTATTTTTAACATGTTTTCATCTTTTTCAACAAAATATGAGTACAGATGATTCATAATGTTCACATGGAGGAACATTTTTTTCCCATTGAGTCTACTAGTTTAGTAAAGGGACTGGGAGTTAGGTAAATGAGCCTGGCTTTGGTATCTTAATACTGTCGGCATGCATTAGTCTCTACAAGCACTGAAGAGTAGTACATTCATATCACTAGTAGCAGGAGAAGAGACAAGTTACAAGAAATGGAGACATGCCAGGGAACCGCATTAAGAAATGAGTAGCTAAACTTTATTTACCCCGCTCTCTCATGTTGGCTGCAATCCAGTACAAAATGATGGAAAACAAACAAAGAGAGCAGACATAAGCAAATGGAGAGACTAATTTTCAGAAAGAAAAAAAGAGGAGTCATTAAACTTTTAGTCAGAGGATGGACATGCAGTTACAGATGTGAACAGAGACAGACTTCAGACGTGTTTCATGAAATGTAAGACCTCTGCTTTTTAATTAGATGCAATCCATAACATAAACTAAAGTTGGACCACATACTGTGTAACACATACAGCATATTATTCACTGGGATGGGACATGGTTTTATTTGTTTAGTTGTAAGTACACAGTCATCCTGAAAAAGCAGTAGTTAAAAAGGTGTTAGTATTATTTCCGGTGCAGTGATTTCAATCATGTTCTGTATCATACTTGATATCTGATGCCTTTCATATGTTTTCATTTGTTATCTGATGCCAAAGGCAACAATATGGCTAATAAAATAAAGCTATTAGGTTACACTCATCAAGCCTTGAATATGTCTAGGTAAATATTTATATATAAAATGCATATTTTATATTTAGTTCTATGAAAAAACTGCTAATCGTACATAAAACATCTCTTCATTACATTAATGCTGAATTTACTTAAAATTAGGGCTGTCAAACGATTAATCGCGATTAATCGCATCCAAAATAAAAGTTTGTCTTTACATAATATATGTGGGTGCACTGTGTATAATGATTTTGTATATCTATAAATACACACACATGCATGTATATTTAAAGAAAAAAATATTATGAATATATAAAATGTTTATAATTATATATAATATATAAATTATGTATAAATCTACATACAGTATATACATGAAAATATTTCTTAAATATATACAAGCATGTGTGTGTATTTATGTATATAAAATAATTATACACAGTGCACCCACATATATTATGTAAACACAAACTTTTATTTTGGATGCGATTAATTGCGTTTAATCGTTTGACAGCCCTACTTAAAATGTAACTTATTACATCGTGCAAATTTTTGTTCCAAATTAAATTAATTTAATTTGTTTAAAAAATCTGGACAAAATGATTCTCATTATTTATAGTAATTATAATCTAATGAGAAAAATCATTGAGAATAATATAATTTGCAAACATCTGGACGGATTACAGTATGAGTGTCACCATTCCCGGACTGTCTGTGTGTTTTGATTCACCACGTGTTCCCCTCGTCTGAGTTCTCCGCCCTCATCTGTTGCCATGGACACTCATCACCTCCCGCACAGCTGCCTGTCATTTTGTAATCACCGACCGTCACTGTGTATTTAAGTTCCTGCCTGTCTTCTAGTCTTTGTCCGGTATTGTTTGTGTTTACACGCTGTCAACCCGTCTACCTGTTCCTGAGCTTCATTTATTGAATATAGTGTTCATGCTACCTTCCTCCTCGTCTTCCTTGGTCTACCCCGTGACAGAATACCGGACCAAACTTCAAGATGAACATTGATTTCATCGCACTGGCTGAAGAGTCTTTGGATTTTGTTTCCTTTTCCAGAGACTTTGTCATTTTAGCACTCACCAGCCCCCTCGATGATGAAACCCTGAAGACCCTGTTCTGGCTCGGGGCATCCTACCACCAACTTTTCGACCTCCCAGACACCTCTAACCTGAACTGGATGGAGGCCGTCACCAGGTGTCTGGAGAGCGTCGAAGCCCGAGCCAGAACACAGCCAGACCCAGAGCCAGAATTACCACCCTCGACCACGGAGATCTCTTGCGTGCCCCCCGCAGACGGAGAGCTACCATCCGCCGCAACGCGTCAACCAGAGCCCGAGACGAAGAGGACAGGGTTGACCCTCGCCCCGGAGGAGGAGCTCCAACAGGAGTCTGACCAGGGGTGTGAGCCCACAACATCTGCGGACGAGGGGACTAATTCGCTGGAACTGGAGGACTGGCTGATGAAACCCAGGACTCTGGATATCGTTCCCGCCCTATCCCACCCGTCATCTGCACCTCTTTCATATTTTGAACCGTCCTGTGACGACTTCTGTCCTGCCGTCTGTCTGATTCACTCCATTCCATCACCGTTTCCAGTCAGTCCTCCAGCCGCGCCGCTGCTGGATGTGAGCAGCCCCGCACCATCTCCGTGGGGAGTCCCCGACGTCGAGCGGCAGGTCAGCCCACCATCCGCAGCGCCTGTGTTCGAGGATCCCACGGCTACGCCTCCAGCCTCGGTCCTCTGCACTCCATCTCGGCCTGTCGACCTGCCGGCTCCGTCTTGGCTCCTCCCACCTGCGCCTCCACCAGAGACCCTCGAGACATCGGCTGCAGTGGGTTCCCTCGTCCTGCCGGCTTCCCCTTGGTCAGTCGTCACTCTGCCTGTGCTACGGACTTGCGGTCAGTCTGCTACGCGTGATCCCTCCACCCCTTTGGCTTCAGCGGGCTCCTCCTTCCCTGTGGCGTCTCCTCTGTCCTCCTTCACTCGAGAGATCCTGCCACCGAGTCTCCGTCAGTCATTCCCCAGCTACCGTCAGTCCTATCGCCATCTGGTTCTTTCCCTCCGTCTTCTCTGCCATCGGCTGTCGGTACTGGGAGGCTCTGGGTCTGCGCCACCACGCCCTCTCCATCAAGGCCGCCAGGGAATCGTCATCGTCCCCTCACAGCCCCGTCACTCCAGCCTCTCTTCTGTGTTTCACCATCGTCTCGTCCGCCACCAGAACCTCCCCCGGTCCCCCCCTCCGTCATTTTGTTACGGCGCGAGGTCGCGCCTTGCCGGAGGGGGGCGATCTGTCACCATTCCCGGACTGTCTGTGTGTTTTGATTCACCACGTGTTCCCCTCGTCTGAGTTCTCCGCCCTCATCTGTTGCCATGGACACTCATCACCTCCCGCACATCTGCCTGTCATTTTGTAATCACCGTCACTGTGTATTTAAGTTCCTACCTGTCTTCTAGTCTTTGTCCGGTATTGTTTGTGTTTACACGCTGTCAACCCGTCTACCTGTTCCTGAGCTTCATTTATTGAATATAGTGTTTATGCTACCTTCCTCCTCGTCTTCCTTGGTCTACCCCGTGACAATGAGGAGGACTTGTCAAGAAAATCATGTCACAATGCAAAAAAAAAATTGTTTCAGTAAACCAGTGTTGACATTTCTTTATTTTTTGTGCACAGCATCATCACACTACTGTGGTCCTTCATTTCACCTTTGAAGATGAAGCTATTGAATTACTGGATAATAAAACATATAGGGCCCTATCATACACCCGGCACAATGCAAGTATTTCTCACTAGTTTCAGCAAGACAAAGTTATAATTTAATTCTTACAAGTTGGTGCCTTGCAATTTTAAGGCAACTGAAAAAGACTGATTGTCTTTTTGACCACAGCATTTTTGTAAATAGCAAATCCACCATGTAAATAGCAAATTCACATGGCACGAGTGCAACTGGCTTTTAAAGGGAATTGGAGCTATGACTCTGATTGGTTTTTTGTACGTTATGCCCGAAACACACCCATTGCTCATTAAGAGAACCCTTTTATAACATGCATGCTGACCATTTACCTGTCGTTAAACTAGCAAAAGTGGATTCGGACACAGCCTATGAGCACTTGCGATATGCGCTTTAGACCATGTGCTTAGATCGTTAAAATAGGGCCCCTAATGTTAATGGTATACCATAGACATTTGACATTGCACAAGAAGAATACTGCAACTTCCACCGTTGCAGTGAATCCATGTACACACATTAACAATGCACTTCATAAAGTTATCAGGGTGCAGCATTTGCCAGCTAGCCAAAGGACCAGAACTGGTACCACTTTCAATCATGACAGTACTAAAAAAGCAAATATACATTCTAAACACAAAACTTTTGTCTGTATTGTTGTATGATGGCAGGACAGATATTATGCAGACGTTGTTATCAAATACATTAAGTAATTATGGTATTCATTAAAAATTGCAGATAGAGAAGAATAAAGTTTATTGGCTTACTTGATCCCTCTTCAGTCATCATTCCAAGACTCTCTGCTTTATTTTGCCTTTCAAACGCATTCAAATCCAGCACACTGTCAGGGATAAAGAGATACTGTCAAAATTAATAATCACAGTAGGGTCAATTGGATAATCAGTGCAGGTCTGTGTTCACACCCACCTACAAGACATCATTAGTCCAGATAAACTTTTAAAGAAGCCAGCATCTCGCTTTTCCTTCAAATAATCCAGCATTTTCTAAAAAAAAAATGATAAATTATAAGTATTTACTTAGTTTAGTATCCTCTGTGGGACAAAATGATATGATCTGCCCAGTCAGGCTCTTTACCTGCTGGACGAGAACGTTGCCTCCGTTTAGGATGGAAATACCAAGTTTAAGGGTGCCAGTCACCATAGGACCAAGTCGGCCTGTGAACAAACAAATGCTGCTATAGAAAATTGAATGGAGCGAAAGCAGGTCAGCAATAGAGAAGCGTACCTTTACTGGCACTGATCATCTGTAGCACCATTTCAGCAGCCCCACGGGCATGAAGTCTGGCCTGCTGGTACAGAATCTTCTGCTTCTCCATTTCTTTTTCCTGTGAGGCAAGACAAACGCATTAAAATTGAGCAGAATATTGCTTACAGTCCATGAAACATCATATGAATTATTTCTATTGGCGTTTTGTGTGACAATACAGATTATATTGATGTTAAACAGTAAGACATTATCCTTTATTATTACCTTCCATGATCCCTTTAAACTCAAATGGACAAGAAGCCAGCAAATAAAGAGTTAATTTTTTTAAAAAATAAATAGATTTATGAAATAGAATTAGACTATAATAGAATTAAATAAATAGATTTAGACTTTACACTGTGGTAAACCCTACCTGGCACATATGGAAGAGGAGTGTACATGTTTATATACATTATTTTTCTAATTCAGCAATTGAATACCTCAAAAGTTTTTTCTTTTCCTTCCTCTTCTTCTTCTTCTTCCTCATTCTCAGCACAGCTCTGTAAATTCAAATTTTGATTGAATATTAACTCTTTAAAACAATTGCAATGTAATTTAGAAGTATTAATTGGATTCAATCCAACACTGACTTTTGCCATCATGTCAGCATATGCAATAAAGAGAGGATCCTCTTCTAGGAAACTACAAAAACACAGTAAGAAAATCAGTTGTATATCCATTATTAAATGAACATGTGTTCACTTACAGCACATATATAAAAACATCACCTTCTTTCCGTCAGAGCATTGTGACTGAAGTGAAGGATGAGCTGATGAAGAGGGTCTGGCTGAACTTCAGCTTCCTCTTCCTCTTCTTCCTCTACCACAGCCATAGGAGTTTTCTGTAGGAAGAGCCACTGAAGTTATGAAGACTGCACTTCCCACAATCTGTTGATCACCAGCTTTCTCTCTAACTTGACTCCACACAAGCAAATGTGAACTTTTTTTTTTAAACCTTGGTTTTCGTCACATCAGTACGGTGGCCGAGAGAGCTAACCGCGCTGCAACCTGATTAAGACGAATGCAATTTCAAAAAAACGTATTCAACTTTAAAAACGCGTGCAAATTCAAAAAAGACATCGCAAATTAATAAAAACATCTTCATCAGTTCCACAACACACGTGTGCTCCAAGTACTCACAACACAACCAAATACAGAAACGCGCTGCAAACGTTCACAACACCACCAAATACAGAAACGCGCTGCAAATAAAACGGTCCACAACGGAAATGTTTCCGGGGAACTAAATAAGTGACGGACCCAACTGGGACTTGTTTTATTGTGAGCTTCCCTAGGCCCTACTCCCTTCAAAGGGCAGACGGCAAAGCTCTTCAAGTGGGAATTTGGCGTGAGCATGACACCTAGTGGGTCATTTTTGTAGCCGTTTGGACCTTGGTGAAGGGAGCAACAACAGACAACTTAATGTAATTATTTTTACCTTGGATGTTCCTATGACAACGCAGCACTTTGTCCATCAGCTGGCTGTTCTGACGACAGAAATATAATGATTAACATAACGGTTGCAAATAAATTATTTATTTTTTATTTTTACTTTATAAAAATCTGTTAAAATATCTGTTTTATATATCTGTATGTCAGTGCCATACATTACCTAACATTTTAAGGAAACTTTTCTTATAAAAATTTAAACATAAAATGAAACTATTTGTATAGTGTAACTGATGTATAGATTAATATCTTGCCTTCATGTTCTTCTAGATCTTTTTTTTATTTATTTAGTTTAGTTTTCAGATCATTGTTCTTTTCTCATGTGTATTGTGATGACATTGAACATATTGTTAACACATGTTGTATATTGTACACAAGTTGTATGTCATAATAATTTGAATCTCGGTGTTTAGCAGGGGAAAGTCAAAAGAAATTAAATAAAACAAAGTAGAATTTTGAGTAAGCAAGGAGTATAGAACTATAAAAATATCATATTATAATATTATTTATATATACAATATTATTTTAATAGTATAGTTTATTTATTAAAAAAATATAGGCTTTGACTTCTTGTCAATAAAGGTTTTTTGCTTTAAGCACGTCCTGTGGTTCCAATCGGGTACGTCACTTATTTGGTTCCCCGGAAACATTTCCGTTGTGGATATTTGCAGCGCGTTTCTGTATTTGGTGGTGTTGTGAACGTTTGCAGCGCGTTTCTGTATTTATTTGTGTTGTGAGTACTTGGAGCACACGTGTGTTGTGGAACTGATGAAGATGTTTTTATTAATTTGCGATGTCTTTTTTGAATTTACACGCGTTTTTAAAGTTGAATACGTTTTTTTGAAAATGCATTCGTCTTCATCAGGTTGCAGCGCGGTTAGCTCTCTCGGCCACCGTACTATCAGTCATTTATATTTTTATAAGCACATCCACTAGTTGAAATCAAAATAAAGCAAATGACTATGCACTAACACACCCTGACACTTCAATCACTCTCTCACTAAAACCATGCTCATCTGCTCCACTGCCAGGGTTATGCTAAATTCAGAATTTATGAATTAGCTCCCTTTTAATCAATGTGTAAATTTTAGTTCAATAGGTCATTTCACAAGGGATGATTAACTGGAATTTGAAATTGGAATTACAAGCAAAGGGAATTATTGAATTACAATACACATTCCATGTGTCTAACACAACTACAAAAAGTTCAAGAGCAGATCACTTTATAGAGTCTGACACTTTGAACAGGGTAAATAGTATTCTGGCAAATAAAGTATATATTAAATACATTAAAGTCACCATTATCTAATGTTGTTTTTTTTTTCACTCATCCATAAATTCAATTCAAAAATGACAATGAATTTATATGAATTCATTCCCATTCTACTTCTAATTCTACTTTAGGAGCTAAATTCTCAATTCTAAATGGTGCACAACCCTGAACAAATAACTTTTATAATGTTACAAATCAAACCACCAAATCAAATCACATTCATCAAAAGAGCTTATTAAAAACACAACAGAAAATCTATTCTCCTCATCATGAGAATAAACATGAAATAAACACATGTGACACTTTATGCAAATTAGTTTCATTCCAGTCATTTTCAGCATTACGACTCCAATACTTTGCTTCCTGATCTTGTGACAAGGGTTTAAATTAGACATGCAGATTTTTTACACAAAGACACACTTAAATGTAATCAAGATCAGTGTCTCTCAGTTCAGGTCCCGTGAAGCAACTTTGAATCAACATTTTAAAACTTCTGCTATGTTACTTGGATCAGATGTGCTGCACAACTGGGTTAAATTTGTTGGATCCTGGAAGTCCACGGAGCCTGAGCTGAGAAACACTTGTTCGGATGACATCGTGGTCTGAGCATGGTCAATGGGGTCTGGTTGGATGCTCCAGAATTACACAAGGACCAATGGCCAGCTCAGGATAAGCATGCAAATTCACATGGAGACACGGCAATGGAAATGGCTTTGCAGTGTATGTTAAGTGTTACATGATGTTAATGAACTTGTTTCATTATCAAAACAAATAAATATTACTAAAAGGGTGTCTTCATAAGATTTTAACAATGAGTGCCCGATTATCAAAGGTTACCATTAAAAATAATAAATTCTGTTAAATATTTCATTATATATATATTTAAGACGCACAAATCAGGTGGGTCAATTTAGAATGCAGACTGAACTTTAGCTGAGACATGATCTCTACATGAGGTGAACATGCCACCGACTCTCACAAACGAGACTTACGAAAGAAAGACGACACTCAAAGAACAAATCGGAGCGTCGCGGGGAACGTCTGCCCCTCTTACCAAAGCTGCGCTGAAACGGACTGCTTTTCTAGTGAGATGGCGGGGACTGAGGCTCAGCCGAAACTCATGCATGCCTTGGCTGCTGTGCCTCGGTCTGTAGTGTGTCACGCAACCAGCAGAGCTGAACACAGGCCAGGATGAGTACATGAGGCGGGCAGAGACGTGCTCCCGCGCCTGAGCAGGCACGGTGCTGGCCGCAGAGCATTCAGCCGCCGAGAAGGCACCAGCGGGCGCACACAGCACACGGGGCAGCGCTGATGCCAGCCCGGTACTTACTGCCAGGTCCTGCACTAGCTTCTCCTCAAAGGAGTACTCCTCTGTCTCTATCCAAAGTCTCTGATAGCCACTGAGGAAGAGGTTAATTGAGCGATGCCTGAGAAGTGGGGGGGAGGGGAGAGGGAGGTTAAGAGGAAGATGAGGGAAGGAGGAGCATTCTGTGGTGTGAGAGGAAGATGTACAGTCCATGGCCTGATCTGACTGGTCACCTTAATGAGGACCTCCATGAAAGCACGGCTACCGTCTAAATGATCGCTATCGCTTGAAGACTTGTCATCGGGTGAACAACCTTCCACCCGCTCTGAAACTGCCTGTCGCTACGTAAAGTTAAGAGACCCGTGGGAAACGGAAGGTGACCATTCAGAGTGGCGGCGCTAACTGTATGCTTGTGCTCAGCCCTTAGCTTGGAGAATGGAGGAGGAGGAGGAGGAGGTTGGGATCATGAGTTCTCTAAGTCTCACATTACCGTTAGAATGGAGAACAGACGGTCAAAGCTGGAGGTATGGTACACCTTTTCCAGCCAAACGTACCGATAGCCATTCAGGAAGTAATTATTATTTTTGTATCTGAAGTGTGTTATGGAGACAATAGAAAGGCACAGGTTTTAGGAGGAGGAAGAAAGGAGCACGGAAAAACACCAAGAAAACACATTTAAACAGAATGACACTAGAGCAGGGGTCTCTAACCTTATTTCATTTAAAAGTTACTTTTAAAAAATGAAAGTGGCTGAGAGCAACCGTTGTTTTTATTGTGTATCATAACTAGAAATGAAACGGTATGAAAAAATTTCATATCACAGTTATAGTAAACAAAATGCGTACGGTTATCATGGTATTGTTAAAATGTGCTGAAAATGAAATGATAAAACTAAAAATAAACATCGCATTTCAGCCTAAAAAGAGTCAAAACGATATATTAACAATTCGGAAACACTACAGATTTGGTTCGATTTTCACATTGGTCTAAACAAAAATGTAAATCCACTATCTGGTGGTGTTTATGGAAGAGAATAAATGGCGCTCTTTCCTCAGTAAAGGGTTAGTTCACCCACAAATGAAAATTCTGTCATCATTTAGTCACCCCCAAGTGTGAATTTCTATTTAAAGAAATGTGACCATATTGTTCAAAATATCTTTTTAGTGTTCAGCAGAAGATAGACATTCATACACATTTGGAACAACTTTAGGGTGAGTAAATAATGACAAATCTTTCATTTTTGGATAACCTATCCCTTAACCTCTGTAAAGCAGTGCTGCACTTATAAACTAGCTTATTAGGCAATACACGGAGGGAAGATAAAAAGCAGATACCACTTTTCTGAAGACAGTTCGTTCCCTCTCAGATATTCGTTTGTTCATTCATTCATTCATCTCATTTTTCTTAGCACTCTACCTACTGTCATGTTTTGACAAAAACAAAACCTACACTGCACATTTTTCAGATTGTGACAATCAAATCCAGGTTCAATGTTAATTAAAATATGAAACGATAATATTTGTTCTGAATTTTAAAAGAGCAACTTGGATGGAAAAGCCAAGAGGCTCACGATACTGTATTGTAATCGCTGCAAATTAGGCACACACATCTTTAGCCTATATCTGTAAAGAAAAACTCACTCTCCCATTCCTCATGAAAATAGCATATTTTTTTCCCTGTTCTTTGCTTGAACGCGGTCTTTAATCATCCAGATGCAAACAAAGTTTTCTAGTTAATAATGCCTTGTAGCCACATAAACATGATGACATGCTTGACTGAAACTTCCTGATAGCTTTTTTCCCCCCTGTTGTTGGTTGTTATGCTGTTATATTGTAAAACCAGTAACCTCATGGTTGATATGTCAAATAAATACTTGATTTGCTATAGAGGGGGTGGGACAACGGTCTATATTAGTTCAATCTGACTGAATGAAAACTACGGCTGTGTCCGAAATCACATACTCTCGAGTAGATTGCTTCCTTCCTTTAAATGCTAAAAAAAACTATTCTACATAGTTTGAATGTGTGTAGTATGAATGTAATCAGGACATACTACATTCGCCATGTTATCAATATCGTGACCTACCAGCTTCAGTTGCGTTGCTTCACTGCCATTCACAAATCCTCTCCCGTGGCCTTGTGGGATATTAAAATGTCCATCGTATGCACACTACAGAATCTCGTGGGAAGCAGTAGGTCATCTGGGTACTTTTTGCCTACTCTTTTATGAGTACTGTGAATTTTGACATACTTTTGTCATCCACTGTTTTTCGCCAACTATATACTGTAGTAGGGAAGTATGCGATTTTGGATGCAGCCATTGTCTTGGCCACGAGCTACTGGTAGCTCAGGAGCAACGTGTTGGAGACCCCTGCACTAGAGGGAGTACGGAATGCATTCAGATGCATTTGGAAGGAAGAAACAGCTTTCAAGGAAACTTTCAGAAGTATCTACTGTCAATTGAGTCAGTACATTTTAAAGCTGAAAGCTGTGAATGTATATTGCAAAGTTGGAATAGTAATACAAAGGCTTCCAAGAACATACCTTGGTAAGTTGTAGAGTGGTGCCATTCGGAAACAGGCCACTACGGCACGCTTTCGTTGCTTTGACAGCAGCTTCTGAAACACCATTTTCTTGTTCCTAAGTGGCAGCTCAACCTGAGAGTGAAAAAAAATGGTTAATAAAATTTTTTAAAAAGTCTACTTGGTGTGGATGATGAAACACTCACTAAATAAGATCAAGATAACATCTCTTTTAAACAAATCACAATTTGGAGTTCATACCAAATACTAATAAAACTAATAAAATTAGGGTTGTTGATCGATTAAAAAAAGATCACAAAGTTATCAATATATTTTCCCATTAAATCTACAAATACACGTAGGAAAAACATAAAGAAAGTATTTTGCATATTCAATTTTTGTTTAATGGCATTTTTTTATAAAGTAGGCCTACTATAAATGACGGCTAAATTGTCATATTAGTTTTATTTATCTTACAAAACATCTTAAAGAACATTACAAATATTACAACAACTTTTAATTTTAGTGTTTCCCAAATAAACAAGGTTGCTTACCCGATGTAGGCAGTTGTGTAATGGCATTATATGAGCATGGTGGATTTATGCCTAATGTACCTGATCAAGGTGGTAGACAGCAGCAGAGATGGCCTGAACTCTCTCCACATTTCGCTCTGGATCTGGAGCTCCCTCACTCTTCACCACAACATCTTTATAGAGATTCAGCTGCCACTGCACTGCTGGATCTGCCGACTGTGATGAGAAAGACCAATAAACCAATGTCAACATTTCAGCATATAATCATGTATGTTAGACTTTGCTGCTTCAGACCTTCTCCTGAAGATGGAGGTTCTTCCTCAGGTAATCCTTAACCTCATCATCTGTGTCTTTCTGTTAAAGGGAGATATTGTTAGAGGCTTGTTGGAGATCACTTATCAAGCATAATTAGACAACAACACATACACTCACCAGACTGTAACGGATCTTGGCGAGGGAAATGAGCTCCTGGTCTCCAGGAGTGCACATGTTCAGGCCAATGGGCATCATCTTCTTGTGAGCTGCTACAATAAGTGAAGTCTGGATGGAGTACAACTCTCCTCTTCTTTTTTTCCCTCTTCTCTCTTGGTCCTGACCTCCAGACTAGATTTAGAAAGCAATATATCTTTAAAACATATGGATATCTAGATCTTATAATGGCTTTTTGTTTTCATGATCACACGTTTACTTTACAGGGTAATTAGCTCAGAGTTTTTGGGTAAATTTTATTATAGCAGACAATTACTTTATAAACATACTTACCTTTGACATCTTCGTCTTGCTGTCTCCAGTAAGGAATGCCAGGTTGTTAATTTCATTTTGCACCACAAAATTTTGCTCTTCCCTTTTAAAGTTCTATGGACAAAGAGCAGAAACAGCTTTTGGAAGTCTTTTATTTGCAATTCTTTAAAATTATTCTTTGAAGCAACACAGAAAACTTACATGAGATTTACACCAAAGGATGAAAATCTCCGACACCATATTGAAAAGTTCAGTTGAATCTGAATCTGGTTCCTTCAGCCATTTGGATCTAGATTGTCAAAAGAGAGCTGGTCATGGTTTTGGAAAGCTCATGTTTTATTTTCTATAAATTCCAGAAAGAGGACTTTTATTTAATGAATAACTACATAAAACCATAATCAATAAAAATTCATTGTTTATTGAAAATATTGAAAAAGTTTAGCAACTACCTCTCAGGTTATAGCATAAATACCTGTTGTTGTCCACATAACGAATGAGCATCGGATAGAAGGCATACAGATCCCTGCAGAGAACAGAAAACTCATCCAGAATCTGCAGTTCAGCTTCCTGAGTGTCTAATCTGCTTTCAGCCTTCAGCATCTCCTCCTCACTCACTATCTTCACTGTTTTCTTCTTCAGTTTCTCCAGCGTTGGCAGGAAGTGCCCTCTCAGGAGATCTGGGCCAGCCCTGCTAATGATCGGCTGGGTATATACTACAGATGAGGGAGTTGACAGATAGTTGAGAATTGTCCTGATATTTTGGCAGGCTAAAATATTAAAGCAGGCTAAACATCATTTCCAATTCAAATTCACCCTCACCTGCAAGTCTTTTCATCCAGGGGGCGTTATCAATCCCAAGGTTGTTGTTTAGAATCTTGAGGATATTGCCCAGGATGAGGCTGAGATGCTCAGATGTGACAGTTGTACAGCAATTGGCATCAGCTGGGGAGTTATCTGGACCTTTAGCCCACCAGTAAGACAGGTAGTTACACAACATGGGAAGGATGACCTCAATGACCTGTGGCATCTCTGTATAGCGTGCTCCAGATTCAGAAATTTCCCCAATGTCCTTCATTAGGCCGTCAAGTTGAGGCATCTCATTACACATCTCATCCACGGTGTCTGGCATGCTCAAAACTGTAAAACATTCAGTATTAGCGTTGGGAATTTTTGAAATCATGTCATCAATATACCAATTTGCCTAGTATGATTAGCTGCAAATGAATCATATTTTCATTGTATGGTTTCTTTCTGAATTCCAAATGATTTAAAATAGTCTCAGATCCTGAAAATAGTATACTCACTAGCTCGTTCTCTTGGTGTCTTGGTGTTGAAGACAGATAGGGGATTGTGCATATTTAGGTGGGGTTCCAGGAAAGCAACAGGCATGGCTCCAACCAGGGTAGATAAACATTCACCCAGCGAGGGTAGCTGTCTGTAAAATGCAACATATTGGTCTCAATTTCAAGAAGAAATGGATAGCTCCATCAGAATAAAAAAACGTTCCCTCAGAAGTAAAGTTTTTTGTACTTTTCCACATAGATGTTCTTGCCACTGCCCAGTGAGTACAGGCTGGTTAGGATGCGGTAGCAGGACAGTTGAATGTCATCCACTAAAACACACAAGGGCAAATATTTTGAGAAATATGATCATTTTAAATATGATAATTTTTTTGTCTAGACTGAATACACTGTGTGTTTTTGATTCACTAAAAAGAACCAATTCATGAGACTAACATCATAGCTCACTTACATAGCAGCACTGATCCAAACTGGTGTTGGGTAATATGCTGAAAGACAACCGTCAGGATGGGCAGCAGGGCCACTGTGGTGTAGTTGATGATCTGGGTAACTCCCTTCATCTGAGAGCGCGACTGACCCAACTTCCCCAGCTTCAAGTTCTCCAGAGTCTTCTCCAGGTCTTCTGCTGCATTCTCAAAGAAAGTCCTGACACCAGCCTTCACCAGCTCTGAGCCAGACTTCATTAAAGTCCTACAGTAACGACAGAATCAGATCAAAACAACTTAGACATCAATCACCATTGACTGATTCGTATTCCACTGAGATTATGCTCACTACCTGAAGTCAATTGAGCGTGACAGGATGTGTAAGCAGCTCACCATGGTGGTGGAGTCACTTCCTGAAAGAACAAACAGTCTTAAATCAGTGAATTGAAGTATAACCAGGCAAAATGGAGCTCATTTTTAAAATAATTTGAATGCTCCGAGATGCCTTACCAAAGAGCGAAATCCTATGTCTGACAAGGGCTGCCAGCTTACAGAAAAGACTAAGAAAGAATGGTTCAAGTTAGTACTGTACATACTGTAAAACAATTATTGCATCCAAATATGCAAACTTCTTTGCTACCAGTATATATACAACCCCCACAGAGTAGTGAGTTAGATATGTGAATCCTCAGTATTGGTGAAAAACCCAGATGGATCTGCTGAATTTCTATTGTTTGTCTCATAATGCCACAGGAGCGAATGACCCTCCACATTCAACAAGTTAATTAAATAAAAAGGCCATTCTTTACTAAATTTAGTAATATACAGAGAAAGAATGGGAATTCTGATATACTCTATCCTGTAGAGATTTGAAAATATTGAAAAGTTTATACTATTATGAATTGAATGTTAACAAATTATCTATTATTATTGTACATTCCCAGGACAAAAATACAGTATATGATAAACATTTATAATGATATGGATTAATATTGTCTCATTCTAAATAACAGAGTTGTAATAGCACCTGGTGATCATCTCCTTTTCTTTGTTGGATGCGTAGCCACTGCTGCTCAGGTTGATGTTAGGGGTTGACAGGAAGTACATGCTGTGGTTCTTGAAGTACTGGTCTATGAGGGGCAGCAGGATCTGTGTTTTCACCGATAAAGAGAAAAACCTTTTAAAAACTGGACTCTAACTCCCATAAAATATGAAGTTTGAAGACTGTTCTGGATATGGTAAAAGAGTGTTTGCTTGAAAACGGAATGCTACCTTAGCAAAGAACTTGATCTCTTGATCATGGGGAGATTTGTCTGTCTTCCCACTGGAGGCCATAGCCTCTAAAATGTTATGCAAAGAAAACAACGGATCAACTTTTGATGTAAACAAATCAATCTGTAAATGTTTACAGTACATTTGTCATCTTTTCTCACCAAGATGAGCGATAAACTCCTGCGCAGAATCAACATAACTCAAGAGCCTCTTGAGAAACTTATAGGCAATCCTTTTTTCCATAGAAGAGGAATCTTGCTCCAGGTCCTTCAGACCTCTGCATACAAAAAAAAAAAAAACATTAATAAAGAGATCACAAACTGTTCCACATTTCATGTACTACAGTGCTTCAAGACCCAGATTGAGAAATCAAGTGACGACCCAACACAGTACTAAAATTGTTGTACAAATGTAAGAAAAATAATGAATATTAAATATTATTCATGGTGCAAACACTGGGGCAAATTTTGTGTATGTAATTATTATTATCTGAATACCTTTTATCTCTGTTTAGTATCTAAGTTTCATTTGGATGTTTTGTATAACATCAAATAATTGGGTTAGTTTTTGAAAGAATTATCTAATGCTCACCAAGGCTACATTTATTTGATCAAAATTACAGTAAAAATAGTTTTAAAAAATGGTTTTATTTTATTTATATTTTCAGCAGTCATTACTCCAATTTTCAATGTCTCATGATCCTTCATAAATAATTATAATATGCTGATTTGGTGCTCAAGAAACTTTTTTGTATTATTTTTTATCAATGTTAAAAACAGTTGTTTAATTTTTTTTGTGAATGAATAGAAAGTCTAAAAGAACAGCATTTATTTGAAAGAGAAATATCTTGTAACATTATTAATATTTAAATGCACCCATGCCAAATAAAAGTAAAATTTCCCTAATTATTTCTATCATTATTATTTTTTTATGATTATACAAGAGAAAAATTATTAGTGCACTGACCTGCTGATGGCATATCCATTGACCTGTAGAAATTTAAAGAGCTCCTGGGCCTTCTCTCTGTCTCTGTACTTCTCCTTTGCCGTCAGTGTGTCGTAAGGTACCAACAATGGATGACTTCCTCCTCCTTTCAATGACAACACACAATGAGTCAATGCACCTGGGACTGCTAAGACAGGATTGAGTCAAACAGACTTTTCCAGGAGAAAAGCGTCACCTTTACTGTCAAGTTCCTTCTTCTTCTTCTTTGCCCAAATGTTGTGGTAATTTTCTGCAACTGTTTCAACCATTGCCTGTTGAAATGATTACTGGTTTAATACACAGCAAATGAGATATGTATTGTTTTTAACAATCTGATTCACACTTGCCTGTAGTTCCCTTGATAGAATAACATTTTCCAAATCTTGTGGGGCTGGATTAAACTCACCCTGTAAAGAGAAGAAGAGGCAAATCGGTGTCCTAAATGCATTGATTTGTTGATAAACACTATAAATAAAGAAACTCTGTCCTCCGTTACCTGTGAGGACTCTGACACTTTGCGTTGTTTTTCTGTTTCCTTTTGCTGCAACTTGGCCTCTCCTTCTCTGGTCCTCTCAATGTTCCATCCCATTGCCAACATGCTCTTTATAGTCTCTTTCACAGGATAGCGATAAGTCTCCCTTTCCTATACAAAGTGACATATTTGAGTAGATTCAGCTTTGCATTTATGTTAGAGACAAAAGTCAATACAGAAAATGTATGTGTACCTTTTCACTTAGTGCTTTGTATGGTTTGAGAAGCGGATGAGTTTTAGCGTTGTCATCTAATTTATCCCCCGCAGACCAGCCAAGAGCGATCTATCACCATACAAGATAAAACAAGCAGTCATCCTTTGTCTAATTCAACAGAAGAAGAGCTTCAGTGACACAATGAACGCGTAAGATTAATGAGATGAGTTGTAACATTGTCCAACCTTCTCAGAGGACCATTTCTCATGAGTGTGCTCCGCAAACTTGCTTGCGATGTAATCTAGTTTTTCAGGGAGCAAGATGCTGAAAAACAAAACATTATGTAATGAAGTCCACATTAAGTTCAAATGAAATTATGCAAATTTCAGTGTTTCTACGGTACTTACTTAGCAGTGCTAACAGGCTGGGGGTCGAAGTTGCCTTGCGCATCCACAGAGGCCTGCTTAACTAATGTGGAACCTGGACTGGAGTCCACGTAGTCAGGTGGTAATGCACCGGCTATGGCACTCAGACACGGCATGGCCATTTTGAAAAGCTCTGCATCATATTTCTGCAAGACAGAATATGGAGTCAAAGAGCAGGGTTTGATAACATCTTTGTGGTTTAATTAATTTAGTGAAATAACTTTTAATTATATTTATAGTCGGGCTATAAATGTAATGTTTTCATTTATCGTTATTAATTATATAAAAAATAATGTGTTTATTTTTAAAAACTGAATCGTATTAAAATTAACAACTTTTTTTTGTTGAAACCTCAAAAGTGTACATTGACCAACAATTTAAAAATTATTGTAGACTCCAAATCAACCTTTTTAATGTATAGCCAATGCATTTTATGTCATAATAATTAATAATAATTTGTATTACAAGTCATTACTAAGAATACATTGTTTGATTGACACCCCAAATTTACACTGAAGTTTGTTTTGTACCTTTTGAGATAGAGAGTCAAAAAGTCCCCAGAAGAGTTTCTTGGTGAGGTGGAGTTCCTCCTCTGATGCCATTCCATAGCTGCCCAGGCCCGTTGGCAGACAGTAGTACTTCCAATTCTGCTCATAGTGATTTGTCAAAAGCTGCAAGGATAAACAGATATGTGGATTAGGCTGTCAACATTCAGGATACTTTAAATAATATTCAAGTATTGAATAAAAATAAAAGTTTATTTTATATTTGGACTCAATTTAGGAGATTGTATTGGTTCACATTTACTAAATAATTAAAGGTGTGTGGTCTACCAAGCACTCTTCTGATAACTTTGCCCTGTGGTAGGGGTGAGACGCTACCAGCACAGAAAGAAGGTGCTGAAATTGAGAGGAGAGTATTAACAGCTAACACCTGCCTATCAAAGGCTCACGAATGGGAAGGATCTGTGGTGACTCATATTGACAGTTGCATCAGATAATGTGAAATCCAGATGCTCTGGGTGTTTGCAGGGTGTGTGAAGCTGTCAAATCAGAAAAGTTATAACTGTTTGTCGAGTGACTGTAATGAATAGTTATCAGGTAAACACACTGACAAAATAAGTTCTTAATCCAATTACCAGGGAACACATCTTGTGGGTCAGAGTGCATCTGGCATACTTGATTTAGTTCTTTAAATGTCAAAAATGTGCTTGATTACATTTTGTGTTTTGATTTGTTTGGTTACAACGCTCATCTCCACCATTTGATCATCAGGTTAAATCACTGCTGACATGATAAAAAGAAAATGTACACAAAAATCTATATTTGTGAATAGGGTGAAACTTACATAGTAATTCAAAAATTGAAATATGGCACATTTGCATTTAAAAGAATGACTATTTAAATAGCTATACTAAATAGCAGAGCTATTTAGTGCATTTTTTTAAACTTTAGTAGAGTTGCATGTGGCTAGTGAATAAGATTCAGGTTTTGTGCTGAAACTATGTTTAGTGAATTTGCCTCTTAAGATTTTATTAAAGGTGCCAAAGGTTAATTAGGATGAAATGTACACTACCATTGTGGTTCAGTCAGTTATTATTATTATTTTTTAAATAATTCGGTTAAGCAAGAATGTATTAAATATTTCAAAAGTGACAATCAATTTATAACTGTTACAAAAGGTTTCTATTTCAAATAAATGCTGTTATTTTGAATTTTCCACTCATCAGTCAAAAAAAAACATCAATAATTAGAAGAAATGTTTCTTAAGCACCATATAAGCATATCAAAATGATTTCTGAAGGATTGTGACACTCAAGACAAAAAAATGAAATAAAATTTGACAATAAAATTTTCTTTTAAAAACAATAAAATCGCAATAACCCTAAACTTTTGAACATTTTGAATATCGACATTTATGGTTCACTAGACTCACATTAATGGGCATCTTGCAGTACTCTGTAAGCTGTGGGACATCAAACACAAGACGACGCAAAAGTTGCTGTAGCATTGATGGCCGCAGATGCCTGTAGAAAGTATAAACATCAGATGATACCAAACCTCTAATTGAGTGTTATAGCATGAAAATGCAGTTTGAGTTTTCACTGAGCTGAGGAAATCATCCCACCCTCTTAGCTAAAAAAATTCAGGAGGTTCTTACATGCAGATGGCCATTAGACATTCATCAATAGCATCTCTCTGGGCCTTGGTGAGTGATCGGCCCTTTGAGAGGCGATAGATGGTGTGAAGCGTAGAGTCAACGAGCGTTGCATGGTGCTCAGTGTGCGCGAACAGATGAGCACAGCGGGTCAACAGAGGAAGCACTGCTGATCCAATGTAACGGTTCATGGCCAGGGCTGTCTCAGTAGTCCTGAGCACCTCCTGATGAACCCAAAATAACACAATAAACAAATCAGGCAACTGAGTTGTGTGTTTACATTTTTATAATTATGCAAAACTACTAAATGCATTCTGAATTATCTAGCAATCATTCAAAAAAACAAGGTTAAATATTCTTTTTAGTGTTCACATCTATTTTTTTGCTACTGCTAAATCACTATGTTAAATGGCTGACATCACATTCAACTTTTAGGCTTTTTCACGCACAACATGATAAATTTATGTCTGCGACTTTTCTCTGTTTTTCTCCGCAGAGCACCCTTACCGAGTCCAGGGAGGCTGAAGCTCGCAGGTCTGGCAGGAAGCCAACCTCAAGCAGGTGCAACAAGAAGCTTTGGTCGTCAATGCCATAGACACGGTCCAGGAAAAGCACCATGGGTGCCTTGTGCTCTGGACAAAAGCTGGCATTCATATCTGGCTCCGTCACAGTGCCATCTAAGCAGCCGAAAGAGTTAAACAAAAAGACATTAGGGTTCTAATGACTGCGGAACAAGAAGCACAGATAATGAGACCCGTAGGGATGAAAATGACATTAAAAGAGTGACAGCATCAATCAATCTTATGCGCATAATACGTTTCAGAGATTATGCATTCAGGCTCTTTCAAAGGCATCTAGTGACTTGAACAAACCTTTATTGACGACCGGCATTTTGAGAGGAATACTGATTATTCCAACCAAATCTTTAGTGGGTACTAGGGAACGGAGGATGGCACGGATACGCAATGCTTCACCTTTTCCTTTGTTTATAAGCTGTAAAACAGCAGCAGTATAACATTTAAGTGAGGCCGTGTACAGTTCAACATTACTTTACTGAAGGAAACTGCATGCTTTGTCCCCAGCTTTGTAAATCAATAAAATGTGGCAGAAAGAAGCACTCACGTGCATCTCAGGTGCACATCGGCCCAGAAGATCAATAAGGGCTGAGTAGAAGGACATAATAGAGTTGCCCATGTGGGGAACCTCCTCCTCCTCCTCTTCATCCTTCCCAACCCTGTCAAAACAGACTTGCTTATTTCACTCATTCCTGAGGTCAAAGGAGATCTCAACTACAACTCAAACCTAGCATAAATCGGCAGATTATGCAGCTATATGGAAGAATTAAGAGGTCTTACGTTGGTGCAACCCCTTCAGATAAGTTGGGCAGGTCTAAAGCAGGATCTTCTGAGATCTTGATGGCTTCCTTCATGGCAGCGAGTAAACCTTGACCTCCCTCTCCTCTAAGAGCAGGTCCAAAGCACTCCGGACGCCTGATCAAAAGCTTCACAACGACATTAGCGTTCTCTTCAACACTTTCACCTGAGATGACCAGAACACACACAAAAGAAACAAAAAGAAACAATGATTGCATAATGATCATGAAGTCTTTTTTCTATTAACCAAGATGCAAAAAGTAATCCAAAACAAGTATTATTGGTAAAAAGTACTAACCATTGACAAAAACAGCAAAGCGTAAGAAGGACAAATAGCGCTCTCCTTCTATTGGGTTCCAGCCAATGTCTGGGTATCCCTTGGCAATGAGCATTGGGCAGTTCTGTAACCCACAGCCTGCCAGATATGTAACCACCTGAAACACACATGGACAGGATCCAAAATGAAATCCAAATGGCACTAAAAACGGGCTTAGGTAAATTTAGTTGGCAACCATTTGGCAGGGAACTTTATTAGGCATTGCAACACATTACATCAATTAAATCACAAGAAATGTAGCCTGATCCTTGCTGTGGTCTATTAAAAGCTCAGTGAATCTCATAATCTTTTAGAAACTTCTACCTCGATTGTTATAATTTTACATTTAATTATTTAGCAGATGCTTTTATCCAAAACCACTTACAAATGAGGAGAACCATAAATATACAGTACAATCCGAAGTTTAACTAGGGTGCTTGAACTGTTGTTTTTTCGTCCAAAATATATGTGGCGACACATGTGAGGTATATTCCTCACCAAAACTAGAACTGAACCACCAAAACTAGAAATAAAATATCAGCTTTTTTAACTTGTACCAAATTCGTCCTTCACAAACCCTTCTATAAGTCATTTTTATTAATTATATTAATAAGTACTACATGAACAGGGGTTATGCTGTAGTAACCGGTTACCTTCTCAAGATCAGGTTCCTCTAGTGCCAGAGCCAAACTGTTGTTGTCCATCACAGAGGACGCAGCTACGTCTAAAGGTGTGGAGCCTCTCATGGTTGGGCATGCTGGAGAGAAATATATGGCCATGAGAGACAGCAGATTTTTGGATTTACAATCACCAGCAGATGGCAGTCTTTACTTTTCGTACTTTTTATCCAGCTGCTCTGTAACCCAATCAGTGAGTTTATATTACTGAAATTAAAAATTACGACTACAACACTATCTATGCAGCATGAAGATATGTTAACATAAAACTGTACATCTTTGGATGTTTCACACCCTGGTTTGCAGCGTATCTTTATCTGCATTATCTTCATCTGATTTGTCCTGTCATTGATCTCGGAGTGATTAGGACTATAAAGGTGTGAGTGGGCTCTCAGCTGCTCAATGTGCTGTTATAGGAAACGACTCCTGCAGAGTCAGGTGGTCTTAGATGCACAAGCTATTATTCACAGTCAAAACAGCGCACTGTGCAGTGTTGCCAGATCTTGCTAGAAAAACAAGTAACCTGGTCTGACAAAACAAGCTTGAAATAAATGTGTTGCTGCACCAACATAATGGGCAGTTTTGTTTTGGGGGAGGTGTTTATGGGTCAAGGAGAATTGCTTGTTACTTTGAGGTGATTTATTACAGCATAAACTTGCATGATAGTTTTATTCAGCAAGGACATTCAATTGAGCAAAAATGGCAGTAACATCATTTATAAAGATTATTAACTATTTAATATTTAATCTATTTAAAAAAAATCTATTTTGAACTTTCTGACCCGTGAATCGTGAAAAAAATGTATCCTGTTTTCCACTAATCATTAAGCAGCACAACTGTTCAACTGTTCAATATTGCTAATAGAAAGCGTTACGTCCTTCAGGGAACGAGAGTTACATACAAAACCAAGTAGTTTTTTGAGGACCAAATCAGCATAGAATGATTGTTGAAGGATAGTGTGGCACTAAAGACTGGAGTAATGGCTGCTGAAATTTTGTTTTGCCATCACAGGAATAAATTAAATTAAAATAGAAAAAAGTTAAATTGTAGGATTTTTTACTGTATTTTTGATCAAATAAATGCAGCCTTGATGAGCATAAGAGGCTTTCAAAAAACATAAAAAAATCTTACTGACCCCAGCCTTTATTTTGGTACTGTAATTTAAGAGAAAATACAATGAATTGAAAAGATAATTTATTAATTATATCCGTTTCCTATGTACAACTAGCAATCTTAATCATTTACACATCATGTGAGAAGGGGATAGGCTGAGAGAGGCTAAAAAACAGGAGGTAAGGACAAAAAAAAGTACAGTGATTAATAATAATACACATACAGTGGCCTTTATTGTGCTTTATTGCACAATAGCAACTACCCCGTTTTAAGGGTAAGTAACAAACATTTGCCACTCTCCTTCGAGTTGTGGCCCTATGCAGAACAGTATATGTAATTTTTCAGCCTCACAGAAAGCTCAGTTTCTATAATAAAAGCCCAAAGTAATTTCAAAAAGTGGACATGGCAACACAGACACTGTGAGTCAGCCCTGCCTGACCCGCATCCCTAAAGAACTATGTGTCGTGTGTGTGTGATTACCCAGCCCCACGCTGCTGTTCTCCAGGAGGTAGCTCAGGTGGTCAAACATAGACTTCTGGTTCTGACGGCTGATGCGACAAAAGTAGCACAGAAAGCGACAACAGCTGGCCACCATCTTGGGGAAGGCAATCTCCTGAGAGTTAAAAACAGCATTCGTTTTACTTCTGCTCTGATGGAGATCATTTCCTTCACACTTCAAATTAATCTTTCATCTTTTTTGCGTCCATGTCCTCACGTGGTGGCTAAACGTGTGTAATGTAACATACTCAAGATATCGAAAGAAGCCCCTGAGACAGCAAAACCAGACTGAAATATGAGACGTGAGGAGGCTCCACCGTGAATACAAGCAAATATGTTTGTACTTCGTCTGAGCAGGGAATATGGTCACCCTAAATGCCTGGAACCCATGTCCCTTTGCATGAGGCCTCTTTAATGAGGCTGCCAGGCAGAAATGAGAGACACTGGGGCAATGTCATATCTGGCATAGTCAGTGGTATTAATTTACATCCCAGACTCCCGATCTGGTATGAGAAGCAACCCATTCCTCTCTTCTTGTCTTAGCTTTCACCCTATTGCCACCATTAAGCATAAGAAGGTATTAAGCTGTTAGACACAAGGCACCATATACTGTATTTGCCCATGTACTACTGGTATCCCTCAAGATATCATGTTTAGTTTAGTCTGGCTGAGAGGGTTTTCGTCTGGACACAGTGGCCAAGTGTCAACTGAGTCGAGGGATCTTATTAATATTTTATAAAAGCAGCATTATCTAAATACTATATACTTGTTTATAATCATTTGATAAAATCGACCGAAGAAACTTGTTAAGTATGTGCATTACAGCCATCATAATATAACACATCACATCAACAGAGTATAATCAGAGCATCCCACCCCTTTTGCACTTTTGGTGCAGTATTACAAAAAAATTGTACCTTATTCTTGTCTCCCCCCAGCACATTGACCATGACTTCCATTACTGTCTCGTGCATGCCGAGAACACGCATCAGATTTGGATGCTGGTAAAACACTTTGTTGTTCATGATGTCCCTGAATGCAAGAATAAGATAAAACAATTATAGGATGTAGCTGTTCAATGCAGAAATGTTAATATCAGCTGATAATTAGTATGGAACATAAATAGTATGCATCTTCAGTAGATTGTAAACCTCATTAAGACTGGAAGGTGAAAATTTACCCCAGGCCATCAATCATGAGCTGTCCCTCCTCTTCGCCCATGCGGACGCTAAGTAGTGAACGGATCTGGCCCAGTGAGGCCAGCAGGTTGATTGCGTCCCCTACAGACTTGGCACTGATGGTGTAGCTCTTCCTCAAAGCTCTGAGCAGCTCTCCAATGCCATCATACTGCCTCCTCAAAAGGCTGAACATGCTGCGAACCAGTTCCGGGTCTTGGATTTTACACTCCTGAGCCCAGCAGACCATAGTCTGAGATATCAGCTCCTTCAGGTTGGCTGGAGAAGACAAACGCAAAGGAAGAAAAAAATATATTTGAATTTGTTTAGGATTCTGTATCTTTTGCTATGTTTCCACCAGATCTCTTTAATGTGAAGCACAAAATATAGATTAATGCTACAATTGGTGAACTGGTATATTGTATTATATTGCATATACTATAATACTAATAAATTAGTGAGGGTGAATAGTAACTGTGTTACTGATATTCAATTTTGAAAAAAGGAAAGCCGGACACTCATTTGTCCTCCTTTTTGGAGTTGCGCTGAATCGGCCAACTCAAGAATCTTTATTGGGATGCAGCAGCAAAGCATCTAATGCCATAAATCACACAATCTTTGGTCACATAAATGATTGGCTGAAAGCGGTGTCAAATAAATATCTGATGTATCATTAGTTAAAAACATATGCAAGCCTCCACGTGCTGGCTACGTCATATCATAATGTTAACACACAAAAAGTCAGACCTCATTTAATCCGGAAAGGACAAATTTATGGAGCCCGGAATGGAGCACGAATTTATATCAAGTGCTGCTGTCGCTTGAGCTGCTGCAGAGGGTAAACTTCTTTGTTAAGAACTGTAATGTTTATTTATTTATTTATTTTTCACATTCATTATTTGTCTATTTATGTATTTCTTTTATTTCCAGAAGTCCAGAAATTATATATTTTTTTCAGGCACCAGTTTCATCTCAGTGGTCGGTTTTTGAAACAGACATCAATGTCCTGTGAACAAACACTTTTTTGCCTCTTCTGTTACACATTGGTCTACATCAAGATACACCGTAGCTAAAATTGTCTGGCAATGAATAGAGAAGGCTATTTCAGAATCAATGGGTCATGATACCATTGATATGATGGACAAAATTGTATTGTAGTTGCGAGTACACCAGAGTCTTATGCACTTATTATTTTCTTGCCTCACTAAATGCCGCAAAGTGTCCTCCTTTTTGGTGTTACAGAAAGGGCCATCTTAGTCATGCTTAATGTGTTAGGACCATTAGTGTATGTCGTTACATCTATTAATATTTTCTATTCACATCCCTCGTATGCTGTTCTTAGAATAGCTGCTCTAATCACACACTCTTCTCATCAAGAGAGAGTGCAGCACTGGCGCTTTTTATCCAGCATCAGCAAATTACATACATTTTAATATCTACCTGTCCACCCATCGCTGGTAACATGATTCAAGCCTATGTTAATATTCTTGCCATCCTAATGCCCTTTTATGCTTACTTGCAGCTCAGTACTGACTGCATTTCATTCTGGAGGCTATATAACAAATACAAAGTAGAAATACGTTTCTAATCAGATAAGGTTTTGCTGACCTTTTGAGTAGGTGTATATATTGAGAGTCCAGCTAAGCTTTAAGCTCTTTGGTTTAGAAAGTTCTGGCCCTCAGGAGAGTCTTTGTAACCAGTAAAGCAGAACAAAAGGCATAACAAAACAGTAAGAATTAAAATACGTTAGAAGAATTTGTTTTTGATAACAGCCTCACTTGGAGCAGCCTGCTCTTGCTCAGTTGGTTCTTCCTCAGTTTTTTGAGGACGACCTTTAATCTTGTATACCAGGGACATCAGGCGGCCTTTAAGGGATGTGTCTTGCTCCTCCTCCTCCTCTTCCATTGGGATGCCTGCATATATACACAAAGATGAACACCTCGTCATCCAACTACAGTAGTACATAGTAAAGCACTATATAAATGCCTCAATCATTCACTTTGTCTGCATGTTCCAATTATTTGAGCTGCAACTGGCATTTCACGACATTTGGGGTGACATTAATAACGTCGTTATGAATTTGAATTGTGTGGGTTGTAGATTTTTAAATTAAACTCGAATTCAAGGAAGTAGGACCTTTCAAAACACTTGATGTCGTGAGAATTGAGGTGGACAATGGAAAGAATGGATAAATACAAACCACAATGTAGTCGAAGGTCATCATGGAAGCCTTGAAGTTCCTCTTGAAGCTCCTCGGGGCAAGTGCAATCCTCACCAGCGCTGAAGTTCAACAGCATGTTTATCTGCAAAGAAAAGTTATATGCTGCTTCAAGAAAAAAGCATCACTTCAATATAGCAAAAACTGAGAAGAAGTCTTCTTTTTTTAATATGATGGATCCTGAAATATAGATGTCCTGTGCCTAACCTTTCACAGACGTTATGTAACATTCTAATGGAAATCAGCTGTATCTGTAAGAAACCTTTCTGTTGCCCTGGTTTCAGAGAAAGATTTTTATTTCCAACATGAGCTTAAGATGGTCACAGGCTAAAGTACAGAAGGGTTTCTCGTGTGTATTTTAAACAGGGTGAACGGTTCTACCAAGCAGTCTGAATCAGTGTCTCTGAGACTAATGGAGTGGGTGCAGAAGACGCATCTTCTCCGTGACCGAAACAGAAGTGCTATTTAAAAAAGTAAGCAAGAATAATTTAGGAAAATGTCCATTCTGAATCAATCTCGAGCTGTCATGAGCGCAAATCAAAAGAAAATGAAGTAAAGACCTCGGAACTGGTTTATTTTCACAACAAATTTAAATAAAAGGCAAAAATCTGTTCTGATGTCAAAGTGTTTGTTTTCTAGTTCCCATCCAAAAGAATGTAGTTGTATTCAGAAATTAGAAGAAACATGATGACAGCATGAGGAACATTCCTTGGTCTACAACCCAGTGTTGCTTGTCATTAGTTTTGTATAATAACAACAACAACAACTAATACCGTATAATTTGGAATTACATGACAAAGGAAGTGAAGTGAAACACATTGAGTGAAACATGCTGCATGTGATGAAGACATCTGAGATGGTCTAAATGGTCTAGCTGTCATTAAAGTGATAGGGCCAGGGCCGGAGATAGTCTAATGGTCTATCTGTCATTAAAGTGTCATTTAAATCTCATTAAAGGACTTTGGACATACTGTGCTTTGTAAAGAATGTGGCTCTGTGTGGGTTACCTGCTCTTGGGGAGGTGAGCGGAACTCTCTGGTCTTTTTGGCCGTGACAGCAGCTGACATGTTGAAGGCTTGCATCAACTCGTTGTAGCGGAACTTCTGATTGTACTGCAGCTTGGAGACGAAATCATCTGAGAAGGCCACGATAGCCTCAATGCGCTGCTTCAGCTCACAGTCACAGAAATAGTGCAGTAGCTCACACATCTGCATGACAAACAAACAGAACTCACTTCATCTGAATGCATATATCTTAGTTACTTTAGAAGAATAACAGAGAGTTGAGGTTAAAAGCCAGAAAAAATTTTGTTAGAGATTTTCACTTCCACAGAAAGCTATTACAATGACTGTAAAAATCAAATATACTTCAAACTCACTATACTTGTGTCAGGGAATTGTGGTAGTTCATTTTTGGGTGAACAAACACTTTAAGGACATTTTTTAATAGTTTTATTCATTAAATAAATTAAATATTATATAATGATTAAATATCTGACCAAATTTAGCAAGAATATTCCAATGGCATGAAAATTAAGGTTTACCATAGAATGGGATTAATAAGAAAATGATGTGCATGGCAAACGAAAGGTCATCATGAACAAGACAAGTCATTCACCTGACGTTTGACCGATTCTGGCAAGCTCTTCTCCAGAAGACCTTTGGGAGGCTGCTTGGCCTCTTTACTCTCTTCCTCTCCCGCCTCCACAGCCTTCTCTTCATTACTGGTGGCCTCCTCTTTCTCGGCTCCTTGTTCTGCAACAGCTATCTGTTTCTCCTCCTCCTTACTGTCCCCAAAAACAATGGGGTCGATGAGGAGCAGAATGGTTCTGACCTCCTCGCTGGTCAACGCCCCCATTATCAGCAGTGTGCCAATCAACTTGAGAATCGGAACAAACTGATACTCGACGCTTCCGCCCACAGGATCTCGAATGTGGGTGCCACCGCCCTGCACAGCTTCCGTCAGCATACTGATGGCTTTCTCCTTCAGGATACCCAGAGGGATCTGGGGGCTGAAGAGAGGCTGATCACGCTTGGTGGTAATGAAACACGGAGGTGAGAAGTTGAGGCGGGTGGTGAGTGAGGTGCTCAGGCCCACTCCAGGAAGAGAGTGACGCTTTGAGTCATCAGGGAAGAGGCGGATGCTCCTTGTCTCCTCCGTCACTGGGATTATAAACTCGTTGTTCATCATTAGATGGGCCTCTTTGGCTGTCTCCAGGTGAATGCTTATGAGGACATTGTAAAAGCCTTCACGTAGCTGACCAGTCAGGTATTGGTTATCAATGGTGTACAGGAGCTGCGATTGGTCGAGATGGCTGCAGAGGGCGTGAGCTACGCGAGTGTTGCCCAGGGCACAAAGGGCGCAAAAAAGCATTAAAGTGTGATAGTGGAACTGCCGCAGACCTTCATTTTCTGACAGCTCCATGATGTCGATACACCTATGGTGGGGGAAAAAGGAAGAGGTTTAAGATCATCCAACTCAGTTGGAATTTGAGTAAGGAGCCAAATGAGCACTTAAGGGGTTTTATTTCAATGAAAGGTCACATTCCCAGGACCACAAAGTTGCCAATGTGCAAAACTGAGTGCATGAGTAATGCATCACCTGTTCTCCTCTGGGATATGCACGCCCATCATCTGTAGGGGCTCCAGACATTGCACCACCCAGCCATGCCTCTCACTCACACGGGCCGTCTCCACCGACAGGAAGGTGTTGGGCATTCTGCTCCACAGCACAGACACAATTGTCTGGACATTCAGCCGAGGAGGACACTGGGGCTCCGGGTTTTTTTGTAAACTTTTGAAGATGGCTGAAGACAAGGGCATTGCATCCTGTGTGACAATTGATGCAGATATCAGTGAATTACAATTATGTGAAACAGAGGAACTTGAGCACATTAGTAGTATAGACTTACTGGGATTTTTGGAAACTCAAACTGGAAGAGGTTGGGACTCGTGGGTTGGACAAACACAGCAGGGAAGAGCTTAGTGTTAGGCTCAACCTAAGAAGGCAGAAAGCATATGAAGTCCATTATGATTATAGTTTACTTGCTCTATTTGGGCAAGCAAGTGTTGCGCACTACTTGGTTTGCACTATTTTTAATTTAAATCCAGTCTGCTCAGACATGATACAGCATTACATAATTGCTAATGTAAGTCAGATTCAAAACTAAGACTAGACTGAGCACAGAGCTTCCTTAATTTTATATTGCAATAGCCTTTGCTAGCTCTCTAGAAAGTCTCACTTTCAACCCAAATGACGTTCCAAATGCTTAACCCTGTAAAGTCCAACATATAAAATAATGGTCAGTTTAAAAAAAAATGTATGGAACAGTTTATTGAGCCTTTAGACAAAATGTTCAGGAAAAAAAATTGTGTTGAGTTTTATATTTGATTCATCATGCTTTTATGTCCCATATAGTATTATATAGTGAGAACATGCAGCTCATACTCAAGGAGGAAATAAATACCTTATTTTTATTCAGAGGCCCATCCTGAGCAAAAATATGCAATTTAGTGCAGAGAATGTGAGTTCGGATGGCACATTTTGTAAACCAGTTGGTGTATGTGCCATTATTGTGCTAAGATAGCTCTGTACATTGTGACATCAAATATCACCAAATTGCCAGGGACTGAACCCCTGAAATCCACAGTCATTTGCAATTTTAATAGATCTATTTAAATAAATTTAAATAAAGTTTATTTTTTCTGTATGGTTTACCTCTTAGTTGATTACTTATTTTATTATATTTTCTAGCAAAGCAGCATTAATAGTCAAAATAAAAATCCTGAAAATGTTAATTTAATTATTGAATTATTTACTCTTGTAGTTAGCTTTGCATTATAATATTGCATTACAATACTAAGCTCTGTATGTTATTTATGTCTAGCGACATCCCTGTGCCCTATTTTCTTAAAGGTTCGAAGTTGAGATTACCTGGTATGCGTTAGGCAACTCTCTGCCATTGGCAGTGAATGAGACCAGGCCTGAGGCAAGATCTATGGAGCAGCCAATCTCAAGATCAGTGTTACTACGGCCTGTAGAGTTGCTGAAAACGTCACCAGCACAGACCATGTAACAGTTACTTCTCCTCACACTGAATTAAGAGAGATGACAAAAAGACAACAATGAGGACATTCTGAGAAAATTTCTGGGCTATTAATATATGTTGGAGAGGTGTGAAAAAGGAACAGCAGTCTGAATTGATGGGGTTTCTTTTGGTGTTTATTAAGGTAATGAGAACCAGTCTTCTGAACTGACCTCTCATGAACACGTCCCCGCTCGTCTCCCAGTGTTACTGTGACGGTGCGAACTGTGTTGAGGCTGAAATGTTTGCTGTAGTAATGGTAGTCTGGTGTTACCCAGCCCACCCAAACTGATGATGGATCTTGTCCGGCAAACACTCTCACAGAGTAGAAGTACTAAAGCACAAGCACATGGACATCAAAAGTTAAATTAGAACAATAATAAGGTTATTTAATTATTCTCAAACATAATGGATTAGTGGGCTGCAATGCAATTAATTATATATTTGTTTTTACCTTTGTAATGCTGCCATAATCAATCTTGCCTCCATCGTCCTTCTTGGCTCTTTGGCCGTCAGCAATACCCTCATTGATATCAGTGATCTTCCGAGGGCCAGAGTGGAAATCAACAGGCATGCTCAGGCGACAACAGACCATGTCGTCATTGCTGGTCTGGGTACCAAATGTCTTGTGTGTCACCTTTAGACATGGAGGTGTGTCCACAGACCCATCTATTCTTGTAACCTAAACACAAAGGGATGCCAGTTTAAGAACCCATCCCAATGTTTTCCAAGACAGTCCTGGGGTATAATCCACAAGTTCTATACCTCAATGTGTGGGTGCTCCTCTGGCACATTCACAAATGTTGGCAGGCGTTTGCTGAACCACATGGTGACCTCTCGATTCATGTTGACAGCAAAGGGTTCAAAGCCCTCTTGAAGGCCACACATAGTGTAGTACTTAAAAGTACTAGCATCTTTCCCCAAGTTCATGCGACCAATTTGGGAAAGACCCAGGCAGCACACTGGAATGAACCCTAGGGGTGACAAAGGTCAGTTTGCATCAACATTTTCAAGGTTGGACTGAAAACTGATGACCAGTCACTTAAATTATTGTCATTTTGATATTGTCAAATTTTTAAGTAATATAATATATGTTACAGGTTTTGTTTTTATGAAAATATTGGTTTGTTTACCATCTTCAGTTTCAAAGTCAGTAAAGCAGAGCTCAGAGCCCTTGTTGGTGATTAAGAGCTCTCCATTCAGGGTGAATATCATAGACTTGTCCTCCATGTTGATCATGCAGCCGACCACATCTCCTTTATTCCAAGACCGCCCAAAGAAATGACTGCCCATATGCACCCGGCGGCCCTGGCAGCAATTTTTTAGATTAGATCAAAACCATTAAATTCATGTATCATTATGACTAATACATTATTAGCAAACATTATTCATTTATTTTGTGATGGGATGAAAGATATGTTTACAGTTCACACTAAAAATCCTTTGGACTTCACTGTATGTCCTCAATAACTTGTACCACTATATATCAAAAATAACTAATAAACTAATAACAGGCCATTGTGACAGTCTCAGATAATCACCCTGCAGCCATCAAAGACGAAGGCTTGGTCATCTAGTCCCAGTTCTATATCAGGTCTGCATCCAGGCCGTGCCCAGCCCACCCGCATGTCACCTCCAGTGAGGGCCTCAAACTCAAAATACCACTTCCCTGTCTTCACAGCGTAGGTCTTCTCCACGCGGAAGACACGGATGGATTCAACACCCTCCTCTGCCTGGTGAGTAGCTAAAGAATTTGTGAAATTATTTATTGCACATTTATAAAATAAAGAATACAGACATAAACAAATTTGTTGAAACAAATCTCATAACATAAACAAATCTGATTGAAAATTAAAAGGAATTATCTCATGTATATCTGCATGCCTTTGGCATGTCATGGAGTAATGCAAATAAAGTGTGTTCCAATTCCTTGCTTCTTGTTTTGAGCGCTGTGTATATTCTTGATTCCATTGTTCCCAGTGTTCACCTCCTGTGTTTAGTTCCTGTTTACCTAGTTTCCAAAGTCACCCTTGTTAGTTTACATAAAGATTCATTACCCACACCTGTTCCTTGTTAGTCTCTTGTTATACTGTGTATTTATATCCTTGTGCCTGGATTTACTCTGGTGTTGTTAGTAAATAAACATTTTAGTTGGATCAAAGATTGGATCAGAGCAATTAGATCCTATTCTTCATCTTTCTCAAATTACCCCGTATTACAGTGAGAAGATTTTTTTTATTCTACAGAGATACTCTAAAATTGTCCAGACAGATTTGTTGGAACAAATATAAATAATTGTATTACAGTGATGATTTAAATTAAACTAACTGGTTTGCTTAATTAGTATCACACATGACTCAATCTTATAATCAGTCATTCAGCCTATTTAAATTCAATCTGCTGTTTAGTATCATTGTGTGCGAAAACCTGAACATGGACAAGAGAATGCAAAAGAATAGAGTTATCTGATGACATCGGAAAGATAATCACAGACAAGCATGCATCTCCAAGCTACTTGATTTTCCTGTGACTACAGATGCAAATATTGTAAGGAAGTTTTAGGGTCCATGGGACAGTAGCCAACCTCCTAGACACGGTCACAAGGGGGATAGATAGTCCAAATGGTAGTCAAGGAAGATCCAAGGAAAACTTTCAAAGATACACAAGCTGAACTCCAAGGTCACGGTACATCAGTGTCTGATCACACCATCAGTCACTTTTTGAGCAAAAGAAGCAAACTGAAGCTTTTTGGCAAAGCACATCATATCTACGTTCACAGATGGAAAATAAGCTTTCAAAGAGAAGAGGCTGCTTTCCTGCATCTGGCACAGGGTGCCTTGAATCTGTGCAGGCCACAATGAAATCTAAACGCAATCAAGGCATTCTGGAGTGAAATGTACTGGCAAGCGTCAGAAAGCTCAGTCCTTTGACTGTCCCCATGGGTTCTCCAACAGGATAATGACACAAAACATACAGCTAAAGCACTCAAGAATGGCTGAGAATAAAATACTGGACTGTTTTAAGTGGCCTTCTATAAGCCCTGCATTTAATCCCAACAGACAACTGAATAGATGCAGTCTGGAGAAGGCAACCTTTAAACCTGAGACAGCTGAAGCATATATATATGAGAGAGAGAGACAGAGAGAGAGAGAGAGAGAGCATTAAAACTCACACTCTTGATCAGGTGGGTCAATGAAATATCCATATCCAACCAGAGTACGGATGGCCTCACGAAGACTGTCTCTGTTCGATTTCTTAGTGCGTTCATCTAGTAAAGCATATGGCACCAACCGTGGATTACGACGGTTTTTCAAATCCTTTGAACAAAATGTAAAAGACATGATTGTACACAACTTTATGGGGTAAAAATTGTTCACTTTACTTTTAATCATTCTTAATGGGGTTGTCAGTGCGCTTAACATTATATCTAATGAATAATAAAAAATAAATTTTTACCTGCTGAATACCATAGGTCCATCCTTGTTTAATGCGATCTTTGGCCCAAACATTATGAGCGTTTTCAGCAAGTTTATCAACTAGAACCTCTTGGCCAGGTGTCAGTTTCACTTCAGAAAGGTCTAGTGGTGTAGGTTTATAACCATTTGCCATCATGTAGCTTTAAATGAATTAGGATAGAAATGGAAAAGAGAAATTAAAGCATAAAAAATAAAAATATTTAACAATGTCAAAACAATCAGAAATCTAACTTTATTTAGAAAGCTAGCTGAAATAGGAACTTTATGGTATTGTTTTTTAAATGTGTGCTAGTTTTACTTTTTAGGGAGTTTCATCTTTTTCAAGTCTTCCTCAGCATCTATATTGACTTGTGCAACATGGCAGCCCAAAGCAAGTAGGGTCCTGAAAAAGAATAACTTTCAGAAAACTGAGGAAATGATCAGACAAACAGTATAAGCAATACTCAAAGACAAGTAGTGCAAAAGAAATGAATCTGTTCCAACAACTCACTGAGCTGGTTATTGCGTAAATACTGATGAGTCTACTCTAGAGGCTGTATTGGGATGGATTTGCAGCCACAGCCTATCAATATTTACTGATGTGCATTTAATTATAATAAGCATTTTAATAATCAAAACCCATAATAAAACCTTTCACAGCATATGAAAGTCTGTAGAGGTAATACTCACTTCAAGGTTTCCGAGGACATTTGCAGGTTATAATTCTTTTCTGTTTCTGGCAGTTTAGAAAAGTCGACAAGACAAGGGTGCTGTCTCTTGTTGTCATCTCGAACCTAAAGAATAGCAATATATAATAATTTGTGAGTGAAATAATAAATCAACAAGGGCATCAACCAATTTCATGTGAAATATGGAAAGTCAAATACTCCAACACTAATACCACTCACTAATTCACGACCTGTAACTCTTTAGATTGATGTGATGTGAGAGAGAATGCTAAAGTATTTAGGATTGAATAATGGTGGCAGAATGAAAGTGGCATTGTGCTTGCCAAGCCGCTCTTGTTCTTTAACCCCACGCACTCACAGCAATGCCACCTTGAGCCAGCAAAATAATATTAAAATCTGATTAATCAGAGACCAGTTGGGCCTCTGAAATATTTGTTATTAATAAATGCTAAGATCTGGCCTCAGGAGTAACGGAAGCGCTCAACCACAATTCATTTTTCTGCCAAGCTCTTGGACAGCATGCTGCTCATTAAGATTGTCTTAACTACTGTAATACCGCAAAGCTCTGTCATCACTCGCTTTTCCACTGTGCTCTGCAATTTTGCAGTTACTCTCCTGCAGCAATCAGTGGAAGAAATAAAACCGGATCAAAGTACTTTCCTTTAGCCATTACTATCTAAAAATAAGATCTGCATAGCCATCTGCTGTGTAGCTACTCGGGATGCTTAAATATTAATTTAGGCTTCAGCCAAGGACTTTCAATTCAGGTTGACATTTTCAATTATCCTCCTCTGGGTTCCTCCAGTAGTTAAAGTTACACAGCAGAAATTATCCTGATATCAGAGCTTGTGTCATACAGAGAGGATCTTGCTTTTGCTGATAAAATTCTAATGATGCTGTTTAGTATCTCCTGAAATGTTTTCCTACCTTGCCGTACATCCAACCAAGCTCTATTTTGTTCATGCCCCAGAGCTCATGGATGTTCTCAGCCAACTTGTCCCGCACATTTTCGAGATATGGAGGCAGGACAATCTGGATCAAAAGACAACACCAACAACAAAAAAAATACAAATGTAAAATTGTCTGTCTTTGTCTTCATTTGATAATCACACTAAGCCATTTCAGTCTTTGATTAATCTTGAATTAATTGAACAGCCCTAGCAGAGCTTGATAACAGGTAGAAAAGAGTGTACAAATATGGTGAATTAATCAGTTAAACGAGTAGTTCACTTTTAAAAAAACTTTTGCTGATAGTTTACTCACCCCCACGTCATCCAATATGTCCACGTCTTTCTTTCTTCAGTCCAAAAGAAATTAAGGTTTTTGATGAAAACATTCCAGGATTTTCTCCATACAATGGACTTCAATGGGAACCAAACGGTTCAAGGTCCGAAAGACAGTTTCAGTGCAAACTGCAAACTGTTCAAAGGGCTTTAAACGTTTCCAGACGATGAATAAGGGCCTTACCTAGCGAAACGATCGGCCATTTAAAAAATAAATAACAAAGTTGAAGTTTTATAAGCACAAATGCTCGCCTTGCTCTGTTCTGTGATGAGCGTTCGTGACTCTCCTGTTCAAACTCATTCATCAGAATGAACAAATCTTTTTTCGAGTCATGACTCGAAGAGTCCTAGATAAGACCCTTATCATCGTCTGTTGTCATTTAAAGCCCTTTGAAGCTGCACAGAAACTCTCATTTGGACCTTGAACCGTTTGGTTCCCAATGAAGTCCATTATATGGAGAAAATCCTGGAATGTTTTCATCAAAAACCTTAATTTCTTTTGGACTGAAGAAAGAAAGATGTGGACATCTTGGATGACATTAGGGTGAGTAAATTATCAGCAAAAGTTTTTTTAAAAGTGAACTACTCCTTTAATATCTCACCTGGCTGGTGTCGACAGGAACAGGAATGAAGGAAGCCTGGGACAGGAACTCTGTAGTGCCCAACAGATCTCTCACTCCTTCCAGGTCTCTTTTATACTCCTTCACAGGCTCCACACGCATCTTTTCTTTGGGGAGTAGGGCTTCATAACATGATGCATAGCCCGCTGGAGGAAGGAACTTAAAGTCTCCATGACGACCACCCAACAAGAAACGGACCCTTGAGGAAAAATAAAGAAAGTTTGCATTTAAACTCATGATCAATTACTTGATTAATCCTAATACACCACCGGGTTGTCAAAAATGTCTTGGTGCTACTTAATTTGTTTGGATTTGGTTGAGAAGTCAAATGATGAGTAATGGCCTTTCTCTGTTGATCGAACATAAAGCGAAAGAAGAAAGGGTTCATTTGTCACACAGAACTACTCCTGTACAATCACTTCAGAAGAGCTAAGCTCAAAGTGAAAATGATAGAAACACACGTTGAATGATTGTTACAGAATTTTGTCCTCAATATTAAAATTAATGTATACTGTAAATCCGACTATATTTATTCTTGTTACACAACCCGACAGATCAGCAGTGTTGGGCACTTTATAGTGGAGAAACTCACTTGACCCCTGCAGAGAAACTGACGACGGGAAAGAAGAAGCCATCTACGTTGAAGTCTTCAAACATGCCTTGAACGGGCTGACCGTTAATTCGGAAAGACATGCTAGGGGCTCCAAGATCCAGACAGCAGCTCACCACATCATCTGAATTCAGCAAGTGCTGGTTAATAGAGGCCACGGCCCGTGGGATTCGCCCTAACAGACGTGGAGAGAATAAAGAATTTAGTAGACTTGTGTGAATACTGCTGCTCAAATACGAGTATCTGAAATGATTCATGAGACACATTCGTATATGCGTTTTTAATAATGTCATATTAGATCAGCTAGTGAGGAACATGGGAAAAACAGCTTTAAATGTACCTGACCACAGATGAAGTCCATCAAAACTGTAGGAGTAAAGATCGTCACCCACACCATTTCCTCCCCAACCCTCTCCACCCCCAGGATAGGGGGCGTAGCCTTTGGTGGTGGCCCAGCCAACTCGAAGGTGGGTGGGCTCACTGGTTACATAGTGGTCTACTTGATCAATGATCAGCTCAAAGTACCATTTCTTATACTGCGCAGAGCCCTCACTCATGCCCAGGAAGATGTTGGGTCTCATACTGTATAAAAAGAGATCACATTGGAATTATAGGGGGAAAAAATCATAAATTATTTACAAATATTCCATTGACAAATAAGTCCATTGAGGATTGAGTGTTGACAATGACTGTCAGCTTCGCAAAAAAATATAATTGTCTTAATTTGTTGGGGGTTTTTTTATCTTGTGATCTAGTAAACTATATAATGATATTTTTCGTACTCTGTCGACAAACACTTTTTTGGTTTTATTCATAAATCTAAAAAAGTAGTTCACACAAAACAAGAATGGAGTAAAAAAAAGAGTAAAAGTAATTTAAATACAAATTTAATCTTACATTTTAATTTAAATAGAAAATCTGACATTCTCTAAAATCAAGTCTTATTTTTTTATGCAACTTTGCTTCTCAAATAAATCTTGTTTAAAGTTTTTGGCATAATTTTTTTAAAGAAGTCAATACTTTTATTTGGCAAACACACATTATTGATCAAAATATTCATCAAACGTGACAGTAAAGACTTTTACGTTGTTACAAATGATTTATTTTACGAATAAGTGTCCTTTTTAAACATTCTATTATACAAAGAATCCTGAAGAAAAGTTTAATAGTTTTCAAACAAATATTAAGTAGCACACTTCATTTTCAACACTGATGATAAATGTTTCTTGAGCAGCAGATCAAAATATTAGAATGATTTTTGAAGAATCGTGTGACACTGAAGACTGGAGTATTGGCTGCTGAAAACCAGGCCTTAATATCTCAAAAATAAATTAAATTAAATACATTCTGAATAAGAAACTTATTTGTATTTGTGTGTATGGGGGAGGGTGAGTGGTTTGTCAACCTTTGGACATCATTGACCAGACGTGTCTGGAGCAGCAGGTCTCTCTTGGGAAGCAGGTGATCACAGATGAAATTCTGATTGGCTCTCACAGCCACACCATTGCAGACACACAGGGAACAGAGAACATCAAGAATCTGAAAAGGAGTGTGTGATAAAATGTAACAATGCTGTTGTTTTATTGCTTTAAACACATTTTATACTGCACATTTTGTGCTTACATATTCTCAAGTGCATACTTGAGAGTGTTTGTTAGCGTACCATGCTGTGCAGCCCCTAGACTGTATTTACGAGTTTACATGACCTACATTTTATAAGACAGAGGAATTCTCAAGTCGAGTAGCATGGGTCTAAACCAGCAGAAACACCTGTCCCTTGTTAAAATGCCTGGATGTTTGCACCTCTCGTTGCACCTTGTGCCGTTTAAGCATATTTTTTACTCTGCTGTTCAACAACTGGGGTCAGGAACATTTTTTCTTTTTAAAAGACATTAAAGACAGTTCTAATATTACAAAAAAATATATATTTAAAATAAATGCTGTTCTTTAGAATTCTAACAAAAACCTATCACGGTTTCCACAAAAATATTAAGCAGCACAACTGTTTTGACCATTGATTAAATAAGAAATGTTTCTTGAGCATATTAGAATGATTTCTGAAGAAGACTGGAGTAATGACTGCTAAAAAAATTGCCGACCGCAAACTTTTGAACAGATTTGTTTGTCTCCCCCATATAATAAAAATGTACAGTTTCACTCTAAATCTGACGGATTTATCTATGAAACTGCATTTTTCAGCTCTTCATATAATATTTATACTATTCAGGACAGCAGGTCTTAGTTTCCATCTAAAGACTTGGATGGTCAGCAACATCCTTAATATTCCAAACTCTACTATATATAATCTGTGCATGTGTGTGTGTTTGTAGAAATAGCAAATGCTGACCTTGTGGTTGCGCCCATGCTTGTACAGCAGAGAAATAATGGATTTGATGTGGGACTTCTGGATGATGTTCAGAGATTCTGGACTCTCGATTAGGACACAATGAAGCACCTCTAAAATGCCTGTTTAGAATTGCTTCATTAATATTGCATTGCAGTAAACACAAGAAATGATAAAGGCATTACATAATCAGTTGTTTAAGCAAATTACTACAATTGTCCACATGAAGCTAAAGCTAAAACCATTGACATATGTGCAGATGCCGATGGTGGATCACTCAGTTTATGGCTACATGAGACAGACTGGATAATGTATAACCCCTCTATAATCAGTGCTAATGAACATGTCTAACTTGACGTATAGCGGTATTTACCTGATGAGGACTCCAATCGCTCTAGCTTGCTGACTAGCCAATCCAGCTTGCGAGAGAACTGTGTGCAGTTGGTTCTGTTGCCTCGAATCAGAGCAGCTAATGGACAAAAATCAATGGCAATAAGCTCAATGTTACACTGATTTTCCTGCATACCTCAGACAAATCCCTTTCACGCAAGGTTTCCCACCTAAATGGTCATATTCTAAAATGAATGCACCCTCCGTTGTGCGTGTGTGTAAAATACTAAATAGGAGGAATCGATCAAACTCAACCCCAGAGCTACACCCTGAAAAGAACTGCTTCCTGTGGCAGCAAATGTATCCGTATGGAGCCTTTAAAATCTGGCTGTTGACACTAGCCTAATGTATCACGCTACAGTTCGCCAGATAGACTCAGCACGGCCCCGCTTGAGGGTGACCTCAGCGACTGGAGCGAGCAAAATTTGGAACGAGCCTCGATGGGGACTCTGATAAATGCTAATCCAGTCAAGGTGAACCGAGGAGAGTGTTTACACTCACTGGATGCTGATGTGATGTTAAAATTTAAAACAAAAATAATTTGCTAAAGATTCTGTTCTATAGAGTGCTGCAAGAAAGAGTACCATAACTCCGAAATAAAAGTTTTCATTTTTGGACTTCAACTTTCATGGTCCCAAAGTAAATGGGTTTTTGTTTAAATGCCTGACAAAATTTACTCAATATTCAGTATTAATTCTATATTTACATAAAATGCATCAGAAATATTGTGATTGTGATGTGTCTAGAAAAGGGCAGGAGACTATAAGACAATAAGGTTGTTGGGGACATTAAATGTCTTAAACACCGTCTGCTTTACACTGTGTTTACACTTGTGCTCTTGCAAACTATTATAAATAAAAATTTTCCAATTTGTAGATTTTAAATAAAAAGTTGTCAAAAACGTAGTAGTGATGACCAGTGTTGGGTATAACGAGATACAAATAGCACACGTTATATAATCAGATTACATTTTCTCAAAGTAATAAGTAAAGTAATACATTATTTTTAAAGCTAAACAAAAAATCTGAGTTGCATTTTCAATTAAGTAATGCAGCTAAAAGGCCTTTACACTTGTAAAAAATACAGAACTTGTAATTAATAAGCATAATAATATAGCAAGCTCAGCATAATGCTATATTGGTCTGAAAGAAACAGAAAGAGCCAAAGCCAGCTAAGATGGGAAAAAGTTATGCATAAGTAATGTAACACATTGCTTTCCATAATACGTAACATAATTAGTTACTTTTTTAAGGAGGTAATACATTACTTTACCCAACAAAAAAAATCATGAAAGTTTTGTTAATTTGTAGAGATTATCTTGCAATGTTGTAATGTATTACTTTTAAAAGTAACTTTCCCCAACACTGGTGGTGCCTTATTTTATTATAGCCATATTTTAGATTTTTACCTCAGCTGATTGTATTAAGGCTTGAAAAAAGACTTTAAAATAAAAAACTTTAAAAAAGTAGTGTTCATTTGTGAAGATTATCAAATTCAACTTTTGTTGATCATAGAGCTTCTTTTCTGCAATAATCCAAAAGTCAATGGAAAAATCCTATTGAGTTTTTGTCAAGGGGAAAATGTAATCCCTGCAGTACTCTATAAGTAAATTATTATATTAATATTTAAGTAACATTAAAATGCGTCAGGATCTATTGAAAAAGTAGCAGAAATAAAATGGTCTTCATAGATTTCTGAAGCAATTTTGCTTCGATCTCTACTTTTAATATCTTGCACAAGGTCCTTTTTCACTAACTGTATGTTTGCCCTCCATAAATCAGGCTGAGAGTCAACAACAAGGTGATAAAAGAGAATAGAATTGCTATTTAACTGCCTCTGATAACTGTCATGTCTCTCCATCATCACCTTCTGTGAACAGCTGAAGGCTTTGGGCATGTGATTGAATTCTTACCCAGAAGCTCATAGAGGAGGTTGAGAATGTCCTTCCATGCCTCTCCGGCCTCCTCGCCAGCTAGCTCCTCAAACTCAGTGGCACTGTTGTATACGTTTAGCCGATCGATGCAGTGTGAGACCAAGGTTAGCATTCCCTAAAATAATCATAATAATTGTCAGCCTGTACATTGTATGATCCTGAATCTGATAAGGCATGTGTGAGTTGCATTCCACCTCCTCTTTGAAGAGATCTTGGCGTTTAATGAGAGATCGAAGCTGCCTCTGTTTCTCCTCATGTTCCAGCTCAGAGTCTGGCTGTTGGAAGTACACAATGAGGTCGTTGAGGGTCTGCAGCACTTCACACACAGGCAGAGTCACCTCTGTAGCCTTTTCTCCATTCAAACCATCCAGACCCCTAAGACCAGGATAATAAAATGATCAATATTTTTTGTATTTTAATATTAAAACATTGGGAATTTAATAACTAGTCTCATGGTACATCACACTCACTTATGAGAGGAGGAACTTTTCTATTGTACTATTTGAGCATTTGAGCTCTGAGAGTTAGAGTCTTGTACCTGATGAACTGAGTGAAGAGGTGGGTGGTATTACGAATGATGCGAGCCGCCCTGGACTCCTCGTGCTGGCAGAGCTGCAGAGTCAGCCCGTCATCCATATGACCCTCAAGAGACAGGACAGCCTGTACACATCGTAAATGTACATTAGCTTTGACTGAAAAGTAAAACAGCTGACGAACCAGTTCAGATATACAAGTTTCACATTTTTTTCATTTAAAGGGTTAGATCACCCAAAAATTCTGTCATCATTTACTCACCCTCATGTTGCCTCAAGTCAAATGAAGATATTTCTTAATCATGAAATGAAATCTCTGTCCTTCCATTATCAGTCTACATAACTACTAATTTGATGCTTCAGAAAGTTCATAAACAGATCATAAAACTGATATTTAGTAGTCTGTATTTTCTGAAGAGACATAATTGCTTTATATGACATGATATGAGACCACACACTCTTCAGATTGGCTGTGACTTTTGATAGACTACATCGCCTCCCATAGTTGCGTCGCATCTGATGTGGACAGTCAATTCATTCATCACTGGAATCTAATCACATCGCATCTGGTTAGGACTCGGTATCAAAAGTCTGTGGTCATCTGTTTTTATCAGTACTTTTCTAATCTAGCATTAGAAAGCCAATTTTTAATGTCAAAATTAGTGCTTAGATTCAGTTTAATTAGAGTGGCCATTACAAATCTATGAGCAATGAAATCTATTCAACTTGGCACCTCCTCCTCACTGGAAAATCAGAGTCTGTCCAGCAGACTTCATAAGCTAAAAAAAAAAATCAATAATGGTTTATTATTTCCGAAGTGAAAATCAAATCAAGTGTCACCAAAGTTACGACTTTGGCTGCCTGGACTGCGCATAAAGGTGGCATGCTTTTTCTGGCCTTTAGCCCAGAGTTAAACTGCATACCAGAAAGCTGGAAAGATGTGCAGTCCATGTGAACGTGTAATCCTGACCACTACCCCAAAACACACTGTCACCATGCCTACCTCATTATCACATTTAAACCATGGCCTCGTATATCCTACACTCTTCACAGGAGCCACTGCGGTTAAGCTTGAGCCAACATTAGACCATCCTGTGAGCCCCATAATCTTTAATGGGATCATTACTTACGGCACATGATGTCATAAAAGATGTGTGTGTCATTCAAAGTCGTTGTAATCATGTACATGTGACTCGGGGAGGGAGCTCGGTGATAGTTTCAGCCTCTTAGGACAAAAAAGCACAAGGACACTATCACTCACCCTTCTCTTCAGTGGTCCCAGGCGAGAAGATTTTGCATCAGGCGCTTGGTAGGACAGCCACAGGCCCGTGGACATGTGCATGATGAAGCAGAACGAATCACCATATTTGATCTCTGCAACCCCCATACCATCAATATCACGCTTTGGGCCAGAGTCAATCTTTTCCTGCGAAGAGAAAGACAAATTGCACAAGTCCTGCCATTACTGTGCCAACTCACTGTCATGTGGTCATGTGAAAGCTTTATTGAGATAAAATAGAAAGCAGTCAGAGCAGCTTGGTTTATGACCTCTCTGCTTGTTGCAGCAGAGCAAGGCTAATGAAACACCAATATACAGTAATAATGCATTGAGGATTAGTAATTGAGAAACAGATGTAGCAATTACAGAGTCTGAGCACTGACTGGCAGGGCTACAATCTAATAAAGTTAGTTTGTCCAATAGCTGGAGCTGTCTGAAAGTAGCTCTGAAAGTCATTGATTCGTCTCATTTATTTAATTTTCTATTAAAGTTTTTTTCGATTGCTAAAGGATAGTGATGTATGTCTCGAGACCACTTTTACGTGGTCTCGTCTTGTCACGGTCTTGTCTAGGTCTCACTGTCTCAGACTGACATAGTGGTTGGAGGATTTAGCAATACAATACTACAATATCCACGACGATATCTGCAACAGATTGAAGCGCGCGTCCTAAGTGAAGACAGTACGGTGAGCCTCACGAGAAAACACGGATCGCAGCGGCAACGAGCACTTTGATCACTTGATTTAAAAAACACATATCATGTACAGTTATTGCTGTATTAATATTTAGTAAAACCCATATCAGTGACTTGATGGGTTTTAACTCCATTCAGAAGATTTTGGGTAACTTTTCGAGATTTTCGAATTACATTACATTACTTTTAGTTTCTACCTTTTTTTTCTCATTATTGCAGTTCAGTAAATTACAACAGACTATTGAAGCAAACTGCTAATTTTCATTCAAAATATAAGGAAGAAATGTTACTGGCTCAGTTGACTACATTTGTGGGATAAAGTTGATTAGCACAAACAAAAATTGAAAGCTAAAATCAGGGTTAAAGTATATGGTTCAAACCTTGCTTGGCCGGAAACAGAAGGCAGTTGCAGTGGTGTCCGACTTCTCTCTGTCTAATAGTATCAGCCCCTGGTCCTCTGTCTGGCCCAGGTAGTGACCAGTGGAGAGATGGCGCAGGCGGAAGGGTTGACCCCATCTGATGTGGCTCCCACTCCAGCTATAATTCAAGAAAGAAAACAACTCTATGAGTATGCATGTTTTCATCTTCAAATATGAGATGCTAAGAATTTTAATGCTTAAATCAATCCATAGGACTTTGCAGATTATTAGGAAACTGCTCAATTTTCTAAGTCATGGATTACATGCACTGCTCACTGACCTGACTTTGAACTACCCTTTTGGGCATAATTGGAAAAGACAGAGGAGGAGAAACCAGTCCGGGGCATAAAAAATTTACAGCAGTTTCAATCCAAAGGATTTGTGTGTGTGTGTGTGGGGGGGGGGGGCATGTGTGTGTACAGGTTACACATTGTGGGGACCAAATGCCCACAAAGATAGTACAGGATAGACCAGCAAGCGGTCTTCACGAAGCAAATGGGTTAATAAACATACTAAATTATATTTTTTGAAAATTTACAAATGCAAAAAGTTTTCTGTGATTTCTGTGGGTACGGTTTGTGTTAGGGAATAGAAAATACAGTTTGTACAGTTAAAAAACCATTACGCCTATGGAGATAGTGAACGAGACCGCGCATGCGTATGTGTGTGTGTGTGTGCACACAAGCAGGTAAGAAAGTATGTATTTGATTTGACCTTATCCGAAGAGGCTCCAATCTCCATAAAGACCTGGCCTTGGACCCTCCTTTACCTGTCTCATAGTTCACCACTCTATAGGAAATAAAAAGATTAGTAGACATATTTTATCAAATCGATACATGGATTTCTATTTTGCCAATTTCTGAAATTGTCTATATGGATGGATGGATGGATGGATGGATGGATGGATGGATGGATGGATGGATGGATGGATGGATGGATGGATGGATGGATGGATAGATAGATAGATAGATAGATAGATAGATAGATAGATAGATAGATAGATAGATAGATAGATAGATAGAGATAGAGATAGATAGATAGATAGATAGATAGATAGATAGATAGATAGATAGATAGATAGATAGATAGATAGATACCTCTGTTGCGCTTCACTTTGTTCAGATCCTGGTATAGTGAGACTCTCATCATGCCCATGGAATAAGCGCATTACTTGCCCACCCAGAAGAAATCCTACAGACACAAGGAAAAAGAGAGACAATTCCTAACATCAACTGTGCTTTAACAACTAGTAAAGCTTGACAGAAGAGATAGATTTCGATTTTTGAAAGCACAGAGCATTAACTTAACTCACCCACTGCCACATTGCTTCTGGAGCAGGTAGGCTGAACATTCCACAGTGTTTGCATGAAAGAAGCATCCACTTGAATACTTCCATTGGAGATGGAGAGGTGCTGCAAGAGAGAGAAAGAGACAAGTGTTTTACTAAACTAACTATGCGGGCATGTTTGTGCTTGCAGAATCGAAAAAAAAGGAAAGAGAGACAGAGAGAAAGAAATATAGCGAAAGGGGACGGGAAAAGATATTGCGATGTGGCCTTGATGCTGCCAGCCTGTCTATGTTGTCAGCATCTGAGTTACAAATCTGTTTTTAAAAGATTACAGTCTAGAAAAATACAAACAGGACTGCCTTTCCCAGAACATGAGCTCTCTCTGCATGAGCAGCTTCCCAACCCCTTCCAAGGTACAAGGCTGTTTTAGTTCATTCATAGCTGGAACAAAAACAATGCGACTGAACTGATCAAAAATGGGAGCAGTGCCTGAATTATCATAATGACTTTCAGAGGTCAAATATTTCTGGAATTTTGGGACCAGCGTTATTTTCATTACATATACTTCCTCTTGGTTCTATTTTTTTTAATATAGTATTTCATATAAGTTTTATGCTGATGACACCAAGATGTATTTGCATATTAAATCTGTAGATGACAAACTCATTAAATCACTTTCTGAATGTCTAAATCTCTATGTAAAATGCTAAAGTTAATGCAAACGTTAAAGCTTGATCAATTCAGTTTTCAACTGCAAAATATTGCTAAACTTAAATCTGTCTTCATTTTTAGAGTTCTAGAGAAAGTAATCCATGCTTTTACTTCTTCACGTCTTTATTACTGCAATGCTAGTGTAAGTGAGTCCTCGCTGTCACGTCTTCAGTGGGTAAAAATGCGGCAGCAAGGTTGTTCAACAGCAAAGAAGAGGGATCATATATCCCCATATTCTGGCCTCTTTACATTAGCTACAACTAATTCATGATTTTAGGATAAAGCACCACAAATAAATTACATTTTAAAAATGATTAAAATTATTAAAAATAGAAAAGAATTTTAATTGAAATCATATTTTACAGTATTACTGTTTTACTGTATTTCTGATCAAATAAATGCAGCCTTGGTGAGCATAAGAGGCTTCTTTCAAAAACATTTTAAAAATTCGAACCAACCCCCAGACGTATGCCCACTTGTAAAGGATAGTATATTTCATAAGTCCACCAATTGTTTTTAATATATTTTTTTAATAAAATAATTTGCACTCTGCAGGTCAGATATAATCCAATAAGCTTGGAACAGGACTAAATGGGGTAAACCCTCTTTCTGTCTCTCAGTGCATCCATTCTCCTCCAGTGCACCTAAGGGAACTCAGTGCTCTGTTGGCAGGCTGAGCACGTCACCATGACAACTTGATTAAAACTGATGGGCCCCCTCTGCATGAAAGAGGTATATTAACTGTCAGCAAATCTGGCAAAGCCATCTTGCCAGACACAAATGAAATTATAATGAGAAATTATAGAATAACTTTTTCTTCTTTTTTTACTACAGACTATCAGTATATGTTCTACATCATTGCATTGTTTAAAGTTAAAAGTTAAAAAATCTGGGAATTTTTAAACATTGACTGGGTGCATCAAAGAATAGATCACTCAAAAAAGTTCATACACTGGCAGTTTGTAAGGACAACATTTTTTTTGTTACATTAAAAATGAACACACTATTTTTAAAGAGGCCCTATTATGCTTTTTTACATTTTACAATGTATTTAGTGTGTAATGTTGCCCTTGAGCATGAAAAAGGTCTGTAAAGTTACAAAGCACAAAATGAAGGGATTATTCTCTATGTCAGTAGGTAAGCACTGTTTCTGAACTCCCTGAAAAGCCTCGATTGTAGTCTCCAGTTTTCTTCCGGGAATGAATGAGCCACAATATTTCTCATTTAAATAATTCCCGCCCAAGGGAATTTATTATTAAAGTCTTGAATGTTCGCCGGTTCCCGCCTCCTCCTTCCCATAACAATGAACCCCGTTACAGAATGATACATGCGTCAGTGTAAAAAAGTCATTTGCGCCGAGTGCAAGATAGGGCCCTATGACTTGGTGTTGTAAGGAAGCTTTAACCTCAGTCACACCAGGTACTCACCAGGAACCTCTCAGAAGACACACTGACCAAGATGAGGTCATCCCCAATGCGCACTTTCTCACCCTCTGACCTTTGCTTGGATGCTGGGTGAATTGTCCACCAACAAGCTTCCCCTTTGATTGAACAAAACATCAGTTGTACAGTGAATAAAGAAACAGCTTATCGATGTCTCACAGCTCTCAAAGATTCAATCAGTTTTGACCATGATGAATTGACATTGCCTATAAGATCTTTTGGGTGTTTGCAAACTTAGATGTTGATACGGATATTCATGTTTCTCTATTCTGGGTGACACAATACACAAAAATAGTAAGATATCTAAGTTTAATTTTGGATCTCTTTTCGAAGCTTGGGAAGTAGTCCCAGAACTGCATCTGTTTCCTACAGTTCAAGTGTCAATCACAGCCAGAAAGAGGCCTGAAAGGGATGATTCATTAAAAAATGAAAATTGTGATCAATTTTTTTATTTAAATTAAATTTTTGAGTCCATTGAAGCACACCTATACAGATTATTACATATTTTAAATGATGTTGTTCAGCGTAATTATTGATAACTAAAATTTTATTTAAAAAAATTTTGTTAATTGAAATAAAAACAAAAATTAAATGAAAAAAAACTTAAGCTTAAAGTTTGAAGATTAAAAACTTTGTCAATTAAATGAAACAAAATAAGTTTAAGTTAGGGTACTAAAATTACTTAAACTAGACCTGAAATAAAACAAGTAAAAAAAATTAAATGACAAACAAACACAAACTAAAATTAAAATGAATAATGTATACAAACAAACGCTATAACTATAATAGTATATAAATAATACTAAAATAACAATGATGTTATTACCAATTGAATCCTCCTCTAGGCCAACATCAAAAGACAGTTTGTCTGTTAGAGACCTGGAAGTCTTCAGACATGTCAGATACTATGGGAAAACAGAGAAACAAGTGTAAAATCTACTAATAAATCATATCGGAACAAGGTTCCCATACACTGTAGCAATGGATTATCGGTAAATACCTCCGGAAGGACAATTTCAATAAGCTTTAAGCTTTGTAGTAATGTTTATCAACAATATAAACACATAATTATTAAACATAAGCCGTCCTGTCATTCGTAGTGTTAAAGCATTTTCACTTATCCCCATCTCCCCCCAATATACTGTTGGGAGTCATTGATCATGAAGTTGATGTGCGCGAGCTGTAAGCTGTGACAGGCTGCCTAATCCTTCTCCCCACTGGCTTCAATTTGTGTGGTGCATTCTCACCATTCCACTGAAGGAATGCCTAAGGAGGATAGCGTGACCGTAGAGCAGTGTCCGATGTCCCCCTCCTTGTGCTGCCTACAGAAGAGAGAGTAAAATGCTGTTAGAAACACTCAAGGCAAAGGTTCAGAGACATGGACAGACTGGTCTTAAGAGTCACTGAAACAGAAAACACTGGGAAGAACATGCTAGACGGATGTTAAATGGAAATTTCTCGTTCAGCTGTTTGAACGAGAACAAAATTTCGTTGTTGTACCGTAGATGAGGAAATGTGAGGAGGGTGTGGAAAAAAACTAGAATGAAAAAGTAAAAACGGCCCACAAGAAATAGAGGTAGAACTATACTTACCCGTCTTATTATCCTCTGAGCGCATTGGGGAAAAACATGTTTCTCTTAGTTAAATATAAAGTAGCACATCAGGTAAAACTCATGTTTTATTCTGCAGCTGATAGTGTTCACTAATCTATCATGTTTAACAATAATAATTATTGCCACGTTTGACAACCATATTTTTAATCTGACTGTGTGACCCCTCACTGGCAGTCCAAAAACGAATGACTTTGACAAAGAGGAAAGCTGAAACTTGTGTTCCCTATTCCCAGCTGTTGCTGTATGCCTGCTGTCTAACTGAAATATCAGATGATACACCACAGTCCATTGCTGTATGTCACTGTGATATCATACAGTTTAGCGCAGCATTTGAGCAGAAAGTGCTTAAAGCTTTTTAAAAATGGTAAGATCTCTGGGCTGTTGATAAAAAGGTCAAGAAGCCATATTGATGCATAAATGTTAAATTAATATACACTACCATTCAAAAGTTTGAGGTCAGTGGGATTTTATGATGTTTTTGAAAGAAAATTTTTATGCTCACCAAGGCTGCATTTATATTTATATATATATATCTATTTATTTATATCACAATACAGCAATAATACATATTATTACCATTTAAAATAACTTAAAACTAACTTAACTAACTTAAAATAACTAAAATAAATATTAAAATGTCTTCCTGTGATGGCAAAGCGGAATTACTCCAGTATTCAGTGTCACATGATCCTTCGGAAATCATTCTAATATCCTGATTTGGTGCTCAAAAAACATTTCTTATTATCATCAATGTTGCTAATAGTTGTGCTGCTTAATATGTTTGTACAAAATTTTTTTTTGATTAATAAAATGATCAATAAAACAGCATTTATTTTAAATATGTATATATACTATTTTAAATATGTATATATATATTAGAGGTCTTTAATGTCAGGTTTAATCAATTTAATGCATCCTTGATTCTTTCAAAAAAAAATCTTACTGACTTTAAACTTTGAATGGTAGAGTATTAAAAAGTAGCATGATATACTGTTTGGGGGCTGAAAAACAAGCAATACATACATAGAAAGAACCAAAAAATGAATAAAAAATCATGGAATATTCATGTATTAAGACACATTCTTTCTGGAATCAGCATTCCAGATCATTTCCTCGTCATTGGTACTCCTGAAATTTGACAGTGTTAGAGCTCAAATGCAAAAAGAAACAGTTCACATTTCAAACTACATGACAGGTGTAACAGACACTGAATTTGTTACATAAATGACACGATAGGAATCTTAATAGTGAAGTATTGTATGTAGAAAATCTGCTTCACAATGGTTCTCCAACAGAACTCACTCTCTCCTAGACATTAATGATAGCACAACAGATAGACAGTTGATAAAATATATACTGTGACAATCTCATTTCAAAATGCTGCAGTAAAATGAAATAAAATATTGGGCATGCCATTTTGTGCTGAAGGGAGGGCGAATAAAGCATTCAAATGGCCCTGTGCAGAACATGCTTAGCCAGTAGATTTTATTTTGGAATTTGCATAATTATTGGCCACTAGCTACTAGGTTTGACAAGTTCATTTATATTCTTTGTGCTACAGGAATATTTTCACACTCTCAATCATAACATAAAAATGAAAAGGGGGAGACGAGTCTAAGATAAAGGAGAGAGACTTTGATTCTCTGACAGGGTTAGTATTGTGAACTGTATTAGTAGGGTTATGTCATGACTTAAATCACACTTAAAAATCAGTTAATGACACGTGAAGTGGTTGGGATGCTCAAAAGGAGCAGTAGGTGTAATTATGTAAGTTATTTATTTATTTAATTTTTTTTTGCATAATTTGGATTAACATTCATGCATACTCGTTGGTCAACAAATTGTGAACATACCCATCGCTCATGATCAGGATTCTTGCAATGATGAACAAAGATACAGATATGATTAAAGAAGGCAGTTGGAAAACCCTCGCCACTTCAGCACATTCAGTTCATTATGTCTCAGCAAAATCCCAATTAATTAATTATACCCACTCTTGCTACAGTTTTTTTTAAAGAAATAAAAGTCAAGTATTGATATTGGTTGGATACATGGATATGATAAACGGAAAGTTGCCAAATGATGAGGCAACCCATGAGCAAAGCACTATAAATAATTTACTGTAAATAAAATGTATATTTGTGAACTCATTTATAAAAAAATATATAATAATAAATAAATAATTTATATATATATATATATATATATATATATATATATATATTAGGGCTGTCAAAACGATTAATCGCGATTAATCACATCCAAAATAAAAGTTTTTGTTTACACAATATATGTGGGGGCACTGTGTATGATTATTTTGTATATACATAAAAAACACACATGCATGTATATTTAAGAAAAAAACATTATTTATATGTAAAATATTTATATTTATATATAATATAAATTATATATAAATCTATATACAGAATATACATGAAAATATTTCTTAAATATATACAAGCATGTGCGTGTATTTATATATATATATAATAATTATACACAGTGCACCCACATATATTATGTAAACACAAACTTTTATTTTGGATGCGATTAATCGCGATTAATCGTTTTGACAGCCCTAATATATATATATATATATATATAATTGCTAAATAGAAAGAAAAAACATTATTTCACCATCTACTGAAAACAGATTAGACATGTGGAATGGTGTAATTAGTCTATGAAAAGCAGAAGGTAAGGTATGACTCTAGGCATTAAAAGGATGGCAGTATTTTATGCATTTTTGTTGATACATACCTCACCTGCATTTGTTAGTAAGTAGGTGTTTAAATGAGTTTAAAGGGATAATGGATTTGCATTACTGTCATACTGAAAATGTAAAGTAATTTCTGGTATCGAAGGACTGAGGACCAATGCATAAAACACTCCAAATCAAACCTGCCAGTGTGAATTGTAGTTGTGATTTATCTGTGCTCAGTACTTCACAATGTCATTACTCATGATTACTTACCCTATCACGCAGAAGAACTACAGCTAATGGGATAGTTTTGGCAATAAAAACTAAAGTGTGGGGTCGGTAAGATTTTTTCCATGTTTCTGAAAGAATACTCTTATGCTCAGACTGCATTTATTTGTTAAAAAAAACACAGCAATATTATGAAATATTAGTATAATTAAAAATAAATGTTTTCTATGTTAATATATTCTAAAATGTAATTAATTCCTGTGATGTCAAATTAGCAGCATTACTCAAGTCTTCAATGTCACATTATTCTTCTGACATCATTCTGATATCCTGATTTGGTGCTTAAGAAACATTTCTTATTATTATCAATGTTAAAAATATTTTTGTGCTGCTAATAGCCAGCAGGAAATCAAAATTGAATATTCTTTTTTCTTTTTTTCCAAAAATTGCAGTTTAAATAAATAATTTATTCATGCACATTTTTTTAATTCATGCGCTCTCAGTATCTTTAATCAGAAACTAAATTATGAATCGCTTTAAAAAAAATCCTACTGACCCCAGAAAATAGATTGGTAGTGTATAATTTTCCATCTACTATAACTTTCCATGACAGTGCAATGAATATGACTTTCTTTGCTGTTGATTTTAAAACACATTAAACACACAAGTTATTGTCTATATCAAAATGCATTGCATTGATGTACAAACATAATAAGTGGTTCTTCTGTCAATAAATTTAGCATTTGCTCATCAATGTTAATGGGGCCTCACAAATAATACTTTTAACTTCAGTATGCATTTTCAGCACCATTATACTTTCTGATTGACATGGTAAATGTACTCAAAAGTAAAAGGTTTTAAGGAAAAGGATTCTTACTATAAAGGTTGAGATACTGTATATTCTGTATAGTAACCCTGTATTCGCTGTGATTTGTTTACTTACTCCTTCACCATTCTGCCCTGCAAGCATCTCCTGTAGGGCCCGCACTGAGAGCGACTGCTCCAGCACAAAGTTACAGATGCATAGGTCAGGAGGAAAATACTGTGGAGAGAGAAAGATAGTGTGGGTGATTTTGCTTCCTTTTGAATATGGCTAAAGTCATACTGTTTAACTGGTAAATTGGCTGTTTACTAATTTAAAGGCGTAGTTCACCCAAAAAAATGAAAATTCTGTCAGTAATTACTCACCATCATATCATTCCGAATCTGTAAGACCTTCAATCATCTTCGTAACAAAAATTAAATACGTTTTTGATGAAATCTGAGAGCTTTTGCAACATTCAAGGCCCAGAAAGGTGGTAAAAACATTGTTAAAATAGTGATAACAGGAGTTCAACCTTAATGTTATGAAGCGAAGAGAATAATTTTCGTGCACAAAAAAGCTAAAATAATGACTTTATTCAACAATCTTACACTGTTGACGTAGTATAAACATTGCAGCGCTTCTGGGTTCTACGTCAGAATGTCGGCTAACTACCAGCGTCGGCCAATAGTGAGTCGATATTCTGAGGTAGAACCCAGAAACGCTGCACTGTTCACACAACGTCAACAGTGTATGCGAATGACATGGAAGAGAAGAGATTGTTGAATAAAGTTGTTATTTATTTCGGGGGGGAGTTTGCACACAAAAAGTAGGTTGAACCACTGTAGTCACATGGACTATTTTAACTACCTTTAAACTACCTGCTTTAACTACCTTTCTGGGCCTTGAAAGTTGCAAAGATGTTGCTGTCAATGGAGCGACAGAAAGCTTTCAGATTTCATTAAGAATACCTTCATTTGTGTTCCGAAGATTAACAAAGTTCGTACGGGTTTGGAACGACATGAGAGTGAGTAGTTACTGACAGAATTTTCATTTTTGGGTGAACTAACCCTTTAAGTCTTTCATTAGGCCTAAATAGATGTTTTGTTTTCGATATTTGTTTAAGGATTAGCTTGAGAGGCCAGCGAGGATTTATATGGGCAAGTGGTGAACTCCACCCTTGGTCTAAAGAAGTCTTATCTATCTATATAAACTGCACACACTTGATACTAAAAATGAATGACTATGATTTATGGTCTTAAACATACTGTATATGTGAGGGACCAGGGTGATTGTAAAGCATGATGGTAAAAGCTGACAGTTATCTTTTTTGTCACTCAGGCAAATACAGCAGATGTTTCAGTGTCACTGAGGGCGATTCGTTTCATAACTGGTAACCCAAAAGAATTAATTTATTGACATGCATGAAGAAGACCAATACTTTATATGATAATGGAAAGATCATTATCATCCACCTTCATTTTTTTTTCAATGTATGAACAAGGTCAGGCCCAGTAGACACACATAACAATACAGATGCCCACACATCTTCTACTGCCTTGCCTCCTAATGCATAGAAAATATGGTGCAGAGCACTAGGATCAACTGCTGTTGCCATGGTTTTCAACTACATGAATCTCTACCCATTAATTTGATGTATTGCTAGAGGAACACATATCAAAGGCGAATATCTTTACATATATTTTTAACCATGACATTTTGTTTCCACACAAATCCACAAGTATTTCTTAATCAGCATACCTAAAGCAAATCAGATTGTGTCACATTAAACATTTGTACATTGTAGTTATCTAACCATTAAACTAAAAAAAACATTAAACCATTGTCTAATCATTAAACCTTTAAACAAAAAATCAGTTTTTCATAAATTGCTTTGCTTTGATCTGCATTGTGTTTTGTGTTGAGAGGTTCAGGCATGCTGAAGCAACGATTAGTTCCTCAGAACACATGAAGCATTACCTTCGCCTCTGATGTGGGCTCTAGATAACACAGGCGGTTGCCAAGTCCTTCTGCTGAAAGGCAGAATTTGCGATTCTCCTTCTGAATGGCGGCGACACATTGCAGCACCACCTCATCTTCCTGCCAGAACAAAAACAATCAATTAAACTTATGTTTAAAAGTAAAAATGCTCAAAATACTTTCACTCAAAGTAGCCCCAAGAGCTTGACACAACATAAAGGTGCAGAAAGCGATTTCTGAGAAACGCTGTTGAAAATTTAAATCAACACCTAAACAAACATTTTTGTTCTCTGTGTGTGCTAAAAATAATATTGCTTTTGTACTTAGTCCTGGCTGTGTAAATAGGAAAAAAACAGTCGATTGGGTCGATCCACAAAGCACCAAAACAGTCTTGTAATCATTCAGCGATATCCACTCATGGTGGGGGAGGAGAGAGAGAGTGAGTAGGCGGGCCATTTGCAGAAAGACTGTAAAAACAGAGATGGGTGACATACTACCAAAGAGGAAATGGTCATATGAATATAATTGGAAGATTTATATCCAAGGATATAAAGGATTGGAATCCTAGGTGAAGTAAGAGTCCCAAAGAGAAGTGAGGCGGAGCATAAGATTGAGGGCCAAGGTGGAGCCGGAAGTAGGGGAAAGCCTGATGGAGAAAAGAGGTGGAGGGACAAAGCACATCTGAAGGCCCGGAAGTCCGTGGCACAGGCTGAACAATGTCGGACCATGGTTGAGATGGAGGGATGAGGGGGCCAGGTGAATCCGTAAGGACGATGATTCCAGGTGGAGCCGAAGGAGGGAGGTGCCAGGATGGAGCTGACTGGTTGATGGGTCAAGGTGGAGTGATGGGCTCAGCGGCTGGATCCTCTTAACAAGGCAGAGCTGGAGACTGGAAGACCCGAGGTAGATTCACACAGCAGAGTGGAGTCAGAGGAGGAGCAGAGGGACTAACTGGAAACAGCAGAGGCGGGGAAGAGGAACTTGCTGTTATAGGCAGAGGAGGTGAGAGAGGGAGGCTTGGTGGGATCACTGGAGATGGAGGAGGTGTTCGCTCCATGCAGGGTTTAGAAGGTGGCTGGCTTGGTTCTGGGTCCAGAAAGGGGGCTGATGATGTCCTTCACAGCAGGGCAGATGGTGAACACCGACTCATTGTTCACCAGCACCCAATCCATAAACGTGATGAAATTTCCCCAAGGACCATAGCCAGGCAGGCATGTCTTTGTGCTTTTGTTCAGGCTGGTCCTGAAAAACACGCATGGAGAGCTGTCTGGAAAGATTAAAAAATCCTTGGTGTGGTCCTCAACAATGAAAAGACAGAACTAAGGGTTTAAATACACAGACGGAGTAATCAAGATGTACAGTAGAGCTAATTAACAACCAATGATACTAACTAGGAACAAAGATGGGCAGGAAGACAGGGAAAACCAATACATTTTTGAGGAATGACTTATAGTTATTTTCACATTACTTACGCAATTAATAATTAGTAGCAATATTGTTAGCTAAAATAGTTATCATTAGTAAAAGAAAAATAGAAAAAGATTTATGAAAAACTTCTCAAGTTCCTGAAAAAAAACATGTAATTGAAAGGCATATCATATCAAGTCATAAGTAAATACTGTGTTTAAATATATTGTATTGATGTTACAATAGCTAAATTATCTCAAAGTTGTCACTGAAGGAAAGGAAGACGAGTGGAGACACTTAAGTCATTAGAATCCACAATGAATCTCTGTACATCCTCATTCTCTCTCAGGATGAATATATTGATTTCTGTCTCATTTGTTTCCAACCCAGTGCTTTTCTTGTGTGCCAGCTCACGTATCACATTAATCCTAGCCGATGGTTGCCATGGTTCTGATGAACACCATCAGAGGAGTAACAATTCTATAACACACTCACGGCATGGAAGTTCATTTTTATGTTTCATTCATCAGGTTCAGGATGATGTGTTAATATGATGAGAGCTAGCAGGAATTTCCAGAATTCTGAATAGACAGATAATAATCTGTGTATATTTGGGCTTGAGTTATGTTAATTAAATTGGGCTGTCAAACGCCGCTGTCTAAGCTATGCTAAACCTCTGACAGTAAAGCAGTGGGAGCACCTATAATCCAGATGCCAAACCAACATTTGATGTAAACAAATAAGCCTAATATAGCACCCCATTTAAAAAAAAAAAAAGAAGTTAATAATTTTATTCAGCAAGGATGCATTCGATTTATCACTTAACACTAAAAATGTCTCTTCTGTTTAAAAAAAAAAATAAAAAAAATATTAATCAAAGAATCTTTAAGAAAAAGTAATAATTAGAAATGTTTCTTGAGCACCAAATCAGCATATTACAATGACTGCTATCAGCTGAAGCATATCATAATGGGGGTACAAATTATTTTGTGATTTCACTGTAATGGAGAGTAGGCCACAGAGCAGATTTGACGTCTGAGGTATGAGGCACATTGATATTGAAAGCAAATTTGTTTGGACTGAGTACACTTTCTAAATGGAGCTGAAATGTGTGTGCTGGATCTGAACTGAAGCCTACAGGATTGACAAACAAATTGCCAGCAATTTCCAAGTTGCTCTAATCCAATTTTGCTCCTCATTGTAACCTGAAAAATATATTTACACACTGACAAATTAAATGATCAGTCTTGTCTTTAAATAAATGCAATACTCTATAGATCAATAAAGGCTGCTGACATCTTTAAAAACATTTGTAAAAATTAAACCAATCCCAGCCTTTTAAACAGTAGTGTACTGATTCCTGCATGAGTCCAAATGATAAGCCCTTTTGTTGTTATGCCCTAATGCAGTCAAGTGGTCTTTATCTAAAAGAGGAGATCTTCCCTTTCTTAAGTCCTACCTAGATCCCCTGCCAAGGAATCTGGTGAATCTGCAGCAAAGTGATCCAGGGGAAAGTCGCAAAGCCATCTGCAAAACAGCTAAGGGGCAGAGTCACAGTCTATCTATAGGGGTGTTGCGTGTTTAAGGATTTTAGGGGGGTGGGGTGCGTCTGCTCCAAATCACAAGGGCAAGTACCAGAACTCTCCAAACTCTCTGTTATGCATTCATATTCTATACGCCTGACTTCCTAGACCATTTGCCAAGCCCATCTGCAACTTACTGACCAAACCTATGTTCATGCTTGTGAGTTTAAACACAGGTGCCACAGAGATATCCAGATCCATCCACACCCCTCCTCCACCAAACTCCATGTGTGTCTTTAAGGACATGAACAGGTGTGGGTGTGTGGCCTGAAGACTTCAGGGGCTGTAACTTGAGAGGTCCTGATGTGCTCTGGTGCCAAATAAATGCTCACAACTCACCCAGCCCTGCAACTGACATGAACTTGAGAAAAGTTGAATACACAGCGTCGCCCCTCCCACAATGCTATTTTGAAATGTACACACATGCAAAGTCTTGAACACTGTAGAATTGTTCAGTTATCTGAAAGATGGAAAGGCTGTTCACTGCAGAGCCAGTGGGTGGAGCTTGACATCTAGCTCCCCCCTCGCTGGGTATAATGGTAAACATAACTCCACCTATTAGGTACAGAGAGGGGGATTTGTCGGATCATCATTCGGATATGTAGTGAGCACCACTTGAGATGAGGTTTCTGTGTCTCGAGCATATCATAAATAATTGTATGTACAATAGGGTTCAAATTCTAAGTAAAAATGCATTTTTTCTTCAAAGTGTTCTAATTGAATGCATTTTAATATATTGTCAGCATAACAGTTTGATGAAGTGAAGTATTATTGAAATATTGAATCCGATGTCTCTGAGGAACCGGGTTGTAGAGTGTGCCACAAATCCTTGACAAAACACTTCTACTGGATAAACCTGGGCTCTCCATCCTCACTGTTCTGCTTCAGTGGCCAGAAGAGCATGCCACAGTTTTTTCCTATCATATGCCTCATCTACCGCATCCTCCCATGGCACTGTTAACTCTATCAGTTGAATAATGCATGCTGATCCAGACCACAAAACAATATCTGGTCGGAGGTTAGTGGTGGCAATCTCAGGTGGAAAAATAAGCCGTTGATCAAGATCAGCCAGCATCTTCCAGTCCCAAGCAGCTTAGTTGTCCTGGGTGAGAATTGGTTTTAACACCTTTTCTTGGTGTTTGCTTGCCTGGGCGGAGGAATATTGTCTTCTGTCTGTGTGTAATGTTTTGCTAGTAACCGACCTTGGCTAAGCCACTTTACATCCTATCAAATTGTGCCTTAATGTGGCAGGTGATGAACACAAAGGACAAGAGGGATCCTCTCCTTCCCAGAGGTTTAGGTTCTGTGGTGATGGGAGAACATCATATGTTGACCTGAAGAGGAAACTGATCCTACTCTCTTACATTGACCAAACAAAACAGTAGGCTTCAGGTCAAGAGATGTCGTTCCAACCACACAACTTTGCGATGCTGTTTGCCAATGTTTGTTGGAACTATGGTTTTGGGAAAACAACAATTTGTTGAACTATGCTGTTAATGACGAAACTTGCGAAACTTGACGAAACGAGACCATAGTTGGCTACCGATACATTTGGAAAACGCACCCAAGAACACAGCATTTATTTTTATCAATATTATTCAATTAATTATTTAATAATTATTTATTAATTATCATTCATTTGTTGTTTAGCATATCTGCTGTTCAATCACTGCTACAAATGTGATTGGTTCAGGGAGACGAGCTTCAGTGTCACAGACAGCAAATACTGTGTCTTCCGCTACAGACAAATTACAAATTGTATTACTCAGCAACTTGAGCTAACTTAGCATGCGCTCTGCTGGGAAAAAATAGCCTCACGCAATAGAAAGTGGCTTGCATGCATGAGTGAGGGAGCTCAGTCTACACTAACAAATGAATGCAGAAAGACTGCCAGTAGACAGAGATATCTCTGCATGTGGAAAAAATACTGGTGCATCAGATCAGGTTTGGTCAGTGAAGAAGGACTGAACTCTGAGTTCACCATTTACGACTGGAGGGGCAATTGACAGACTAGGAAAGATCCCAAAAATACTATTATTTTACATAACCTCATGTTGTTCCAAAACTCTATGACATTAATCCAAAATTACTTTTTTTAATAATGTACTGGACGCTTTTCCATACAATTGCAATGACACAAAATTTGATTTTTGGAATATGAATAAGAACTTTTAAAAGCTGTTAAAAATGGCAATCATCATAAAATATCAAAAAATAGTCCATCCGAACTATGTGCACTTTATTTTAATGGGGTCCTATTATGCCCTTTTACCAAGTCTTAATTTTATTTTTGTTCAGGATTCTTTGAAGAACAGAAAGTTCAAAAGAAACCATTCTAAATGTCTTTACTCCACTTCTGATCAATTTAATGCATCTTTGTTTTAGCATTACTTTAAGCCATTAGGGTTTGCAACGACATGAAGGTGAATAAACAGTGACAGAATATTCATTCATAACTAAAACTATCAAGAACTTGTTTGGGGTACTTCCTCTAAGCAATGCCGTTGTGCTCTTGAGTAAGCTGTGAGCTCCATGTCAGGGGCCACCTCGCTGCTATGAGGCCTGTGTGTCAGACAAGCAAAAGCTATGCCACACATGTGCTGACTTTGCTGTGACAAGAATTCTTGTGTAATCCTGGCATAGCTAATTGCCTGAAGTGGATTTTAGAACAGTTAACAAGCTCAACCTATACACCAGTCTGATGGAATCCTGTCAGATAAATTATACACCAAACATGCTTTACAAATGTTGATACAGTAAACACCCACACAAACACTTTTAATCTTGAGCACTTGTGTCCTTTAGCACAGATGGCTTGTTCCCTTTGGGATAAACAAAGAGGGCACAATAATAGCAGTGACATCAGTCTGGGTTTAATTAATCTGAAGGAAGCTCAATGAGCTGAAGCTTCCACATGAAGCTTATGGGCCACAGATGATTCTTATACAAAAACCACAGGGTCGCACACACAAAATTCAATTCACATACTGTGAATTTCAGCTGTGCCCCAAAGCTCTTAGGTTTATCTTTTACCAGGGCGCCACTTATTACTCATAGTCACCGAAGCTATCTACACTCAGCACAATCTCAGTGATGGTGGAATAGTGAGGCTAGATAAGCCTCAATTACAAAATGCTTTAAAATGTCCACCTCAATTGCTGATGCACTCTAAAAGCTGTCAAAACAGTCTGGTGTCCTGCAAATGTAATAGTGTAAATTAAAGATTATGTCTCTGGGGGGTGTTTTCTAAAACCAAACTTATTTGAAGAAATGGGGGGAAATTTGTGCTACCTTGTAAAAAATAACTTTGTGTTTAAACCAAAAAAACCCCCATTAAATTATGCAATGGCATATTGGTTTAAAAGACAAAGTTTTTTCAATAAAACTAAGCTGCTCTACAGTAGAAAGGCAAAAAAAATACTTCACTTAAAAAAATTTAGAAAAAAAGGCTGTTGTCCTCCCTTTGCCAAATAGGTAAGAAAACTTCTATATCCATAATGCAATGGGCATGTTGACATCCAAGGTCACTCCCAACAGCCAGCTATGGATGCGTTTACCAGAGCCAAATACCACAATGCATTAGTAGGAAATAGTTTTTAGCAAACTTTTAGTCAAAATGGTGTCGACTTATATTGTTCCAGGTCATAAGAATTAAAAGAGTAAACATTTAATGGGAGAGACAAGAGTACTTTCGGTTTTCAGTGAAGAATCCAGCATGTTGTAGGCAGTGGCTAAAGTCTTCAAAGAATCGTAAATACAGTGGAAACATTGCAAAGAAAACCTCTGTGTTTGTAGCCAATATTTCAAACTGGATGCCAACGTTTCCACAAACAAAGTGTTTTAGGCCAAACAGAGCTGGAAAACTGAAAGAAATTGCTATTCAACAATTTGTTAACAATTTATTAATTCATGCTGAAGTACTCCATTTTACTGTAGTTGCAGAAAGTGAGTGTGGTGTAATATGATGATATGGAGAAGAGTCAAATGCACGCTTTATAACTGAGAGATTATAATAGCCATCATTATAGATATTCGACCACTCCATGCCACGATTGACCAATCAGAATCAAGTATTCCAGTGCACCATCTAGTAAGGTGATGATATGGTATACTAATCCAGGTTTGTGGTCCTCTTTGCAGTATTTTTTTAATATCTTAGCACATGTTGTGGTAGTTGTTGACTTTAAAATACGATACTGTGCAAATAAAAACAGTGTTGAAACATCAGTGGCCTGGCTTGTTAAACTAGCTGATGCAATGACCTAGGAGATGAGAACTGTGCGGTGTATGTGCAGTGGAAGTATTAACTTTTAAGAGGCTAAATTTAAACCCTGGAATGCAGAAGGCTTCCAGAACAACATAAACTCCAAATAAGCCCAGTAGCCCACTGCTACTGTACTGGCCAACTCTACATCTGGATTTATAGATGTGTGCCCAAACAACACTGTCAAGTCTCATTTGGCCAACACTGCCAACATTGGACAATGAATTTCTTGCCATTTCTCTGGGTAACCTGTGGAGGCCCTTTCAAACTGTTTTTGATTGAATGTTTCTGTGTTTTTACTATTGAATTTATAGTAATAATGTTTTCCCCTGAGAAAATCTTCATGTATTCATTATAGATTAACCAATCTATATGCTGCTAATTATTGATGTAATTCAGATTACATCCTGATGCATAAAATGACCAGCAACTGGGGTGTGAAAACCATGCAACTGCTATTTTGTGTGCAGTGTACACAGCCAACCAACAGCCAAGACAGAATTGGGGCACCTTTCACAGACGTCTAGAGTACATTAATGCCCCCTATTTAGTGAGATTGTAACCTTCACTGCCAGAGTTCTCACTTTAACGCTTTAACAGGGAAGTGAGATGTCACACACCTGTAAATTGGTATGATGGATTTCATTGATGTTGCATATGCAAATGATAGACGATAAATATCAACACTGCTAGCACAATTTCTTCAAAACCATTACTCGATACAACATATTTTACACAATTTATATAAAAATTCTAACTGGGGCCCCAAACAGTTTTTTTCCCCCATAGTAGGCCATATACATGCATAAATGGATTACTTAAGGCATTATTGTCCTAATCTAAACTGTGACTTGTCTTAATAGGCTACTCCTAATTTACTATTTCATGAATGCTGTGTCCCTGCAGCACTTCCATTCAGAAACATTACCAAAGCCACTTCAGAAACTGTTCTGATTTCAAAATATAGCAATTTGGCAAGTACTCTCAGAATGCCCTGCCCTTTTGTCCATACCTAATTTTGTGAAGTTTTGATATTTTGACATTGTTCTCACAAGATACTCTGCCAATCATTCATTATGGACCAAACTCACAAAAAAAAGTAACATTCCGTATCTGCTATTTAAAAAATGAACCAAAGTTCTTATGTCAAAAGAGTCTGTAAGGAAGCTTTATTATTTGTGTCAATCAGACGAACAGGAATGCGAGAAAAGTTATTTATTTTTATTTTTTTAAAGAATAATATTATTTTTCCTGCAGAAATGGGAAAAAATGACATTTAGATTTATGGACAGAAGGGTTCTGGTGCAATTTGAAAAAAATATAAATTAGCTTAGCCCAGTGAATGGTTATCACAACAGTTGGTACAATGCCTCGTCTAGACACCTTGTATGAATATGCCAAATTTTATAATGATCAGCAGTCCACAGTTTAAGATATTAGTTGCTGAAATTGAAAAGTACATTTTTTCAGAATATTCAACATGCTGTAAAAAAATTATAAACGGACAAAGATATATTTAATTGCATCACAAACCATGTTCTATTCACTGTTCATTTACGGCACAACAATTTATATACTATATGGCAGATTGTATGAGTTTTAGAAAGGTAGTGTCATCTCAAATCAAACTTATCAAATGTGAAAATGCTATTCGTGCTATTCTGCAAAATGGCGTAGAAGTACAGAACGCAAAATGGGACACACAGTGATACCTTGTATGCCTGAGTAGGGATTTGTGACCATCCCAACAAGTTTCGGATCTTTGTGATTTGAAATCTCTTTTGCCCAAACAGTTTTAGTGCAGAAAATGATAAAAAGAGTGTAGCCAATATATGTAACAACCTGAAGTATACTAAGCAGTCCTCATGACACCTATACACAACTGCCTCTTCATTTTCATAATTAACTAATAAAGTGTGACAAGTAATTCACACCAGTCCTATCCCATCATATCGTTTACACAGGTAACTGCCATGCGTCATGGCATCTATGTAACCTATCCTATCTGCGTTGAACCACAGAAATAGAAAAGTCCTAAAGAAGGTTAGAGGATCGTATCAAATGTAATGGCATGACACAAACAGAGCACTTCTTTATGGGATGAAAAATACTGCAGAATTAAGCTAGACAACCAGTGCACGAGCGCCAAATGGATCAGAAATCGCGCGCTCAGTAACTCCTCTGTAGCGTTCTAGACAATTACAACAAAACACATATTTATATCTTCTTGGACAGACATGCACATCTCAGTCTCGCTAAAATTTAAGTCGCATAAACACCATTCATTTGTCCTTGCACCTGCCTGATGCTCATTGAATTCCCATTCACGCGCGTTGACTACAGGTGCGTCGCAAAAGAAAACTCGCACCTGACTCAAGTTCCAAAAAAGGAATAATACTTTAAATAGCTGCTAACATGACACCTTGCTATCATATATGCGTAAGGATGGGAAATAAACCAATATGACCACTGAGAAAAGCCCAACACCGTTGCTTTGAACCCGGAGTACAAGCCAACATTTTTGATGTCTCAGCATTACACTGTCTTTATCGCAATTACTCATCAACATTGCGCAAAAATAAATAAATAAATAAAAATTAATAAATAAATCAATATTGCATTTGCAAAAAAAAAGAACGTATTTTTACTTACAGTTCGTAAGAACTGGACCTCATCTTCCCCTTCACCACCTTCGGCCATGGCTGTAGAAGAGCCTGCCTAGACTCCGAAAGCCACCACTGACAGCAGGCAGCGGAGCGGTGCTTCTCCTGTCCTGCCGATATTAGCATAGCTCTCCATCCACAGCCATATAAGGGAGAGCGGGCAAGCCCAATGCCGTTGCTGTCACAGTGTCTCAATGCCACCACGAGGACGAGCGCATCTGCATCACCTGCGACCTTCCAGTCAATCGGAAAATATGGGGGGTTAAGTCTGCAAGCAAGCATACAAACATACTCTCCATGATGCAATATTAAACGTCTCTTAAAAGCAGGTGAATGTGAGAAGGAATGATGCTGTGTAAGCTGCGCTTTTTTTTTTTTTTTTTTGCTTAATTAAAGCCACTGGGACGGTGTTATAAACATACCAAACAAATAAATAAATGCATAATACTTTGATAAAGATTACTTATAAAACTCTATGCCGATATGACCATGAAGAAATAATGCTATTTCTGCTGTAGGCCTATTTCTAATTAGAAATACAGCATAAATAGCATTAGGCTATTTTCTTCACATATAGCATTATTTCGTAGCTGAAAATGAATCATTGTCAATTTTAGAGGTACTTAATTGCCATAACTATTTTACATAACATAGGCTATGAAGTTGTCAAATAAATAAGGTGCAGGGAAATAAGAGAGGGAAACCGATATGGTGCAAAAAATAAAATAATGGGGAAAAAAAACAATAATGACATGTAAAAAATAAAATTGAATCATATTTTTGTTTTCAATTTCAAAGTTAGACCAATTGAAATTGATATAATTGGCTACAATAAATCTATAGGCTACAACGTTATACACACCATTACAAATGTGACGAGTAAAACAAAAAAAAAATGAAACAGTAGTAGGCCTAATCTAAATAAAATAAAACTAAATAAAATAAAATATACGCTACACTAGCTAATGTGTTCATTCATTCAACTCTTAAAATAAAATAAAAGATTAAATGGAATAAATTGACATTCAAACAGACATTAGGCCAATGACTGCATCTTGAATATGAGAAATATGAAAGTGAATAACATAGCATTTTAATGTAGCTGATAATATGAATGCTTGCCTATGACAGGGCATAACGCGTCACATTCATGCTCGTAAAGGTAGGCTGGGTCTCTGGATGAAATTTTTGGGTAACAGCTCTCTCTGGCGGCCGATTCTGAACTGCAGTCGCTGGATTCACAGAGTAGCTCTTGTGTACAACACTCAGTCATTTCCCCTGCTAGATCATGCCTCCAAACATTCTTAAACATTACACCTTTTTTTAGCTTTGCCTGCCCAATTAATATCTCTCCCATCTGTATCATTCCTGCTTGTTTTTAATTTTTTTGTACAGAATACATTTACATTGACCTCAGATCTTGGGTATGGATAATTCCTGTTCAAGTCAGTGTTGATTGGACAGTTATGGGTCAATCACAGCTTTCCTGTTTCGAGGAGACAATACAGGAAAGACTCATGGGGACAGACTACAGTTCGAATGAGTACAGTAAAGTAGCCAGAGGATGATGCTGGTAAGAATTAAAGTTCTATGGATTTTACATAAGCATTAATTTTTGGATTGTGTTTTATTTTGCAACCTGTTTATAGCTACTTCTTAACTTAAATGTTTTACTTTGTTGACATAACTTTTAAATGAATGCAGATACAGTCAGAACTAAAATCAGTGTAAGGTTAATTGAAATGTCTGAGAAGATTTTTTTTTATTTGTCATGGTCCATGCTTAATTGGGCGTAAAATCATGTCTTTGTTGTATAATTCTCCACTATTACTGGAATTATATCAAATGATATATGAATATTAAACTATTGAAAGGTTTGGGGTTGGTAAGATATTTTAATGTTTTTGATTTAAAGTCTCTTGTGCTCACCAAGGATGCATTTATTTGATCAAAATACAATAATATTGTGAAACACTCCGAGTCCGAGTGAATTTTACATTTTCATTGTCATATGATCCTTCAGAAATCACTCTAATGAGCTTCTTTTGGTGCTCCATAAACAGTTATTATTATTAGTTATATTATTTTCAACAGTTTTTTGTGGAAACCGAGATACATTTTTGCAGACTTCTTTAAGGAGTAGAAAGTCTAAACAGCATTTATTGCAACTCATTTGAATATTTTCTTTTTTAGAAAGACCGTCATGGTTAACAACACTCTAATAAGGGAGCAGACTGTCAATGGCACCAGCAAAACAATCAGAGTGAAAAACAAGATCAGTAAGTTTCTCCCAGTCATTAACGGTCTGGTCTCTGTAAGGAAGGGAAGGGCAGCTCTTAAGGGCAAAGCTTTGATTAGTTCTGGCATGAAGGAGGTGGGACTGTCTGAGACTGAGCATAAGGGGTCTTGATAAGACAAATGAAGTCAGAAAAAGGCTGCTTTTTGAGGGCCTGTTGGATCTACGTATGGACTATAATGGGAAACCAACAGGGGAACAAGAATTCAGACTTGGAGAGTGATCCTGGGAGTGGAGTGTTGTTCATCATTTCTCCTAAAAGCCTGAGAAAAGCCTCCAGAGGGCGGAAAGAGAAGAAATTGTGGATGATGAGCTCGGTGAATGTGGAGAGGAGGATGCCCATGCGAACTACTGAACCACTCTCACTCATAGGTTTGAAAAATGAAAAGGGGCAACACAAGGATGAATGTCCCAGGACGCCGGCTGAATTGAAAACTGAAGAAATAGCTAAGTATTCAAGGAGTTTTGAGCAAGATCTGTCCAGTGAGCATTCTGAATATGAAAATGGATTTGAAACTGATTCAGATGAGGCGCAAAATCTACATCGGATGAAGAATACTAAGCATAGTCCTCAAGAGAAGTCTAAAACAACAGACATGATTCAACTGTACCAGTGTGGGAATGAAGGAATGGAGCAGCAGGAAGCAACGTTAAGAGTGAGAGACAAAATAGCCGAAGTGGAGAACATTATTCACCAAGTTTTTTCCAGTTTAGAATGTTTGAGAGGAAGCACGCATGCCTCAACCGCAGGTGGGTTTTTGTGCAAGGACAGTCACATACCCATCCAGCGCACTGAGAGTTTTCCTTTGGAGCTCTGCAAAGAATTTAAGCCAAAAAATATAACATCAGAAATGAAGAACGTGTCTTTCTCTTCTTTAGATTCTGTCTCTGCAATATCAACAAGTCTGGACACGTTATCCACACCATTATCCTGTCTATCCTCACAAACCTCCAGGCCCCTGCTGCAATATCGTATTCTGCCGCCACCTGAAGGGGATGCAGTGGATTACGACAGAATTTATGTATACGGCAGCACAGAAACAAGCACCTACAATGGATCTGTATCAACAATCATTGAGCAGAGTGACAGTTGGACCCCATCCACTACAGCAACCATCACCACCTCTTCAACTACAGGTGTGTGAACACTTTATGATTCTGTTCTTCTGTTTCTCACTTTTTTATGATAAAAACCATTTCATAAAAAGCATGATATTTAGTACTGGCCTGTGATTCATTTCTACAGGGAAAATGTCAGTTAATGTTAGTCTTTATTTTAAAGAGATTAACACTTTTATTTAGTAAAAACGTATTATTTCATCAAAAGTGACAGCAATTATACATTCTTATTGTAACAAAAGATTCTCTATTCATCAAAGATTTCTGAAAAAAATGCTCTGAGAAAAAAAACAGATTCCACAAATAGGCTACATTGGGTGTTTTTAAAGGTAATAATTATAAGGAAAATGTACATTTTTATTTTATTTACATGAACATATATTTAAGATAATATTTGGTTACACTTTATTTTGATGGTCCTCTTTAGACATTCTGTTGAGTATAAGAATGAGTTTAAGTAGTTAAAAAATTAAAGTTTTACCTAATATTTTTACTGTATGTTTTAATCAAATAAATGCAGCCTTGGTGAGATTATAAGAGACTTCCTTCAAAAATATAAAAAATCTACCTTGGATATATTCAAGTGGTTGTTTCAACTTCAGGACATTATAATGTTAGAAATATCCACAGCTCGGGTGAACTTGGCTCAAATCTCAACACTAAGAATATGGACAACAGCCGCTGATAAGGTCTCCAAGTATATTGCGCAAAGCAATGTTCAGGACTCAGTTTGAACACTCTAACACTTTATCCCATTTCTCTATTTTTTTATTTTTTTTTTTACTTATTTATGTATTTTTTTTTAAACGATTTATTATTCCTGTGACTGTTTTTCTATTGATCTGTCCATTTTGTACCCCATTATAAAGAGACCGCGGGGTGGGTGGGTGGGACTGGTAGATAGGTTGTTGTTTGTTCTGTTTCTTTTTGGTGTGTTTATTGTTAAAATTTAAAATCTAATAAAAAAAATATATATATATATAAAATATCTTAACCCCAAACCCCTATACACACACACAGTATATACACTGACAAGCCAAAACATTATTACCAGCGAATATCATTGGTCATCTAACAAGGCCACATATTCAAGGGATAGTTCACCCAAAAATGAAAATTCTGTCAGTACTTACTCACCCTCAAGTTGTTCCAAACCTCTATGTGTTTATTTGTTCTGCTGAACACAAAGGAAGATATTTGGAAGAATGTTTTAATCAAACAAATCTCAAGCGCCATTGACTACCATAGTGTGTATTTTTTCCTACTATGGACATCAATGGGGATTGAGATCTGTTTGATTAAAACATTCTTCCAAATATCTTCCTTTGTGTACAGCAGAACAAATAAACACATAGAGGTTCGGAACAACTTGAGGGTGAGTAAATGATGAAAGAATTTTCATTTTGGGTGAACTATCCCTTTAAGGTCTGGGTAGATTAGATAAGCAAAAAAATCAGTTCTCATAACTAACAATGTTGGATGGATGCATGAGAAATGGGCGGGAATAAAGACCTGAGCGACTTTGAAAAGGGCCAAATTGTTATGTCAAGACAGGGTCAAGGCATGTGTGTTACTCCCAGTCAGCAGTGGTGAGATTTTACCAACAATAGTCCAAAAATGGTGACTTTAAGCAGGATAATTCACCATGCCACACTGCACACATTGTTTAGGAATAGTTGGCCTACAAATACCAAGTTCGATCCATTGCTGCTTGACCTTCCAACTTACTGGACTTGAAGGATCTGCTGCTAATATCTTGGTTCCAGATACCACAGGACACCCAGTGGTCTTGCAGAGTCCATGCCTCAGTGCTCTTTTGGCAGAACGTGGAGCAACAGCATATTAGGCAGGTGGTCATAATGTTTTGGCTCATTAGTGTTTGTGTGTATATATATGTGTTTGTGTAAACATGGAGCTAAAGAGGCAAGATTAAGTGCTGCATTAATTCCTTATGCAATGCTCTTCTGCTTCAGTATTATGTTTTGAAGGTGTTTTTAAAGTAGAAACACAATGAGGTGTTACGAATACAGCAAAGCATAGACTATTACTCCTCACAGAGTCTGTGATCACTGAGGTGGATAGGAATGCTAAACCTAAACCTTGTGATAGTTGTCATGATACAGATTAGCACGGGTGAGATGCTGAAACACTGAACACTTCCCGTCCAAAACCTTGAGGCATGCTGTGTCAACCTCAATACTTCTATATTTTGCAGACGATCATATGATTTCAGGGGTCAAAGAATGAAACATTATGGGCCTGTGGTCTGATAACTAGGGGTGCTTGAGGTTTTCAGGAATGTGAACATTAAAACGCAAATGAGTCATCCTACCATGAAAGTTTGTAGATGACTTTTGATCTCCCTGCTCTTGTTTAAGTAATGCCCAACTTGCCTAAAAAAGGGAAAAGGATGAAGAATGAGGAAGTCTCTTCTGGCTTACCGGTACTTGCAGTTGTGGTTAATGTCTTGGGAGATTATTTCAGTCCAGATATGTTTGAATACACATCAGTAAATAAGATTGTGTGATTTGTTGTGGGCTTACACCTGTTCATCTACTGGCTGTAGGACACACTATTCCAGATAAAGCTAGTAAACTAATTCTTCAAGCTTGTGATCTATCACCTGTTACTAGAAGTGTGATGAATAGACCATGACATGTGGATGTACAATCAATCTTGTGCGAAATTGTGTTTTTAGAATGATACTTTTATTGCTTTATTTAACATATCTTACCTGTATTGATTTTGCAATGTCATCAATCCATGTACCCCATAGAATACAGGATGCTAAAGAAAGCAATGAGAATGTGGCTACCTGCCGCATTGTGTTAAGACTCTCACGTATCACAGTAGCAGCAGTTACAGCCCAACAGCTAGCTGTTAATGTTACAATCCCTTGAGCTTTACAGGAAATGATGGCCTGAAGATGAGTCAAGCCTCAAATGAGATTAAAGGCACACAAAATGTTTTGAGTGTGAGTGTGTCAGAATTTAATTGAGAATGAACTGAATTTGAACTGATGCAGTAATTTAAATTTGAATTCAATGAAATAGAATTGAAAAATAATGAAATTCTAAATATATAAATATATGCTGTATAAACACTACTGTTGAAAAGCTTGGTGTAAATAAGTTTTTTTTAAGGAAATCCATGATTTTATGCATGGATTTCCTTTTTTTAAAGTTTTAGTTTTATTTACTATCACTTTTTTTTAAAAAAGTGATAGTAAATGCATGTTACAAAGGATTTCTATTTCAAATAAATCCTGCTCTTTTAAACTTTTTAATTATGAAAGAATTCTGGAAAAAAATATATTACGGTTTTCAACATTGATAATATGAAAAATGTTTCTTGTGCACCACATCAGCAGATTATTTCAGAAAGATCATTTGACGCTGAAGATTTGAGTAATGGCTGCTGAAAATTCAGCTTTAAAGGGTTAGTTTACCCAAAAATGAAAATTCTCGGCCCAGAAAAGTTACGAAAGACATTGTTAATAGTCCAAGTGACAACAGTGGCTCAACCTTGAGTTTATCAAACGACGAGAATATTTTTTGTGCACAAAAACAAACAAAAATTATATTCAACTATTTATTGTCTTCTTTGTGGGAACGTGAGTTCACAAGAGCGCCACGACACATGCTCAAGAACTGAGAAGATGACGCAGATGGGTCTCGATGTAGTGTTTAAAACGTTTCTAAAGTGTGCATGCAATGCAGGAAAATGAATGGCTTACCTTTCACCCTTTTCCATCAAATGATCGTGTGCATCAGCTTCTCAGTTCTTGAGCATGCGTCGTAGCGCTCTCGTGACCAAACGCCTACACAGAAGAAAATCAATAGTTGAATAAAGTCGTTATTTTTGTTTGTTTTGCGCATAAAAAGTATTCTCATTGCTCGATAAACTTAAGGTTTAGGTTTGGAACAACATGAGAGTGAGAACTGACAGAATTTTCATTTTTGGGCGAACTAACCCTTCGAATCACAGAAATAAATGACATTTTAAAATATATTAACATAGAAAACAGTTATGTAAATATTTTAAGAATTTTTCACAATTGTACTATTTTATTGTATTTTGAACAGATAAATGCAGCTTTGGTGAGACTTTTTTCAAAAACATTAAAATATTACGACTATACTACATTTATTTAAACTAATTCAGTCAAATTCATCCTACTGACATTTTAAATCAAATTCCACTTAATGATTTGAAAGGGAGTCAGTCAGATCTAAATTTTGTCCAACTAATGAGCTATTGACATTTTTTTAGCCTCTTTTTGTTTTCTCCGTTTTAATCGAACAGTCCGAGTAGAATGAAGTTTAAATAAGGACAATGTGCTTGTTTCCCCACTACCAACTCTTTTTTTAACCTATCTGGACCAAACAACAGTTTGCATCACTCCCCTCGGGGTTCTGTCCACTGCTTACAAAAATAACTCATACTATGAAGCTAATGACATTACCTCCGCATGTCTACTGTTTTTTTCTCTTCAATTTTTTTTTATTGAACTTTTTCTTATTACAATAAACATGGACTACTTGCACAACAACTTCCGCGTTCTACTTATAACATATCGGGAGTTTCCGGTTTGAGTGTTCATCGCACGTCCATACACGAGAATTCAGATTATCACTACGTTTTATGAATATCAATTGATTAAAACAATGAATAATGATCTTTCTATTAATTATCTTGAGCCTGCTATAATGTTACTATAAATATGTTCTTTCCAACTGTTCCATTCTGAATAATAAATAGGCTAAATATTGTAATAACAGTTACCGAATAACCGTTGGTCTAACCGGAGCTAATATACCTTACCACTTTGACTATGCTAATTCCTAACATGAGATCAGAGCAAAACACTCCCGTCCCATACACCGCACGACCCGGAGTGTTTCCACAGGTGGAAGATAGGTAAAATGAATCAATAGAAGGCGATAACATTTACTTCCTTTCACTTCTAAACACAGAGAGCGTTAGCAAGCACACCGCCGCCGACTTGAGCTTCCAAAGCAGCCGGAAGTCATTCATTTTCAATGGAAGCTGGCTTCTCTCAGCTGCAAGGAGCGTCAAATTCATCGGCTTCGCGTTTTGGGCGTTTTGAGCGTCAATCTGAAAGTTGAAAGAAGCTCAACTTTATGGTAATGAGCTGTGACGCTGTTCAGCGGCAAGCAGCGGCAAACGCCAGCAACCAATCGGAATAAAGACGTCCTTCACTCTGGCTGATTCCGGAGACACATACGGTGTGAACTTTCGTTCCTACCTAAACATTAGTTCCGAGAAAATGGAGGAGAAGCTGAAAATCTCCGAGTCCGACGTCTTCTCCCCAAATGCAGCAAAGCAGCACCAAACACAACAACTTCACGATTTTCCATAATGATCCAGTGATAAACATTTGAGAATGAGCGCAACTTTTATTTGAAATATTTACAAACGCTCGCTAATAATAATAATAGTTAATTATTAATTTTCCCCGACGGTTATAAAGCGGTTATAAAAATGCTGTCATTCATCATAAAAGTTTTATTCAATGTATTGCTTGTTTTCTCGTTTTATTACATTTCATATTGTGACACTTCTCTTCTCCCTGCAACGTCAAAGCGTTCAAAGCGTCAACGAGCTTCCCCGTGCTTTTTGACAAGCGTCCTTGACAGAGCGGCCAGAGCTTATTTGACGCTCAAGTCGGCCGCGGTGTGAACGTACGTTGCTGGTTGCTGGCGTTTGCCGCTGAACCGCGTCATAGCTCATTACCATAAAGTTGAGCTTCTTTCAACTTTCAGATTGACGCTCAAAACGCCCAAAACGCGAAGCCGAGGAATTTGACGCTCCTTGCAGCTGAGAGAAGCCAGCTTCCATTGAAAATGAATGACTTCCGGCTGCTTTGAAAGCTCAAGTCGGCGGCGGTGTGAACGTACAGTGATCTCTCTCCATGACGGCGAGAGACATTTTTACATAAGGCAGTAAACGAACCAAGAACATCTAATCTGACTTGAACATTAACACACATAACTTTACGATCACAAAAACTTCAAGATCTTACTGCAATAATCAATAAATCAACTCTTAATAAACAATTATCCATAATGCACCCCTGCGCTGACTGCCAAGGGTGCGTTTCCCATAGAACGACGTACGTAGTTCACTGTTTCATTACCATGGTAACTAGCTAGTCACGACTGTTTACCGAAACCCACTGTCGCAAAGTACCGTTCAACCACGTTGGTTTCGCAAGTGGTGGAGTAATAACTTTTACATGACATCTGAGGACTATTTCTAATTGTTCTCAGTTGTTTTGCTTTATTACCAGACTAGACTCAATATTTGGCTCGTTTTTACCATAGTGGAGCGCGTCCGCACATGCGCACTCTTCAAACACGTAGGCTACTTCAAATCTTTTGAAAAATTAAAAGACGTAAATTACATTTGTATTTATTCTAAATATTTATTCAGCTTTCTCGGATTGGCTTGGTTTGGATTTACTACAATAAACCGGAATATTTTTGGTGCTGTTGGACACATTAAACAGTCCCAAGAATAACAGTTTTGTAAAAAAAAAAATTAAAAAAATAAATAAATAAAAATCTAATAAAAAATAAAGATTTGTACCTGATTGAGACATTTTTCATCATAAGCTTTTCTTTCCACAATAAACAGGAATATGACCTGTGCATGCCCTTTTAAAATTATGTAACTGTCTGCTGCACCCTCTATGGCTGCACCGCACACTCCTGTTCCCTCCTGCACATTCAATGAAATCTGTCCATTGATTGTGTGTTCATTGTTTCCTGCACTGCAGGGGGGAGGCCTGGGGAGAGGAGTGGATCTCAGGTCTCGTACACTCTCGCTGCTGTGAACCTCAGCTGTATATATTAGATAAAAGCTTTATTGATTCTTGGGGCTGCAGAGATTTTCCATGTGTTTGTCTGATTTATGTGCACTTTCAGAATGTCCAGTTATTGGGATACATTTTTGTTTTTACTCTATATTAGAATGTATTTTAAAATTAAAGGTAAAGACTAATTAGACAAGATAACTAACTTAGACTTGAGTCAATTCATGTACCTCACAACTGCAGTACACTTCAATGTCCACTCTGTGGCAGTCTGTGTATTCCTGTTAGCTATGCTCACAGCAAGAAGGGAGAATATGGATTTTCATATATTTCAATTTATATGTTGACAAATACATCTTAAAATGATGTGCAACCGTTAAAATATGTCAAACAGCATTGTAGCTATAAACGTGGATGCTTTTATTTTCTTTACTCAGGTCTACAAAGAGCTAGCGGCTGTCACTGACAAAACAACTTCTGGTTAATGCATCTGGCTAATACATTGCATATTCATTATTTTCTTTGTTGCAGAGTCCAAATCTAAAGCCACCTGTCTGGTGGGTTATTTTGAGGCATTACAAACCTTGATTATGAATAAATTTGTTTTGTTTGTTTGTGTTTTCACAGAGGAGAATGAGAACAGGGTGCATGCAGAAGAGAAGTGGCCATTTGAGCACAGTGAAAATGTGCCCTTCTGCAACTCTGTGTCCAAGCACAAACAAGCTGAAGAAGATGAAATCGTCATTGTCCCACATGTCTCTCCTGACCATAACCTCACTGTGAGTATTAGTTTTATTTTGGACAGATTTGTAGTACACCGTTATCGTCTATTATTTTATACTTTGATGGATATGTCTCACAAAAAAACAGTACTGAGAAATCAAATTTTCCTTGGGCTTTTGACATCTAAGAGGTCATCATATTATAAGAATATCCTGTAAGTTTCAGAACTGAAAACGTCCTTGTTAGTCCAATAAAAGCTTTTATTGACACAAGCCTCAGCAAACGTCTCGTTTTTCAAAGTGGGGAACTATGACGTGAAAGAGGATAAAACACCACCCCGCAGAAGAAGATCAACGCCTACCTCCTCAAACATGGACGGTTTAGCCCCGCCCACCGATTCACGCATTACATAGCTAAATAACATAGATGCCTACCTCGTGATGACAAACCGGATCGAGCTACCAAGCAGTACAAAATATGGTATGCAAAAGAATGGTGCAACACACAGACTCTGGTTCGAACATGTATGGGCGAATCATTCCGGTTGCCATTTTACAACATTGGACGGTTTCAAAACAATTTCCCCCAAGTGCATCGACAGGTGAGTTGAAACTCATTATAATATGCAAAACTGTTATCCACTCACAGCAGTGGGCGTTTACTTCCAAGTCTTCAGTGCGAGACGCCCATAAAAACCGAGCGTTTTTCAGCTAGGCTCAAAACTAGGGTACAAAATAGCCTGTTACTCATTCATTTTAATGTTTTTGAATGCAAAAACCAAGCGAACGTCATAAGTTGACCTCAGATAGCAATACAATAAAATGTAAAAAGCCAGTTCATGACCCCTTTAAGAACAAAAATATTATATATTTTCATGTGATGTAAAACTATTAGGTCTATTACTTAAAACGTGCTAAAGAATCTCTATTTACATTGTTTCTTCCTTGTGGATTACTGTAGTAAATAGATTCTTGTGACGGTGTCAGGAGGCCTAGTCTCTACAAACAAAACCACAGGTGACAAAACAAGGATGTAGGTGGGGTTAACAGGTTAATCGTGGTGATTATTGTGATGTTATCCAGTGTGAAGTGGACAGAAGGAGATATCCAGCTTTACAGAAGCAGGATAGACTATCTTGTCTTATTGGAGTTTTGTGTGCTCTTCTGGGTGTGGTTCTGAGATGCTAACTTCTTCCTCATGGATGACCGAGAGTGAGACCAGAAATCCTGTCATGTGGCAGAAAATAAATGGGTGGAGCACTCTTTGCTTATATGCGTCTCTCAGGATTTAATGTTTTGCCATATGCGCTTTTGTTGCGAATTGTGGATTAAGAGCAAGTACAAAATCTTACATGGAAAAGAAAGAAGAGGCTAAATTAAAGTAAAGGCTGGATAAAGGGAGCAAGCTGCATGCTGGCACTATTTTGGATTACGGAATTTTTTTTTCCATTTCTTCAGCTCTCCTTTAATGAGAGGCTGAAAACAGCATCTCTGGTCTTTAATGCACATTTTCCTGGCATCCATGATTCTGGAAACTTCATGTAAGGACAACATGTTACGAAAAATAAAGACAAATTAGACTTTAACCAAACTCATATTATTTTAGTAAAACAGTTTTTCATACCAGTAGAAAATTAATAAATGGAACTCAAACTGAAAAAAAATCATATTTATAATTTGTCAATGGTTGTTCAGCACAAGGGCTTGACATTCAGGGATGGGTGAATGGACTTGGAAATAACCTGGGATTTTTTACTGCATAAACATAGACATGTCAGTTGTACATATATTTTGAATTTTGACTTTGTTTTCGGTTTTTATCACTTGTGGAATATTCTTGTTTGATCAAAGACTAAATTTGATCTGAAAGAGACTGTGAACCATACTAGAACGAGGAAATGGAGAGTAAGCCCATCAATAATTTTTTGGACAAATTAACAAACTTTTTTAATCACCATGAAAAACATGAACTTCAAACACTGACCGAGGACAGTCCAGATTTGACTTCTTTTTGCTTGTTGACTAAGGAAAGAGAGGTTAATGGTCAACAAAAAGTTGTTCAAAGGCAGGATGGTTTTGATGATCAAGGGGAGGAATTTGCTAGAATTGTTAAGATTTTACCTTCAAACGCTGAGGAAGACAGGACAAAGGACCGTGTCAACAGACCGGACTATCAGAATGTTAATGAAATCGATTTTTCTTCAGAAAAGGAGGAAGTGGACTTAGACCTCAATGTTATGCACCAGAGAGATAATTACAGTAAAACATCAGTTGTGTGCCAGACTGTCCAGGATGTAACAGATGGTCAAGCTGACACACCATCTAAATCACTTAGCAAAGTCTCAGCCAGTGGCAGTGCTAACAGACTGGACAAACCACTTGAGGATCCAGTAATCGGTACAGTGGCTAATAAAGATCCTGTTTTCAGAGAAGGACACAGACTCAATCAGGACAAATCTGCAAATGAGACAGTTGTTATGGAATCGGATAACTCCAGCAATGAGGAGCTGTTTGCTGAGGAAGAACCATTGAAAGAGAGAGTCCATACAGACAATTTTTTAATAAAAGAGTCTTTGAATTCATCCACAAATAACAGAATTTCAGTGCAAAGTCACCGGGAAGTATCTGCACCTGAGAGCAAAATAGAGTCTGGTGGAAATCTTCAAAACACTGCAGATGTTCCTGAGGTTACCAAATCTGGTGTGAATGAACAAACCTTGACGTTCATTCCAATGGACGTTCAGAACACATCAGCGCATTGTGAAGTTCATGATCTCACTAATAAAAAGGTTCTTTCATCAAACTCACCAGTGAACACCAGAACTGTGGTCATCACCCTTACACGTGTTGAAGCTCTTTCTGCTGGACCGTGTGATGATACTGAAGAGATTCACCTGAGAGATGAGACTGCAGGTACCCAAGCTATATGCAATGAAAGCAGCGCAAGTTCAGACAGCATTTTTGTGCACGTCCATCCACCTACCACAAGCCAGGAGAACCAAATTAGACATTTTGAGGATGGAGGTGTGATTTTAACAGGTTCTGACCTCTGTGACACCGAAGAACACAGTTCCAGTTCGTCTGAGCTACATAATAAGACTAATTCAGAAACAGAACCGGTGCCTTCAGTCATCCAGGTGGAGACAAAAATGCATGCAGAGGGCGATATTAATAAAGAGAGTGTGGAAGAAAAAATAAAAGAAGACACCACGTTAGATACAGATTCATCGTCCACTGAGAAGACCACAAAAGACCAAACCATACTCTCCCCCACAGCAGTAAAAGAGAAACCGCTTCAACTGACGTCCCTCTTCACTGGGCTGCTCGGCCCCAAGAAAGAAGCACTTGAGGAAAATGAAACTACAGAGCAGCCCCAAAGCCCCACCAAACGAGGACTTTTTACCGATCAGTCTAAGAAAGAAGTCAAGGGAGACTTCCTGGAACAGCTCACCCAATTCCTCAGCAAGGGGGAAGGGAAGAGAAAGCAAGAGAGCATGTCAAGCCCCCCACTGTCTCCAATCGGTCAGGACCCTGCTGAAAAGCCAGAGACTACTGTAGAGGAGCCGGTCATTCCCCAGTCTGAGGAAACCAACAAATCTACAAATGCAGAGACGGCCTTAGGTGCATTGAAGGCTTTTTTCACGGTTAAATCTGCCAAAAAAGACACTTCAAATCGCATGGACCGGGACATTGTAAAGAAGAAGATCAACAGGGACAAAGATGTCCTCAGAGCTTTCTTTGACAGGAACTCAAGCAAGTCTCCAGACAACAAAGAAACTAAAGTATGCAGTGAACAGATGATATTCATCCCTTTGCAGGGTCGTGGGGATGCTGTATCCTTATTTTATTTCATTTCATTCATTTTTTTTATAAGGTCCTTTAATTCAACAGATATGAACAGTACAATGCACATTAATTGTTGCTGTTTGGTGTCTTAGGCTGATGTGAGTGAGGAGCACACCCCAAAGCGACTTCAGACTATCTGGCCTCCACCAAAACTGAAAAATGACGAGGAGAAGATTGGTCTCAAATACACGGAAGCTGGTAAGGGCTTATTGTATAATTGAAGAAGAAAACAAGCAGTAAGTGTAAATGTTTGCTCTAATTCAAATATTTGCTTGTGTATAAAATGTAACAACGCTGTACAGATATATTCCACTACACCTTCACCTTAAATTTGTTTCTAAAGCACAACTTTGCAGATTAGTTACTTTGGATACAGTGTCACATTGTTTGTTACTTGTAAGAAAATTTGTTTTCTCAGCAATGCAGTCATTAATCTGTTTGCATTGATCAACCTTATTGACCATCCATAACATTGCCTGTATTACAGTATCTTGTAGATTTAAAGGGTGTGGAGTCCTCAAACACACCTAAGCTCACATGCTCTAAGTGTGTGTTGTTGTCATGTGCTTAAATATACTTGAGGAAATTATTTTTTTCCCATGGTTCTCTAGACAAGGCAGTGATCATCCCAATATAACAGTCCTACCACTGCCATCTATTGGAAAGTTTACATCTATAATATTTACTGGATATCTAATTCTTCATTTATTCAGTTTGGGGTCAGGAAAAAAAAGGAATAATACTTTTATTCAGTACGGATTCATGAAATTGATCGAAATTGATGACAGTAAGACATTTTTTTAATGTCACAAAAGATTTTTATATCAAATAAATGTTGTTTTTTTTACTTTCTATTAATCAAAAAATCCTGAAAAAAAATGTTCACTGTTTCCATAAGAATATTAAGCAGCACAACTGTTTTCAACATTGATAATAGAAATGTTTCTTAATCAATTAACATATTAGAAGGATTTCTTGCCATGTGACACTGAAGACTGGAGTCATGATGCTGAAAATTCAGCTTGCCATCACAGGAATATATTACATTATAAAATATATTAAAATAGAAAACAGTTATTTAAAATTGTAATAATAGTACTGTTTTTACTACATTTATACAGGTGAGCATAAAAGGCTTTCCCCAAAGTACATTACTGTAGTACATTTGTATATATTAGTTCGATCACTATTTTATTGGGTTTCTGTCACGATTCAATGCGTTTTGTGATATATTTAGCCATAATGATGTCCTTGTTTTATGTTCTCAGAGCATCAGGCTGCTCTTCTACAACTAAAAAGAGAATGTAATGAAGAGGTGGAGAAGTTACAGGTGGGAAACTCAAGAACAGTATTTTACAACTGAAGGGATACAGTTTACTAATAGCATCACAAATTTAAAACCTCTCCCAGGAAAGGTGTGTTTCCAGAATCAGTGCTTTTACAAATGTATTGTACTATGCTGCTTATTGAATATAGTCACACTTAAGCCACGCTTCTTCTATAGAAGCGTGGCTTAAGTGTTCAAGACAAATTACATTCAATTTAAACAAAGCAAGCAAAATCTTTCACAAAAAAGGTCTCAGGATTTTAAGATTGTGTTTACATTTACTATACATTATATTTATCCATTCAGCAGACACTTTTATCAAACGTTATACATGTTTTAATTTACATTTTGTTGTTTGAACTCTTTAATACAGGCCGACTTCAAACTTGAGCTTTTCCGGTTAAAAGAGAAAAACGAAGAGGATCTGTCTAGACTAGCGGTAACCATTGCAAGCTTACAAAGAGAGAAAGACAAAGATCTTCACAGAAATCACAGAGATGTTGCTGTGTCCACTGACGACAACATCAAAACACGGGCTTTCCACTCTGTGAGCATTCAGACCGACAGAGAGACTTTCATCAGGTCTGAGGAGGCCAAGGAAGCAAGTCTTGACCCCCTGCCTAAAAATGCTGACCTCAACTCAACAAAAAACTTTAATGAAAGACAAAAGACAGTTCCTCCACCAGCTGCCCCACCTGTATCACCTAAGTTACAGATGAATAGAAACAAGATTCCCCCTCCTCCTCCTGGCCCTTGCATTCCTAATACAGCTTCACTTCCTGCTCTGCCACTGGATACACCAGGAAGTGTTCCTCCTCCACCTGGTCCTTGTACTCCTAATGTACCTCCACTTCCTGCTCCGCCACTGGATAAGCCAGGAAGTGTGCCTCCTCCTCCTCCACCTCCACCTGGTCCTTGTACTCCTAATGTACCTCCACTTCCTGCTCCTCCACTGGATAAGCCAGGAAGTGTGCTTCCTCCTCCTCCTCCACCTCCACCTGATCCTTGCACTCCTATTGCACTTTCGCTCCCTGCTCCGCCCCTGGATAAGCCAGGAAGTGTGCTTCCTCCTCCTCCTCCTCCACCTCCACCTGATCCTTGCACTCCTATTGCACTTTCACTCCCTGCTCCGCCCCTGGATAAGCCAGGAATTGTGCTTCCTCCTCCTCCACCTCCTCCTCCACCTCCTCCTCCACCTCCACCAATGACAGGATGTGGTCTTCCACCACCACCACCGGTTCTCAACTCGATCTCTAATCCCGCTCATGGAGTTGGTACCTTCCTCAGTACAGCAGCAGACAATCCTCCTCGCAAACGTTTAGTGGAGCCAGTCTGTCCAATGAAATCGCTCTACTGGACACGAATACAGATTCAAGATAACAGGTATCTCTCATCACCTAACCTCATGTTTTTAATTGACATGGGGCAATGACATGATGCTCATTTTTTAATTGTATAAATTTTTTTATCGTTTAATTTCTGGGATATTTTTATGGGGGATTAGTAAAAAATGCTAGTAATGAAAAAAAAAATCTATAAAAAATGCTTATAATGAATTAAAAAAAAATGTAATGTCATTTTAAAAAGAAAATATTTTATCATATCTGCCTCACTACAGCGCCATTGAGTGTGACCAAAAAAAAAAAAACATAAAACAGGAAAAAGTATTTTATTGAAAGCCCCTCATGACTGTGTGAATGTCAATAAATATCAGATGAGTATTTAAAGTTGATTATAGTATCTATTAATATTGTGAAACTGCTTATATTTAAAATTTTAATTTTAAATACGTTTGTTAAGTGCTTTTGCTGTTTTTATTCGATCCTGTTTAGACAAAAATAACAACAATGAACACAATTCACTTTTACAAATAGATATAAAGTACTTTAAACTAAAAATAAACATCATCCCACTCTACCTGTATTCAACCATAGACCTATAAACAACATTTCCATTGTTCCTCAATCAAAAGTTTCCTCAAACACGCAACGCATGTCCACTAGTGACGCTGACATTTTCAACTCTCCCTCGTCAGACCTCATGGGAAGTCTAAGACAGACCACTGCAGACATTTGTCTGCATGAGGGGCCAGCCACAGGCTGAGCTGCAGTCTTTCCAGGACCTCTAGTGGCGGTGTGGATTTCTGTGGGATTCGGCTCCCCGGCCACCTCTGTGCTGTTGCAATGTTATTTGACTCCTCATGAAAGCTTTCTGCTCTCTTCGTGAGCATTTTGTCAAGCCAAAGCCAAGCTTAGCTGTGCGCCGTCGTCCTGGCTCCTTAATTATTTTTATGGGAGAGAAAATTTAGCATGTCAGATTACTCACATGCTGCTCCTGTTGATTTTCCTTCTCCTGCTCTCAGCCAAGGTTGCTCAGCAACAATAAATAGCTCACTTTACTCGTGTAACGTGGTTTTTACAGTTGCTAGTATTAGGAAATGCTTTGGTTGGTGGCCTGTATGTCTTTGAAGTGTGAAGATTCAATCACAATAAGCCTTAGACTGAGCAGAAACACATCTCTTTCATTTCTTAGGAGCAATATGCTGTGGAGTTCCCTGGAAGAGCCACAGATAATAAACACCGATGATTTTGCGGAACTGTTTGCTAAAGCCACATCGCCCACCAAAAGAAAGCCCCTATCTGAAGCCTATGAGAAGAATACCAAAGCCAGGAAGGTACCACTCTGCCCTGAAGATAAGAAAAAAATTAGATAACATAGAGAGGATCTTATTTTGAATGGCAATTATAGCAAATGCAGTTTTTATAGCAAATGCGAGATTGTGGGTTTGATTCTGCTAATTAGAAAAACAAAATCTGTAAACTGCTGTGGATAAAAGCATCTGCTAAAATGCATAAATATTATGCACTGCTAGACAAGTTCAGAAAGTTCAGATTTGAGACGTGTCCACTAGGTGGAGCAGTTGTCAGCACTTCCGAATTATATATATAATTGGAACTGATGCATTCATCCATTAACCTCTGCTAATTTCTTTTCTTAAACAGAAACATCTTTTGTCAGGTGCAGTCACTTTAAACTTTAAAATCTTTTAATTTGATACATGCTTGTGAGTAATATCAGGATCCCACAAATGCCTCTACAATTGCCTTTGAAATTGATATAATTATTTAGGAAATGAGGATCATTTGAAATAAATGAACCTGTGTTTGAAATGTGATCATGAAATTGTTACCTTTGGGAGGCGGGTTTTATAATGGAGGTTTGGAATTTCCCAAAGGTTCTTTTGTTATTTATTTGTTCCACTTTTGCGTAATACAACCGTGAGTCCTCAAGACATTGTATTCATATGGTATTGTAAGCAAAAGGCATGTATCTTATGATCAGAGTCATTTACAAGTTTTTGATTGATGATTTTTTGACTTTTTTTGATTGATGAACTTTTTTAGGTAATTAAATTACTGGATGGCAAGCGCTCTCAGGCTGTGGGCATCTTAATCTCAAGTCTCCACCTGGAGATGAAGGACATCCAGCAAGGTAAAGCACACTGAACAGACTCATATATGCCGAGAAATACTCAACCACCAGCTCGTTTTTTTTTATTCTGTCCAGACTAATTTTGCCTCCACTAATAATAAACAGACGTTAAAATGATACATATTTGTGCGGCCTGGTTAGAAAAGGCAAGCTAGCTAAGACGTGATGTTGAAATAATTCTGTATATAAAGACATATCTTGCAACAATGTGATTGGCTCCAGCTCTTATCAAGGATAAATTGGCTGTATGTTTGTTAAATAAACTTGTCTTGTGGTTTACCACTAGAAATAATCTTTTGCATGTATAGCTATCAGCCCCACTTACCAAACACACACTTTTCACATTGACCATCCTGAATTCATCACAGCTGGCCTTAACATAGTCAGACAGGCAGATTTTCTTTTTGGATGATTTCAGTAAATTCTAAGTATATGTTTGGTAAGTGGGGCTGGTGGGGGTTTGGTTACAGGGGGAAAAAATCTCAAATACATATTTAGACTTTTACATTCACATATCACATCCATGGCACGTATGTCCATTAACTAATCAGTCTTCTTGTCTAGAGACTGATACTTTTTCATTTCTCAGCTGTTTTGAATCTGGACAATTCTGTGGTTGACTTGGATGCTATCGAAGCCCTGTATGAAAATGTAAGTATTCTGCCACATTGGAAACGTACTTATGTTCAGGCCCATACTAAATCATAGCCTCCAAAGCAGTACAACTACACAAGGCCTACACATTCGCACCCCTCGCATGTTTTCTGCTCTTCAATTAGTAAAAATTGAGGTTGAGTATAAGTGTATGGTGCCAATTTTTAGAGGAGTAAGAAATATGGATATTATAATTGTGCTTATGTTAATTATTCTATTAAACTATTGTGTTATATGAGCTGTAAAATTATTCAAATCATAATTTGTAGTCACTTTAGGGATTATCGTATTTGTCAGGGTGACAAAGTTGTGAAACTGGATCTAACTTTACACAGAAAAGGGTAATAAACATTTTTGTTTACATTTTGTGGCTATACTATAATAGTGAATACTGAATATACTGAAAAATCAGTAGTTCACTTTAAAAAAAAAAACTTTTGCTGATAATTTACTCACCCCCATGTCATCCAAGATGTCCACATCTTTCTTTCTTCAGTCGAAAAGAAATTAACGTTTTTGATGAAAACATTCCAGGATTTTCTCCATATAATGGACTCCATTGGGAACCAAACTGTTGAAGGTCCAAATGAGAGTTTCAGTGCAGCTTCAAAGGGCTTTAAATGACAACAGACCATGAATAAGGTTTTATCTAGGACCCTACGAGTCATGACTCGAAAAAAGATTTGTTCATTTTGATGAACGAGTTTGAACAGGAGAGTCACGAACACTCATCACAGAACAGAGCAAGGCGAGCATTTGTGCTTATAAAACTTAAACTTTTTTATTTATTTTTTAAATGAGCGATAGTTTCGCTAGATAAGACCCTTATTCATCGTCTGGTGTCGTTTAAAGCCCTTTGAAGTTGCATTGAAACTCTCATTTGGACCTTGAACTGTTTGGTTTCCATTGAAGTCCATTAAATGGAGAAAATCCTTGAATGTTTTCATCAAAAACTCGACTGAAGAAAGAAAGACGTGGACATCTTGGACGACATGGGGGTGAGTAAATTATCAGCAAAAGTTTTTTTTTTTTTAAAAAGTGAACTACTCCAAAAAGTGTTTCACTGCAACTCAGAGATAAGTGGAAATGAATTTTGTTGTAATCAAAGAATAGGGATATTCTTTTAAAAAAAAAAGTTATGGTACTTTCAGATAGCAATAAGATTTATTTTACTCTATTTAAGTTCACATTTCTCCCCAAAATCACTTCAGATAATCCACAAAAAGTCTTCAGATTCTGTATCACGCTTCTTGTCTCTCTAGTTCCATTTCCAAACATAACTAAATAGTTCCAGAGTGGTTTCATAAGTTTATGTGTGTATCATTGGTCAGTTTTCATATGAATGCGTCTGTTCTGTTTCTCCCAGAGAGCTCAGCCTGAGGAGTTAGAGAAGATTAAGAAACACTATGAAACCTCAGACGAGGAGCAGGTCAAACTACTGGACAAGCCTGAACAGTGAGATATTCCAGAAACACACCAGATAACTCATGTTTTTATGCAACTAGTGATACATCAATTGTCCCTCACAAGGGCACTTTCTGTATGCTCTTTGCAACGTATACTTCTCTAAAGTTCATTTGAAAACAAACAAAGAAAAAGTAGTGTTTTCAACACTGCGCACTTTAGTTTGACAGATGTTCATTGCTTTTCCTTGATAGATTCCTGTATGAACTCTCCCAGGTCCCTGAGTTCTCCAGTCGAGTTCACTGTTTCATTTTTCAGTCGAAGTTCACTGACGCCGTTGCCTCCATACAGCGCAAGACCGAGATTATTCTACACGTCTGCAAGGTACAAAGGCATTTTGAAAAAGGTCTTGCCTCAGATATTATCAAACATTTGATTTGATTTGATCAGACGCTGGCATTCTTAAGAGCAAAAAACAGCCCTTCAGGCAGCTGCGGTTTATTTAAGAGAGGTCTAAGTGCTTGCTTTGTTTCCAACATCTCCATGTGATAAATGCTCAAATAAATGTTGATGTGTCTTTTGTGTTTTAGTGTCTTTTGGAGAAAGTTAGTGTGAGGGAGGTGATGGGACTGGTGCTTGCTCTGGGAAACTACATGAATGGAGGGAGCAGAGCTAGAGGACAGGCCGATGGCTTTGGGCTTGAGATTCTTCCCAAGCTTAAGGATGTCAAGAGCAGGGTAAAGGTTTTCTACATTTGCCTATGTTTAGCACTGTGAAAACACTATAACCTCACACACTGAGGTGTTTGCACTATTTGTTCTTAAAACGATCTGAATGACATCCGTTTTTGACATGATTCTCTATAAATCTACAGGAAAATCACATTAGTCTGTTGGACTACATTGTTTCCTACTATCTACGTCACTATGATGAGGTAAAACATGAACGCGTCACCTTTCACATGCAGTTTGTTTATTTTACACACTGCAGATCTTCATCTGTTCAACATTGTTTTCAGTCACATGACTCATTTTCCATCCTATCTATTAATTTATGGAGTGATACACAACAAATGTATCACTTTTATACAATGTCTTCAATAAACCTTTTTTTATTTAAGCATGTTTTTAATTCCTAAATTGAAATTCATTTTGATTGGTGGCTTTTATTGTTACAAATTTCTATTTCGAATAAACTCTGTTCTTTTGATCATTATATTCATCAGGGAACCCTGAAAAAAATGTATCACGGTTTGCCCAAGCTTATTAGATTGATTTCTGAAGGATCATGTGGCATTGAAGACTGACTTGAAGGGATACTCCACTTTTTTTGGAAATAGGCTCATTTTACAACTCCCCCAGAGTTAAACAGTTGTGTTTTACCGTTTTCGGATCAATTCAGCCGATTTTCTGATATTTCGAAGAATATCAGTAACCAGACAGTTTCTGGTCTCATTGACTTCCATAGTAGGAAAAATATATACTATGGCAGTCAATGAGACCAGAAACGGTCTGGTGACATATATTCTTCTAAATATCAGAAAATCGGCTGAATTTATTCGAAAACGGTAAAACACAACTGTTTAACTCTGGGGGAGTTGTAAAATGAGCCTATTTCCAAAAAAAGTGGAGTATCCCTTTAATCTCTACTGAAAAAAACAATCACAGGAACAAATTACATTTTAAAATAAATTGAGTTAGAAAACAAATGTTTTTAATTGTAATAAGATTTAACAATGTTAGTGTTTTCACTGTATTTTGGATCAAATAAATATTGGTGGGCATAAGAGACTTCTTTCAAAAACATTACAAAATCTTTCCAACCACAAATATATTTCTAAGAACATGTGTTTTAATCTAGATCTTTAAGTCTTTCTTGGCCGTGGATACTCATATGTTTCACTCATCCTTCAACATCTTTCTAGAACGCTGGGACTGAAAAGAGCATCTTTCCTTTGCCTGAACCTCAAGATGTTTTCCTTTCTTCTCAAGTGAAGTTCGATGACCTCTCAAAGGATCTCAGGAAGATGAACAGAGACTTGACAGGTAAGAATTACCAAAAACACTCTCAAGGTCTTCAGAAACGATTTTAGCGTGCCGCTGATTTACTGCACCATCAAAAGTAGCAAGATTACATGGATGGGATGAATGTCTGCAATCCTGCAACATGGCTCCAGCTGAATCCTGAGGACTTTACGGCATCTGTTTGCAACAACTCATTATTAAACCACATTAGATCCGGTGGAATCTACAGACGAGTTTGCCTATGTGTGCACGCGTAGATGCAGAGATGAAGTGAAGTCATTTTGCCATGGCGCCTTTTAGATATGACTTTAATCCTGCCCATCAGATGCTCTGGCATTGTGTGCTTCTTTAGCTCCGTCGCAGGGGCCAAAGGCTACAGTGCTTTGCCGCTTATGTAATCTGAGAGAAGAGCAGCTTATCGCTGGCGGGATGGGCTTTATCTGCGCAGAGATGCACTGCCATTCTCCTGCTACACTGTATCAGTCCGTGTTCAGTGTGGCCCCGCAGATGTGTGTCAGAGATTCTTTTCTTTACCTCTCAACAAGCCTTTCTTATCAGGCGACGGAGAGACTGCCAAATCGGGCCCATCGCGCTCTCCCTTTTTTGTCCTGCTGTTTGAACTCCCCTCATGACTGAGAGAGAATCATGTCTTTGTTTTTATGCTGTGTTTGTTCGATTTTTTTCGAATTACTTACAGCCCCACTGAGGTTTTGGCTGCTCAAGGTGACCGCATTTGTCTGCGATGTCATTTCGCGGAGCAAAAAAGTGCTGCACTAATCAAATTAGTCATTGTGTGTGCCTACACCAAAAGGGAATGTCCCTCTGATTTTATTTTCCAGAGACAATGATGACAACATTGTGAAGCACATCTAATGCGTGGAGACTCCACAGCTGATTCATCTGGCTTGCGTTTGAGACATCTTTTTGATCTCTTTGAGGTCATTGTGGCAGTGGTTTGGCTCGCCGAGGTCCACAGTTGAGAAAACCTGAATGTTGACGTGAGCCGCCTTGGTGGACACACTGTATGAGGATCTTATCACTTTAATATTTTGCGTGGAAACGTTGCGGAAAAGATTCCCAACCGTTTCTTCATTTCCAGCTGTGTTCACAGTTTATACAAATTCTCAATGAAAACAGTAGTATGTGTTGCCTTATCCGGGGTGAGATGCAGATGGAGCGTATCCAACAGTCCCGGGTTCCCATCAGGGTGTATTATGACTGAGGCAGGAGACTGACTCCTCTGATCCCCTGATTGGACGTTGAACAAACAGTGCTGTGTAGGTCCACGGGTGATACAGTGACTATCTGAGGATGTGATCAGAGGTGCATCAAAACAGATTTTAGACAAAAAGACATTTGATAACCTCTCAGTCACAGGTGGAGCTTTAGCTCTATGGTGTTTTCTTGACAATAGTTTATGAACAAGCGCAAACAAAAGGGGTTTAAAGAGATAAAAATACGATTTTATTTCTTCCGTGGAACAGAAAAGAAGATATTTTGAGAAATATCATCATATAATGAAATTTATTGGGGTCCAGTGCTAGTTTTGTACCCTATTGACTTCCATTGTTGGAGCAGTTTTATGTATATTTTACAGTTATTGCAAAATCCAACATACATAGAAGGCTGACGCTCAGCTTGTTTATAGACTTTGGAAGTTCCCCCATTACGGTAACCATTGTTTTTACAGATGTGATCGACATAATTCACTGCACTGATCCCATAATTAAGGCACTAACAGCGTTTGCTTCATCAGCAGAAAGTGCTTTCGTTCTATGTGCAAGTAATCAGTGATGCACTAATGGCTTTGACCGCAGTCGCTGTTGTTTTAGATGACTTGATAAGCTGAAGTTGTGAATGATTGTTGGACTTCTGGTAAAAAAGCAGTTGCCTACTCAGAATGTGAGCAATGTGAGTGATCAACATGGCCACATACATTGTACTTAGTATGTTATAGTGAGTAAATATGTTTTATTAGTTTCACCAATGATATATTTAGAAATACTGTATATGTTTTTGAAAGAAGTCTCTTATGCCATCCAAATCTGCATTTATTTAACCAAACACAAACAGTAATATTGTGAGATATTATTGAAATTTAAAATTTTTTTTTTTTTTTCTGTGATGGCAAAGCTGAATTTTCAGCGTCATTACTCCAGTCTTCAGTGTTACATGATCCTTCAGGAACCATTCTAATATGCTGATTTGCTGCTTAAGAAACAGTTGTGCTGTTGAGCATTTTTGGAGATTAATATTTTTCAGGATTATTTGGGGAATAGAAAGTTAAAGTTTTGTAACATTATAAATGTCTTTACTGTGACCTTCAATTTAATGCATCCTTGCTGAAAAAAAAGGACTGATTTCTTTCAAGTGTCATCAATAATGCCCAAAATCACTTATCTTTATCATCAACATTATCTAACTGCAAAATAACATACTGGTAAGCTTATTGGTAATGTGATAAGAAAGAGCTTCAGTATATTTGCACTTTTGTAGTTGTGTGCTTCTAGGCTTTTTTTCAAGATCTGGGTTATTGGAATAAAAAGTAAGCGCTCATGGTGGTCTAACAAAAAAAAAAAAAAAAAAACCTGTTTAGTTTAGGATAAAATATTGCGTTAAAGTTAGTGTAAACTTTGTTTTACAATGACTGGCTTCTGAAAATTGGACCTGGTCAGGGATTTTACAGTAACCCAATGTTATTCCTTTTGTCTCGTACAGTTTGTGAAAAGGATGCTCTAACCGTGTGTACCAACTCGTCTCAAGAGCACATACATCCCTTCAAGGAGAAAATGGACTTTTTCATTGCCAACGGTGAGCTAAGCTAAACTATGATGTGTGAGATTAGCCCACATTACCTTTTAGAAGAGGATTTGAAGTCTTCTGTGCTCCGTCCCATCAGCCGATCCCTCTTGTCTTCTTTGTTCAGATATGCAGTCTGGTTGGTCTCTGAGACTACCTGGCTCTCTAAAAGATCGATGGAGAGGAGTACAAATGTTTGCTTAGATTGTACAGGATTGTTTTGTTTTGCAGATCGAGTCTGATATGTGGAGATATAAACTGGATGAGACAATGCTAGTCAACTAGACTAATAAGATTAAAGGCCCTATTGTACACCCGACACAAGTGTTTTATGCTAGTTTCAGCCCGAAGCAGTTATTATTTTCACGTCCTGCGCCCCGTTGTTTAAATAGCAAATGCATGAGTGAGAGGGGGAGAGGACTTTTCACAAGTGATGATAATACTGTGCTGAGTCGAAGTGCTCCTAAGCACTTGCTGTGGTATTCTGCCATACAATATACAGTATGCACGTTACGTCCAAAACACACCCATTACTCATTAAGAGAATATGGACAACCCTTTTAGACCACGCCGGCCATTTTTCCTGGATTCTGACATGGCCTAAGTGCACTAGCGCCTTGCACTTTAGACCATGTGCTTAGATCGTTAAAATAGGGCACTAATTCTGGATGTATATAGCAGTACGTTTAAAACAAAGCTTTTCCTTTCCTCACATTCTTCCTACTACAATTATTTGATTGTCTCCACTACACAGATAAGACAGCACACATCCTGCAGTCATGAAGAATATCTGCCATATGCCCTTTTGGGGACCTGATAAGTGTCTGTGACTGCCTACCTGTACAAGATTGCTGGTCAGGTTCAGAAGACAGACGCAGAGATAGGAATCAGAGAGACTTTAGGAGACTTTTTAGTAAAGGAGAAACATCAGTTTTAACATTGTCTTTGAGGCCCTGGTAGAAAGGCTAGGAATTTGAGACGATAATGTTATTGGTAGCATGACTGACAAAGCAGTGCAGGAAGTTCCGCAAGGTTCAACTCTTTTTGTTTATTCTTTCCTAAAAACACTTAGTTCTTTCAAAAATATATGTGCTCATTAATGTATATTTACTTCGTTCAAGTAATAAAGTATTCTCGTGAATGTATAATATGCTATTGAAAATACATACGGGTAAGGGGTTTTAATGTCGGTCGCCATGTTGCCCCTCGATCTTGAGAGTACATTAGCCAAAGAGGGACATACCCGTTAATTCAAGCTTCGCCTTTCGCGTTTACGTTTGAGTTAACACTCATGGACGAGGTCGAACTGGAAGCCATGTTAAACTTGGATTACATTGGCCACCGTAGGAGTTAAAACGAAATTGGAATTGAGAGGAACAGAAACTAATATTCACTGGATGATCATATATCTTTTCACCGCTAGATGGGAGTAAAATCACACATTAGCTTTAAAGTAATGAGCCACTAACATGAATAGAATGTTCATTCAGAGTTATCTGGTCTAATATTCTTAAAATGTTTGCACAAAAACATTATGTTTACATCATTCGTGGAATTTATTTTTTCCTGAAACATTTTAGTTGGACGTTTTTCTAACATTTTTTAATTGTTTAAGAACGTTCAAAAGTAATGTTCATTTAATGTTTGCAAAATTCTAAAATGGAATGTGACCTTAATGTTCGAATGGAAAAAAAAATTAGATCAAAAACACTGAGCATTTTGATAGTTCAGAGAACATTCAGAAATAATGTTTTCATACCTGAATGGGAACATCAGCAAAACATTCTTAGAACATAATTTTGTTTGCTGGGATATGACTGCTAAAGAGGGCAAATTAAGATCCTGAAGTAATAGAAGAGATATTGACTCTCAATATTGAAACCATTTGCAGGAGTCTTTATGAAAATGAAAAATGTGGTACTGATTATGATACAATCTAAATGCAAATGTTGATACACATCTTTTTATTTTGCAGCACAAAAAGAGCTAACTGCTGTGGAACACCAAGTGATATCAGCACGTAAAAGGTACAGGCACATCACTCTTGTTGAAAATATTACAATAAAACTTAAATATTTTTGACATTTAGTTACATGAATTTACAATTATGGTCATCCTAAAAAGCCTGGTTGTTTTCTGGTGCTTCATGTCTGTTCTTCCTCAGCTTCTCTTACCTAGTGGAGTATTTTGGGCTGCAGTCACGTTCCGGGGAGCAAGAGATTACGCCAGGCCATGTTTTCACATTTTGGTTTGAATTTTGCAATGACTTCAAGATCAGATGGAAAAGAGAGAACAAGGTTATATCCAAACTGAGGTGAGAGTTAATAATATTTTCTGGTTTACAGCTTCTCTAACCAACCACACAATAACCACCAAGTTAGTTGTCATTTTGTCACTGTCTGAAAGTTAAAACTTGCTGGATTTGAAACATTGCAGATAAATAAAATGCAATCCATCTGAATTTTTACTTCAGAATCAAAGAGGCCCAACAGTCAGTACGCAACATGACAGCAGAGAAAAAGATTGAGACCAGAAGGGCCAATGCCAATGGACTGGTAAGCGCCTGTATTCATTGGTGGCAGATAGATAGCAAACACTAGTAGCTATTGAATCTGATTTTTTAAACATTCATCATGAATAATGTAAGCACGGCTGAATAAGAGTTCAAAATGATTTATGTTTCTGTATGGGTTTTATTATGACAGAAAGAGAGACTGCGTCTGAAAGAAGCAAGTCTGACCACCAGCTGACCATTTCTCCTGCATGTTACTGGACAGGATGACAGCCTATCCGTCAAATTAGTGGATCACAATTATGACCCAAAGATCCCTTCGACTACGGTTTAGATATGAATTAATGTTGTTCAAAGTGAGAAACATAATGAAACGTTAAGATTACAAGTTTACTCAATCTGCTCTGGAGTCTTCACCAGTCTAAACAATCAAGCCTTCAAAAGTGTTATCTGAATTGGAAAAATCAGTAACTTTATTTTGTATATTGAGTAACAAAGTTGTGTAACTTTTTATTGTCATATTAAATCATTACAGAATATTACAAAACATAAAGATAATGTACATGTAAAATAATATAGTTTTAAACTATCCTTATTGGTTTTATTTTGTTCAACATCACATTTTTTTATTGATGTCAGTTGGTGCTACATCACATCCCATTACCATTTAATCACAGTAATATTGTTCCTTTTGCGATAAACGCATCAGAAGAAGGTTGTAACACTGGCACCTCATTCACTTGACTTTCTTTGCATGAAGACCAGGATAAAACGCATTGAATGTTTTTTGTTTGTTTGTTTACTAAATTACTTATTTACACCCACATATATCTACATTGATCCACACAGTGGAAAATAATAAGCATATTGTTAATATGTCATTCTTTTTTTATCTGAACGAGTAACGATGCAGGAAACAAATCGATAATGCTCCTTCATTATTATGCTATAGGAGTGCATTGAATATTGACTTTCAGACAAACACAAATTGCCTACAACAATGGCGTCAGCAAGTTTAATCCAAGTCGACAGAAGTACATCGGCACTGTTTCACGCGGCGCACGCGCTTCTTCCTGGTGCTGGGGATCTGCCCGGGACAGATGAGCGTGTAAGTGACCGTTGTGTAACTCTTTGGCTTGCACACGGAGCACGACTGAAACGCACCGTCCTCTTGATAAACGTGTCGAGGTATGTAGAATGAGTTGCACTGTCCGTAACAGAAACGATTGATGATGGTGCGCGGCTGGCACCCGTCCTCGTAAATCATCAGTTTCAGCGGCTGCGTTTTACACCAGTCAAGTTTGAGATAACGGCGCTCCGTTACGTGTAAAGCCTCCTGGCTGGAGTCCAGCACCTCGTCCCCGACTGAAGGCGGTCCCATTCCCCCAGAACTACCCTGCGGTGTCTGCGGTGACTGTTCCGACTGGTTTGGGCTGTATTTATTTGGGTGAGGAATGGCGCCTTGAAATCCCCCGGTTCCCCTGATCCTCGCCGGATTGCAGAGCAGCCACAAGACCACGATAGTGACAGCTAATGCTTCTTTAGTCATTCTTTCATAAGAAAAAAAAGAGATACATTATTTTATTATGTTTAGGCCCTCTCTCTCTCTCTCTCTCTCTCTCTCTCTCTCTCTCTCTCTCTCTCTCTCTCTCTCTCTCTCTCTCTCTCTCTCTCTCTCTCTCTCTATATATATATATATATATATATATAGTGTGTGTGTGTTTGTGTGTGTAGGCTATATACATTCAATATTATATTATATTTTTTATAAAACCTTTCACATATAAAACTAATACAGCTACTTAACCTCTTTGAAAGCATATATATATATATATATATATATATATATATATAAAAACATTCATTAAAAAAAGTTCTCTACATAATTTTGAGAGCCAACAACTACTTCCCTCTGGCAAAATATTTCTTTTAACACATTTCATCTGTGATTTAAACTAAATAACCAGTAGATATGCACACTTACCTCAAATTAATAATGGTTCAAATTTATTCACATGGACTTCAGTTGTTCACAAAGGTCTTTGTATACCATAACAAACTACAATTAAAAATAAGTTGAACCAAAAGTTCCAGAGCTCAGAGTCAAAATAAGTTATGGAGCTGTGTTCTGAGTGCTGACATTTAAGCGAATGGGGCAGTCCACGCCTCCTCAGCCTAAAATCATTCACAGCACTTTGGGGATGGTCCAGTGCTTTTAGAGAGTTCGGTCCTTCACGATGCCGGCATATCAGATGCGTATTGTCATATTTGTAAGTTAGATGAATCATGAAGTTAAAAACACATGTCCCTGATTATCTGCACATGAACATATACATCATTTTTATTTGATTAAGTGGTATTACAACAAAAGTTAAGCCATGAGAATAATTATTCATGTTACAATCACCATTGGCACCCTTGCTCTATTAATAATATGATTTATTTGAATATGACACATAATATAATGCTTACTTTGCTGTGAAACAGAAAAGGCATTTTTATACAAATTATATGAACATGATGTTCAGGCCTTGATATTGCTTGTAGCAGTTTCAACTTCATCTTCCTCAGGAAAATGTGGCACTGATTTCTTGGCCACCACGTTATCCAGCCTCTGTCCCATCAGATATGGATTTACACTCTGAAACACAGTCAGTGACAGATCCTGTGACATTTTACTGAAAATACGAGACATATATTCAATTATAAAGTCGTATAATTAATGTGCTGGTCTATTGAGAAGGATGCAGCAAAAAATGCAAAGAAAAATAATGTTTTAGTTTTTTTTCATATTTATAGCATACCCTTTTTCTTCTCTTTGGTCCACCCTTCAGCTTTTCATACAACAGTCCTTTATTCTGAAAGAAAAAAAAGATAATTAAGTGCAGTCTATAACAAATCAGTATTTACCTATCTGTACATTATACATTCACTGTATATTAACTTCTACAACACACTCTCATTGCAATTCGTAACAATTTTGGTGAATTGGTGGCTAAGTCATATGAATTCCTGAATCTCAATTAAAAATATAAAGGGTTAGTTCACCCAGAAATGACAATTCTGTCATTAATAACTCATCTATGTGTCGTTCTATCCTGGTTAACATCAGACCCAAGTCTCCTAGCAGCATGAATAAAATCGGCTGCGTCAAGGCAGCATGGGGAAACCCAGGCTAGTCCTGTTCCAAACCCGTACGACATTTGTTCATTTTCAGAACACAAATAAAGATCTTTTTGATGAAATCTGAGAGCTTTTTGTCCCTCCATAGACAGCTACACAACTACCACATTGACGCTTTAAACAGTTGATAAAGAAATCGGAAAACTAATCCATTTGAATTGAGTGGTTTAGTCCAAATTTTCTGAAGAGACTTTTAGCTTAGCTATAACTTTACGTATATGTAGGTACAGGAAAGGTACTTGACAGAATCAGAAAAAGTCTGACAACTGAAAGTAACTTCACTGCACTTTTCACACAATTAATCATTCATTTCATTTAAATGAAAAATCAGAAGTCCGGACTGTTTCAAGGTATCAAGTGTGAACTTACCCACTTGGCCAGCGCAGGGTAGTCATGCTCAGGGTCAAAGAGGTGCTGATGTTTCTGGAATTCCCGACTGAACTCGGCAGTGTCAGGAGCGTTCTCTAAACATCCATCAGCAGCTATAAAGACATGATCACATTTTTTCAACCAGGAGAGATGCATCCCATTCTCAACCATTCACAGCAGTTTAGATTCGTTTAGGAGGATATAGTAAAAATCAGTTTCAATCTATGAATCAATTTCAATCTAATCAAATATTGAACATGGATTCCTCTTGGTTTTTATGTGATTGATAATCTAAATGAATGATGACACCACTGTATATTTGTGCACTGCATTTGGATCTGCATACCAGTCTTTCCAAGGGGGCAAGGATTGGGAGGGTCAGGGTAGCCATGGTCCTCACTGAAGTCTTTGGGAACACTATCCCCAGTTAACTCTGCAACAATGTTAGGGATATTCCCATATGGGCCGAGATGCTGGAGTCCCTCATGGGCACCACCTATTGGACAAAGTGTAAAATTACAAATAAAGGTAAATGCGTCATGATGAGTATAATAATACAGTCCTTATATCCCCATTCAACTTTATAATCATTTGCATCTTTTAAAACCTGAGTTTATACAGAAAAACAATCACCTTGGATGCTGAGAGGGCCCACTATGTTGGTGGCCTGGTGCGCGGGATACTCGACCCTGGGCCGCGCGATTCCCAGCTGCTCCATCACTCCATGAAGCAGGCGCTGGATATCCGCCTCCGACACCTGATCCACCGTGCGTGGACTACGGCCAGAAACCACGGCCATCGAGCATATAACGACACTCAGAAGAACCGTGTGTGTCATTTTCGGAGCCGAACCCATCGTTGTCTTTCACTACACACCGACAACAAACAAATAATGTAGCCTAACGTTAACGTTTGTGTAAAACAAATATTGCTGTGATGTAGCTAACTTAAGATGTAAACATAATATATACATCATTTTTTTATAGTTTTATTTTCATTTTAACGTTGAAATTAGCTTATAAACTTGATGCTATGATCTACAATTTAGGTATTGTTGCGCTCAAAGGAAACGCACGTCCCACAATAACAACATAGGCCGTTATTTACATTAAGAAACATTCGTCGTTCAGCAAAGCTAAACATCCAACGTGTTGTAGACTAACGTTATACAGAATAAAGAGTTAGGCAAACATAAAGAGGTAACCTACCATGTAATCCGGATTGAGAAAGAGAGTGTGTCGGGTTCAACACAGATGCCGTCCTCCTCCTCGCTTCATTTGCTCTGTTGCCAAGCAGCAGAATCATCATCACACCTATTGGCTTACGGAGTGACTAGAACATAGCCATTAAAACATGCTGCTGTATTTTATAGGAAACGGTAGACCTATGAGTGGGGAAAAAGCTCTGATCTATATAATGATAGTGGAAAAAACTCATATTTTCCATATAATTATTTTTTTAATATAATAAATAAAGCACTTGGCTAAACATGTCGTGTCACTTCTTCCTTTAATGTTGTGGACCTGTCAGTTTACAATGCAAATACTACAATGCAAAGAATAATGGCCACACAGCAATGGTTTAATTATTCAATGATTTCTTTGGTAGTCTATTCTCGCAAACAGGCATGAATTAGCTACTGCCTATTATGGAATATAGCCTATCTTATATAATTCTATTTTGATAGGAAGTTGCATGAGGATGTATCTGTTTTTTGTTTTTTTGTTTGTTTGTTTGTTTGTTTTGTTTTGTTTGTTTGTTTCCCAATCTCCTCTCATACAAGACATTATGTGGTTGCCGACCGTTGTCTGATTCTTCTTTTAATGATGGGCCATTGCCTACATTTACAGTAGAGGACAGAACTAAAGTGATGAGTCATGACCTATATTTGCTTGCAAAGACTTTTTTTTTTTTTTTTTTTTTTTTTTTTTTTTGCTCTTGGACATTTTGCTACTTTTTTGCACATGGACTTGGTTGAAAAGTTTTGTGTGTAATTTTTTGAGGATTTATAGAAATCCGTCTAAACAAAAAATTTGTACCCTACCAAATTTACAGATATTAAAAAATGGGAGCTTTTGTTGAGTAAATGACAAATAGCTGCATTTTCTTCTTTAAATATTCAAAGAAAAAACACGAAGAGTACATTTACACTTCACAACTTTTATTACAACAGTAAATGTATATACAGCACAAGACAGTAACAAATGCATACGGCGGGTTAGATGGATTGAGGAGGATCGGAGTTTTAGAAGCACTTTCTGTGAACGATGGAGGGACCTGCCTCATCATATTCCTGCTTGCTGATCCACATCTGCTGGAAGGTGGAGAGGGAAGCCAGGATGGAACCACCGATCCAGACGGAGTACTTACGTTCAGGGGGAGCAATGATCTAGAGGACGAACACAAGAACGTGAATGTAGTTAGACTGTAAAACTGGAATTATAGCAAACAAGAGCTCATTTAGAAAAGCTTACCTTGATCTTCATTGTGCTTGGGGCCAGAGCAGTGATCTCCTTCTGCATACGGTCAGCAATACCAGGGTACATGGTGGTACCACCAGACAGGACATTGTTGGCATACAGATCCTTGCGGATGTCAATGTCACACTTCATAATGCTGTTGTAGGCGGTTTCATGAATGCCAGCAGACTCCATACCTGTGAGGGGCAATGTCACAAACTGCATGTGTTAGTGATGTTTCCATATTTCAGAAGGAAGCACTTGTGATGTATGGACAGCAACATGGGTTGATGCAATGAGGCCCAACTTAAACATACCAATGAAAGAAGGCTGGAAGAGGGTCTCGGGGCAGCGGAAACGCTCATTTCCAATGGTGATGACCTGGCCGTCAGGCAACTCGTAGGACTTCTCCAAAGAGGAGGAAGATGCAGCAGTGGCCATCTCATTCTCAAAGTCCAGAGCGACGTAGCACAGCTTCTCCTTAATATCACGCACGATCTCACGCTCAGCTATGGAAGAGAAAAGAGAGTTAATTGGGAAAAGACAATGAAAACATTGACAATACATTACTGTACATTAGCCTGTTTATTGCATGGCTTCTCACTGAGTAAATGAATAACTTGGATATTTAAAAAAAAAAAAATTATTTGCAGTGAAATTATGTAACTGTATAGTATCTTATAGAGTCAGCTAAGATTTTTTTTTACAAAAATGATCTGCCTAGTAATGAGACAAACAATGTTACATTAATATTAAAACACTGAGGTAATTTCTTTTCAGTGTTTACTCATTTCTAACCAAAATCATTACAGTAAAAGAAGTATGATTCTCTATAGAGCACCCACCAGTTGTCACGAAAGAGTAACCACGCTCTGTCAGGATCTTCATCAGGTAGTCAGTGAGATCTCGCCCGGCCAGATCCAGACGCATGATGGCGTGAGGTAGGGCATAACCCTCATAGATGGGGACGTTGTGGGTCACACCATCACCAGAGTCCAGCACGATACCTGAAACATGCATTGGCATTTCAAGTTTTCTACTGGCATGTTAAGTATTGCTAGGATTTAATGCCTATAATGTTTTGTATTGCTTCTGGTGATTTGATAGACACTGACCAGTGGTACGACCAGAGGCGTACAGGGAGAGAACAGCCTGAATGGCAACATACATGGCAGGGACATTGAAGGTTTCAAACATGATCTGAGAAAAGAGAAAAATACAGCTTTGTTATCCTTAAATACAACTGCAATCATAAAAAATGTCATCATTACTTATAATGAAATAAACTAATGATAGATAAGCATTGAGTAATGATAATTAACTATATTTACTTACTATAGAGTTAGGGTTTGGTTTCGGGTTAGTTACTTGTAATTATGCATCATGTATTGTTATTACTAGACATGAAAGTACATGTAGTAGCGTGTAACTTCTTCACCTTCTTAAAATGCAGTGTTACCCAATTTTTTACACTGGTTGTATTTTAATATTTGGCTGCTATTATACGCTTACACATTATAGAGTCCCATACAAGGGGATATTTGGGGTCCCAGTCAAAAAAAGGTTTGTAAACCCCTGCATTAGCTTACCTGGGTCATCTTCTCCCTGTTGGCTTTAGGGTTGAGAGGAGCCTCAGTGAGAAGAGTGGGGTGCTCCTCAGGGGCCACGCGCAGCTCGTTGTAGAAGGTGTGGTGCCAGATCTAGAGAAATATATGAAATGAATGGATGTGAATCCCTTGGTGACCAAACTAATTGGGAAAAAAACTAATGTATGATTAATGGTTGAATAACAAAACAGCATTCTGTTAATTCTGTGATTGCTACCTTCTCCATGTCATCCCAGTTGGTGATGATGCCGTGCTCGATGGGGTATTTAAGAGTGAGGATACCCCTCTTGCTCTGAGCCTCATCTCCCACATAGCTGTCTTTCTGACCCATACCGACCATCACACCCTGAGGTACAAGAGTCATGAATTAGATCTATAATCTGCAGTTCAGTTTGTTCGTATAATCTACATACGTTTTCCAATATGCAATATTGGAAAACATGCTTTGGAGGCCCACCTGGTGACGGGGTCTGCCAACAATGGAGGGAAAGACAGCACGGGGAGCATCATCACCGGCGAATCCAGCCTTGACCAAACCAGAACCATTGTCGCACACGAGTGCGGTAGTCTCATCGTCGTCACACATGATTGGTCTTTTTTAGAATGGTCCTGGGAGAAAGAAAACATGTGTTAGAAGAGTGTATAATTGTACAACAATGGTAATAAAAGAAATATTAAACAACCTTTATATGTTTTTAGCTTCAAATTGGTCAAAATAGAGCCTGCAGTTGAAAACGTATCATCAGGTAAGGTCAGTAAAAGGCTAAAAGCAGCACAACAGAACCCCTTTAAACTATTTTAGGAATCAGCTCTTGTCATATTGAAGCCCCTGACCGAGTGTCCTATCTGTAGCTATTTCACAGTTGTCTGATGACAGATGACAACAGGACCCAAGGATCGCCTCCTCAGCTGTCTAGAAACTGTAAGAGATCCACTGGCAATGTGTCAGTTCACTACATCTGTTGATGACTCTCTTCATTAGAGCATTTTCAAGCGACCGTTATGAGATCTAGACATGGATTCCAATCCAATCTAATACAACTATAGTTACCTCAGCTTCATTCTGCTATCCTTCATTACTTCCAGTGCAATTTCTTTATACCCAACCATCAGTTTTCATACATTTCTCTAGCTACAGCTACATATATATTATCACAGAGGATGAGCAATTATCAGAAAAGGTCTTTATCAGAAAAAGTAGTTTCTGTTAAGACCATCAGTGTAAAATCAGCCAATCCAGAAATGTATGTTCCTTCCCAAGAAGGAGATGAAGTGTTGGGTTAGTCCATCTCAAATCTTTCTCTCTGAAGTAGTCCATAGATAAAGGTAGTAGCAAACACTCACCAAGTTGTAGCACAAGACTGGGGTTTCCACTGGGATGAAGGGCATCGGAGAAGGATGCCCCTTATGTATGCTGGTGGGTGGGGGGCGGGTTCAGGATTTCACACAACACCAAATAAGAGATGCTAAACGGCCCACAGCCAGTTTATCCTGTACTATATTCTCCTGCATGATTACCAAAATGGACAGATGTTTCTTCAAGAGGGGACAGATCCTCTTTGGTAGCAAAATAAGCATTGGGAAACCGTTTGTAATGATTTCAGATCCAAATGGAAGGCCAAAAGAATTGCCAAGTATTATTTCATTGTTCTCTTTTCATTTATTATGCAATGTTTAGTTTTATGTCATCTTCTACATTATATGTGACAAAAAATTCTTAATGATGACTGAATGTTGCTAGATGTAATTTAGTCAAAAAATATAAAGATAAATTGTATTGTTTATGAATGTGGCTAAAGAAATATGCTAACTGTTCATGATGCCATTCTTCTAAACATGCACAATAAATACCATAGCGGTTATCAGACCATATTAGAGTTTTTTTTTTCTGCTGTCATCTTTAATTTAGTAATATTTAACAAATAATAATAATTTGTATAATGTAGGCTACATTATAATATAATGGGAAAACCAGTGTTGCAAATGTAAACTAAAACTAAAACTATTCAAAATGTTTTACTGTTACTTGAATACAGCTGAAATAAAATATAATATAATTATTTATTGGAAAACTTAAATAGAAAAAACAAAACAAAAACGGAAATACTGCCTTGGCAGATGACTAAAATAAAATAAATTTAAGTTGAAAAACTAAAATTACTTAAAAACTTAAAAAAGTTTAAAGTTAAATCAAAATATTCAAAAAGAATTAACAAATTACTAAAACATTGAAATTAAAATTTATAGTAAAAAACAATCTATTTTAGAATACTAATAAATGTCATAATAGTGTTCAAATAATAGCCAACATTTTCTTAAAAATTTACTATTATGTTTAGTATTATTTAGAAAAATTAGGATAGAATTTAAACATTGACCACAATAATACTAATACTAATAGTGATACTAAAATAATCAAAATTCACTTATACCCAAAAAAAATAGTTGAAAAAATAGTATGGAATTGTAATATTGATATTTTCTTGGCCAATCACAATTATTAAATATAAAATGTAGGCAAAAGGAGACAATAGCACATCCAAAATAGTTGGTTTGTGATGCCATTACACACACACCAAACAAATAAACTTAGAGGAATGTCAGGAAATCACACATCATGACCTTTGACACGGAACAATATGTGTAGAATCAGTCGGTCACTGTTGACACAGTGTAAAAAATTGATTTGACTTCACAGGCATTGTAAAGTTCAGAGCACAGACATGCGGGGTCACATCTAGGAGCCAGACCTGAGTAACGCCGCCTTTGTCAAATGGTATGCGATCGGGCCCATAACATGCCAGACAGCTGAGAGGTGTGGGGGGTGTTAGGAAGGACCTGTGTCCTTTCTCTGCAACTGCTGTTCTCTGATTGGCTCAGCTCTGTCCTTTTAGGGTCATGGTGAGTGACAGGTGCTCCTGGCGACACATCAGTGCAGCTCCTCGGTGCTGCTTGCTTGGCTCCAACTCCTTATTTGTCACCTTCTCCCCTGTTATCTCTTTCACTCGACACTGTGAGAAAACAGAGAATGTTTCCACTGTATATTATTCAATGATTCCGAAAAACTAATTTGATTCTACGCATATAATTCGGGTTAAAACATTTTCATTTTCTTTCACCACTTGATGTTAAAGGTGCTATTGCCTCCTGTTATGGTTGTGGTGTTATCTTGTGTTGTTTCAGGCTTGGTGAACAGGAGATAATGTTCTATTTGTGACCCTCAAAGCTCAAACCTGACTGAAAAAAGCTGTGATATCAGCGTGATAGTATTTTCTAACCTTTTGTTATCAGATTTCTGGAGTTTCTTACAGACCCTTCGGCTTGCTGTGCCAAAGTTGGATTATGTGTGAGCATTTTTGAGCATCATCCTCTATCCTCTCTGTTAGATGTGCTATTATTAGCAGTTTTAACCATAGCTTGATAGATATCTACAGCACACAATCCATTCGCATTCCCTTGAACCCTCACATTTACTGTGACTGATACTAGCATCTTATTATAGCTCCGATGATGATGTTTACCAAAATGAAATTGCAGTGTGGTTTAGTATCTTTCAGGGGAAAAGTGTGGCTTACAGCGTGATGCGAAAGATAGATTTAGGAATTTGGGTTTCTTGTTGGCCTATTAAATTACAGTAACAGTTGTAATTCTACCATGGCAATATTTACTGGGTTGATGATCTATTAGCGTCAGTTAAGAAGCACTGCTGTGTGGGAGGCCCAGTGGTCAAACAAAGCAGGCAACCAACACAAGCACTTTGACAGGGTTCTGTCTCCTTAAAAGGGCATGGAGGGGACACAGGATTTGCCTGTTTCAGACAGCTGTGCTAACAAGTAGACCACCATTTGGAGTGTGCCAACTGTTGGGCCTAAATGCTTTTTAACATTCATTAGATTGGGAACAATGGTTTGTTGATCAACCTGTTTGTGACATGAGCCTGCAGGGCCATACTAGCAAGTGTTCATATGCTGGGCTGTTGATATGCATCAAGTAGTGTTTGCAGGGTCTTTAATATACTTGGTAAGGATGAATTCGCCTTAAGTATCAAATGTGAGTACATAAAAGATGAGTAAATATCTCTATTTCAGAATATCCAAAATGGCTAAAAAATTGAGAGGGAAAATGCCAGTAAATAAGTCAACTAAAACTGTTGAAAATTGTTTTTAATAATTGAAAAAAAGCTGAAAAAAGTATATATACTACCTGTTGTGCCACTGGGCTGTTTCAGTGATATGTCTGCTAACAAGATGTAATGTGTGTCAATGTGTCGGCTAAAGCAGCTGTTAACTCTTCAGAATTACGAACCACTGACAGGCATGCTAATAAGAAAAACCCCCTATAAATGATCCTCACAGTAATGTGCATGTCCCAGAGTCAATCACTGTTCATATTCAGACACCCAATCTGACATGACAGGAAACCTCATGTTCATGACTATCCATTACTGTGTTTTCACAGCAGTTACAACAGCACAGATCAACTGACAAGAAAATATATAATAATTTTAGTCTAAAAGAAAATATATCAGCATATGTAAATAAGCATAAAAGATGAATTGGCCTATTTTAATGCAGGCTGGACATTGTCAACGCTTTGTTCTTCGTGATTAAGGAATGAGTTCCTACAACTTAGTTAAAACTAAGTTTCAAAATGTCCTGAGAGCACTTAGAGGAGAACAGCCAGTCACCAGCTCATGCCATGAGTGCCCCAGATAATGCCTACTATAAATATATTGAGAGCTTTAGAAGTTTCCATGTCAGAAATGTTGTCCATTACAGGTGTGCATGGAGCAAACTATATAATCCACTCAAGGGTCCTTTGAACAGAACATCATGATTAACCTTGAGTGCAATGTGCCTTACATATTGAATGACCAATAGTAACTGCCTTATTGTATTGACCAGCACACCAAGATCAGTTATGAACTAACTTTAAAGTCAACCTTCAAGATCAACAATCAAGAGAATATGGTTGAAGTCAATTTGGGCAGAAGATGAAAAGCTTTTTTTCAGCTGAAAGAATTCATTAAGCCTGTGTAGGCAACAACAAGAATGCTAAATGTTATACATCAAGTGGGATGTTTGGGATTTAAGGATGTTAATCTGCATTATACATGTACCAACACTATCATTTTACTCTTCTGTTCAATAAAAATATTAAAGGAGCACTTTTTGGTCTTACAAATGACACCAAATTACCTTGAGCACTGATTTAAGTCTGCTTTACTTTCACAGACGGTTTAGATTAGGCCATAGTTCATTAAAGGCATTTAAGTAGCTTTAATAAATATGCCTTAATTTCTGGGCAACTTGAGACAAAACAATGGTACTGATGATCTTTAAGAGGTCATTGCAAGTTGCTTTCAGCTAAAACAGCACAAAGATACAATTTAGTCTGGGACTAGCTTAAACCTAGTGTGAAACCAGAGACCAGAGTCGCAGACAAAATGTCTAATCCTGGTCTCTGCCACACCCTAGAGACAAAGCAATGAGTAGAAAAGCAGTAAGTAGATGGGTTCTTTTTATTATCATTTAAAACAACAAAAATAAAAAGTAATAGCGTAAGACAACATTAAAACAAATGAATAGTTAAAGAAATCATGTAAACTAGAATAAGAGCACCTGAATCTCCTTAGAGTCCAAAGAGTCCATATCTTACAAGTGTCCATTTAGGTATTTAGATTGAGTCTTTAAAAATCAGCATCCAGTCTGAAAGTGTTATCTGTAGATCCAGACATGACGCCCATCCGCTGGTACTCGCCAACTCGCTTCTCAAAGAAGTTGGTCTTGCCCTCCAAGGAAATGTTCTCCATAAAGTCAAAAGGGTTTTCCACTTTATAGACCTAAAAATGAATTTAGAAAGTTAATAACACTTGAAATGCCATTTGTTAAACTGAAGGCACAAAACATGCTTGATTTGTAGTCTGATTTTAGCCAACAAGGCTAATGACCTGAGGTCAGTCACAAAGACTATACTACCATAAGCAAAGATGCAAAACTACCCCAAAATACATTATTTAACATCAGTTTAAATAAGTAAAATAGGCTTTAAGATTTCTAGATAAACCTACCTTGTCAAATCCCAACTCCAGCAGTAGCCTATCAGCCACAAACTCAATGTATTGTTTCATTAGGTCACAATTCATGCCAATAAGCTTTACTGGCAGTGCATCAGTCAGGAACTCCTAGGAAGACAGACAAATCACATGAATTTCTTGCCAGTAGCATGCCTTTCATTGCTTCAAAGCAGTTTAAACCATTGCTTCAAGGTGTGCATCATAAACCTAATCAGATCGTGAAGTGCCTAGAGATTCCCACTCCTAATAGCTTCCACACAATGATTCTGAGGCTAAAAAAAGGCTGGCAATACTTGAAAACCTGAAAGGGACTGTTTTATCCAAGCACACAAACCTGTTCAATTTCAACTGCATTCATGATGATTTTCTTTACAGTAGCTTCTGATGGTTTGTTGATCAAGTGCTTGAACATGAGACAGGCGAAGTCACAATGAAGACCCTGTGAAGAGAATGAAAAAATAAAACTTCAGATCACATCTACAATTCAAAACACATTCAAAAGCATTCACACCCCAGTTAGAAGACTTTTCTAAATGGTTACCTCATCTCTGCTGATGAGTTCATTGGAGAAGGTGAGTCCAGGCATGAGTCCTCTCTTCTTTAGCCAGAAAATAGAAGCAAAAGACCCAGAAAAGAAGATTCCTTCCACTGCAGCAAACGCCACCACTCTCTCCCCTAAAAACAGATTTAAATTAGCTCAGGGCATTATTTAAGCCATTTGTAAATAAAAACTGCAGTAGTATGTTAGTACAACATACCAAATTGTGCATTTTTGTCACCAATCCAGTTGAGTGCCCAGTCAGCCTTCTTCTTTACACAAGGCATTGTCTCAATAGCGTTGAACAGAAATTCTCTATAGGAGAAAAACAAACACTTCATTATTTATTAGTTAAATGTCTAAATAGGTTGAAGTTAGACAAGGACATCAGGAGGTTTAAGGAGCTCAGTCACGGCGATAGTTTCGTGCTGACACCCTAAAACCAGCAGACCACATGTCCACTGATCTTGAGCAGTCAACACTCAGCTCCCATTATCAGCTGAGGTACGTACCCCTGCGCCACTCATCATTGCCCCCAATAACTCCAACGTGTCGAATTGCTCACCTCTCTTTGGGATCTTTGATGTAGGTATCGATTAACAGGCTGTACATTTCAGAGTGAATATTTTCCATTGCAATCTGGAAACCATAGAAGCAACGGGCTTCTGTCACTTGGACTTCCTGAGTAAATCGCTCAACCTTGATAAAAAAAGACATGCGATAAGAAAAGAGACTTCTTGCATAAGTTTAAAAATCTTGAGTAAGTTTGCCTCCAAACGCACCAAGTTCTCGTTGACAATGCCATCGCTCGCTGCAAAGAAAGCCAAAACATGAGAGATGAAATATCTCTCCTCATCTTTCAGGGAAACCCAGTGCTGAAGATCTTTGGACAGGTCAACCTTGGAAAAAAAATTAAAATATTTAAAACACTTCAATATAAAAATCAAAATGTCCTTACGCTGCTTGTATGCTTGCTTTGATGTCATGGTTTTAAGAACCATACTGAGGAACAAATTTTAATTTCTTTTAGTGTATCAAATATACACTAAATCTCACCTCCTCAGCGGTCCAGAAGGAGGCCTCTGCCTTCTTGTACATCTGCCAGATGTCATGGTACTGAATTGGGAAGATGACAAAGCGGTGGGGGTTCTCCTTTAGAAGGGGCTCATCCACCAAAGCTGCTTTCCTGACTTTTGTCTGCTCCTTAAAAGTAAAAAAAAAAAAAAAAAAAAAAAAAAAAAAAAAAAAAAAAACTTTAATTGCCAGTGCCTATTATGTTGCAAGTGAATGGGAGGAGCATAATTAATGCACTTCATGTGCATGACACATTTTGAAGATTTGGTTTAAATTACAGGTATCTTCCACAACAAATTTGATCAACTTTGCAAAATTTAAATACAACAAAATATTTCGAAACCATCATTTTGACCAATTTGAATAAAAAGCTAGTTTCGCCTGGGTTTGTTGCTTTAGTAACCAAACCGTTTTCCCTATAAGAAAAATGTAAAAGGTAGAGACTTCTCTTATAAAGCATTAGTATGCTTTTTTAATTTATGTAGTACTAATATAAACGTAAATGCGTGAAACACCCATTTTAGGTTACCATACAGCATAGTCTTCAGTTAGAGTCGTTTATACGAGCAATTGTTCTCATCACAGGCCTAGATAGTTTTGATAGACTAGCCCAACTTGGCGCCAAAATTGTATATACATCACTTTAAAACATCACTCGATAAATTAATAGTTTAAATTGGTATATATATGACATGTAAATACTGAAAAAAAAACGTGCAGAGAAGCAGTTAAAGTAAACGTAAAGTTACCTCTGAATCATCAAAGATTTTGCGCGCCGTTTTAGACGCCAGAATTCTGGTGGAGTTCAGGCTGGGTGGCTGAGGACAAAAAGCACACATTTTAAAATCGACATCATGACTAAAAGGGTTTAGTATTTAGCTTTTAATTCAACCCAAGTAATACTCTGTCATAGTTTATAGCATTGATCTCGTAAGAAAAAAAAATAAATTATCTCAGTAACTTAACGTACGTGTCTTAAAATTACTCTTAACGTTATGGATATCAGATAACGCCTAAAAATGCACTTACCGTATTTTCTTTGTCCACCAAGGACATGTTACTTATTTTTGCAGAAACTGTGCTTTCATTCTTGGCCTTCAGTGGAGAGCGAGTTGACATCATTGTAAAGTTTAAAGCGTTTGGTAAAACAGAAAACGAGTTAAAGTTAAAATATATATATATATATATATGTAACACGACTTTTAAAACAAAGCCAGATACAAATAAATACAAGCAAAAGTATGAGATTGAAGGTCCACAGTCCAGCTGAAGTGAAAAAGGTAGAAAAGTGAATGCTGGAGAATCAGGGATACTCTTTTATATCCGATATTTCGATTCTTGGCGCTCATTCTCAGCCAATAGGCAAGGGGGAAATTTTTACTGCTTTGTTTGTTCATTTAAATCTTTCATCAGATGAACCAATCAGAATTCTCAACAAAGTCACGTGAGGACTACGCCTCGCGGGAAATTCAAACATTTGGTGGGGGATGCGAAGTGTTACACAAAAACCTACCGAACATGTTACACAAGCAGGTTTAAAAGGGCGCGAATTAAGAAATAATAATAAAAAAAACAGATATTTATATTTTGTACAAAACATTTCGTTCGTAATATATTGTGCGAAATGTGTGTTGAGGTTAACCGTTAACGTAAGTTTAAGGTTGACACTAAAGAAAATCTTAGGTTTACACAGGATATTCTGGTAACCGTACACTTTATCATAATGAGTTGTTATAGTTTATAATTCCATTCGAACAGGACAAGGTGGAATAAAATCACACGTAATGCAATTTAAATCACTCAAGTCTGCAGTTGTCGATTACATACAGATGCCACATTTAACAGGACACAAAATAAACATTGTTCAAGGTAAAACAACATGCTGACTGCTGTATGAGGGAAAAACCCTGAACAGTGGGGGAAAACGTTTCTCAGTGCCTAGTTTTATAATGAGCCAACAACAATCCAAAGCCTATTTTCAATAACAAAAAACTTCCAGGAAGACCTTTTCGCGCCAGATTTGAGCAAACAATTAAAATACATAGGTCAACCCGTACTATTATCCACAACAATTAAAAACCGATACTTTTAACGATAAACATTAACTAGACATGTGATCTTCAAAACTACTAACTTCATAAAATCCTGGTGGAAAATGTTTTGCTTTTCTTCTTGTTTCTCTTGTCAACAAGCACAAAGATCACGGTGAGCATCATTGATTAATAACAACTGTAGACTTCGATGTATGAAAAGAGGGATTAACTTATTTGTATTTTACTTACGATTAACGTTAAACATTTATCTTACACCACATAAGTTACAACTATCAGCTGTTAGGTCATTTGCTCACCACAGCCAAACCAACATACGAATTCCTCCTTTTGATTAATTAAAAGTCGGGATAACACAATAACCCAAATTGTGTCGAAAGATGTATTTTACAACAGCGAAAATATTGAAATCCTTTGTTTTCTCATTAAAAAATAATTTCAGGACGCGGGACGAACAGGACGAGCAACAACAAAAAAAAAAAACCAAGAGATCACTTCCTGGAATAAAATACTGAAGGATTTTGGGATACTGCTTCCTAGTGGCAGGAGGATAATAATCACAGAATTGTTTGTAGAAACTCTCATCAGATAAATCGTGGTAAACTTAAACATCTGCCCAAAAATATGAAAGATTATCAGCTGCATACACATTATCTTCTATTTTACTCGCAGACGACATTACATTGCTTATTTAGCCAGACTATTGATTGATTCGACTATCATTTTTGAAATTATAATAACAATGCAAAAATAGAAACTGATCAAAATACACAAACACACACAAAACATTTAGCAGCTCTGGATGCGATAGTGGGATCAACACAGTGAGGAAATAAAATAAATATTCGTAGATTAAACGATATTATCCAATAACCTGACTGTAATGCTAGACAGCAGGGGGCGCGCTTCACCTATATTAAAATGTGCCGTTCGCATTAAGGAAAAGTTGTTAAAATTCTATTATTATTATTATCATATATTCATGTTTTATCGTAAATTATAATAAATACAACTATTCTCTAAAGTATGACAAAAATAAAAAAAAGTAATTGTATTCCGTCCGCTAATTTTTTTTTTATTTATTTTTTTTTGTCAAAAAGAGAGCGTCAAGTTTTCCAATTTGTATTTACTTCTTTCTCTTTGGTTTAGTTAATTATCATTTAAACAGAAAATACTGTATCTTAAATCGACTTTTAGTCCGGTTTCTGTTTTGTTGTTTATTTTATGTTTCTTTTTCCCGTTTGGAAATATCGGTCAGTAAGGCAAATGGGCGGAAACCAAGGTTGTCAGTCAAACTGCTGCTGCATATTTCCAACTCGTCATCCTCTGTGATTGGTCGCGCCCCCTAACCGCTCCAGAATGAAGCGATGTGATTGGATGAGGTTTGTTACTGGGTGCTTTGGGTTTAGCATTGAAGTTGAGCTAGTGTTGTGTAACTGTGACGTCACACCAGTCCGTGGCTATGTAATGATTTTATTGTTTTCTTTATCCACGTTTTACGCGTTGACTAACGCTTGTCAGGCTGTTCATATTAATGGTGTTTTTTGCAGGGTTTTTTTTCCCCCAGAGTTTAATCTCTTTTTTTTTTTTTTGTAAAACATATTTGAAACAGTTCAAGTGGTTTTTGTTTCTTTCTTTCCTTTTAAGAAAAAGTAATGTTTTTAAAATGCCTTGAACACTTCATTTATTTTCATTTGTTTATCAGAGGTACCAAATAAAACAAATTCTATATTCTTACTACAAATGTTTATTATTAAATAATATGGAATATTGCAGGTAGTATCACATTACAGGAATACTGTCCAATTAACAGAAGTAACATCAATAACATTTATTTATATATCAACAATAAATGCTAATTTGAATACACATTACATTCATATAGATAGTAATATTTATATACAAATATACAACAAGAGTAAGTAACAGATGAACTGATGCAAAGACTTTGGCAAAGGGAGTAAAAACATATTGGGAGACATAACTTATATATAAAAGTAAACAAGAATTCCTTATAAACAACCATGGTTAAAGTAAAAATCCAGTGCAATGTCACATTGTTTTATATACATGGATGTGTAGCAGCCTTGGTTTTCTTTTATTTCCCCTGTTAAATGGTCAGTGGGATATTGTCCTGAGGTGACTGAAGTGAGTGGTCTAAGTCTCAACTTAGTTTGATACAGGAAGAAGCACACTAAGGGGTATGGAAGATGGTGCTTGGGAAGTGGCCATTTTGTTTACGTCACGAACTTCGTTAGGCCACACCGTGGATCTCTTGGTTGTCATATGACGGCGTGCGTGCTTGGTCAGGTGGTCGCTTCGCATAAACCGACGCTCGCAGACAGTACAGACGAACTTCTTTTCACCCGTGTGTGTCCGACGATGCCTGGAGAGTTCATCTGAGCGGGCAAATTTTTTGTCACACCCTTCCCAATGACAACTGAAAGGCTTCTCACCTGAGAAATAGAGGGATATGATCAATAAACATGTTTATGCACGCAACCTTTAAATACAAAATCATTTTTTTTTTCTGCGAAGTGGATACAAACCTGTATGGGTTCTCAAATGAGCCTTCAAGTGGGAACTTTTAAAGTAAGTCTTCTTGCATCCTTGGAAGTTGCAGACGTAGTTCCGCCTGCGTGAGAAGTCAGACTGTGTCACTCCGCCGCTCTGACCTGAGGGCACGTACACTGGAGCGGGTGCCAAAGGCAAGAGCTTCGTGTTCCCAAGCGTAACAACGCTCTGCTGGCATGTAGAGGATTGGGATACCTGAGACTGTGGGACAACAAACATCACAGTGCCCTGAGCCACAGATGAGCTCACCAGAAGCGGTTGAGAATGTGGAAGAATGGGCTTTGACCCTGAGGTCTGCATCTGAACTGGAGTCTGAACGAATGCAGAGATGATTCCAGTCTGCCCGTTAACAGGAAACACCTGACAGAGCACTGGCGGGCTGGAAATGGGCGACTGTGGAACGGCGGACTGTGAAGTGGGGATAGCAAAGCATGGGGAGCCAGGAGAAGCGGCCATTCTCTCTGTTTCTGCAGTGTCACATGGGCTGCGTGAGCTTTGCAGTTCTGCTTTGAGGTTGGCACTAGGCTCTGTGTGCGGTAGAGGGATTTCTGCGGAACATGGCTTCTCCTGCCCTGTGGTCGGAGACGGAATGTTGTGGTCCACGGATCTGTCGGCGGTGTGCCGGATAACACTGGTGGCTCTGCGCAGCGAGGACTGTTCTGCCATCTGTGGCGGAGCTGGGTTGAGAAGGACTGTGGTACTGGGATGCAAGTTGATGTGACATGCAGCCCTGTTGGTCAAGGCTGAGCATAGTCTGGGGTGCGGTTTGAGACTTGAGGAGGCCACTGAGGTACTGAGAACCGCGGTGCCTGAAGTTTCCGCAAAGCTTGGGCTGTGGGGAGGGGTCATGCACTGGTGGGAGAAAAGAGATTTGCATTGAGCATTGGGAATTTCCTTTAAGGCTGGAATATACTACATGATTTTTGATTTTCAGTCTGGACAAGTTGGCAAAAGTCAGAGCCAGTCTGCAGATTTTGGAATGTAAGAGATAACTGATTTCACAGAAATTCACATAGTGTATGATGGGAACAGACTCCAATTTTGTAGCATCAGACTACGATTCTATCCACCCAAAACATGTTTGTTATTTTGAGCCGATTTTAGAGCAAATATTGTTTTTATTTGTCATGTGTCTCCAAGGAATTAGGTGCATTAATGTATTGTGATCATAATTGAAAGTCTGGTAAGGATGTGATTTATTGTATGATGACCAGTTTTGAACTAAAGTTGAGTCGTTTATTCCAGCCTAGTATACTAGCAACTCTACACTTCCTATTTTGAAATAATGTGGGTCATAAAAGCTTTCATTTACGCAGCATCCACAAACCATTTTTGGAAAAAAATGCATTTATAATGCTCACACAGTCCAATTTCGAGTCACTCACCAGTGATGAGAGGGAGACCAGGTCTTTAGGGGACTCAGTGAGTTCAGGCTGCATGGCGAGAGAATCGCAGGAGTCTGAGGTGGGCGTCAGTGGGCGAGGTTTGTGCGTCCTCTGGACCCAGGAGCTCATGCACACCAAAGCCTCCGCAGCCTCCAGGTCATTGTATTCCAAAGTGGAGGAGCAGGACTTCTCACTGTCATGCCTGTTTCTCTCCATCATCACCTCACAGATGTCCACAAGACTGGACTATGGATTATAAGGGGAAAAAAAACACATTTCTTATTTTAATCCCACAGTGGGCTAGTTTATAACCACAACACACTGAATCTGAATCGACACCTTCACGATAACGGCTCCTATAATTCTATCTAATTCCATGACATATAATAAAAGTGGCAAGATGGTGATGTTTGGTAAAAGCTGCTGCTGCCATTCATAAGCAAAGAAAGGGCCCCCAGTACTTTGCGCCTACACCCACCCTGCGCCTTGCATAGCGTTAACCGTGAGCTGCTGGGAACCTCCCATCGCCAAATATAGATTTAAGAGTGACGTGCACCCAACCAAAAAGCCATGTGAGTATGCCATGCAAAAAAAAAAAAAGTATAATCTAAGTGGTTAACCATATCAAGACATGTTCCACTAAGGTTACTCTTTTTATCAAAGCGGAGCCCTTATGATACACCAAGCATGATAGGAAAATGCAGAACGTTGTTGTAATAACACAAACAATGCATTCTGAAATAACTGACAATATGTATACATTAAGGACGAGAAAAATTAGGATCAAACTCGAGTATGTTCAGGGGGGCACATAAGGTCGCTAACAAAAACAAACTGATGACAACAGTTTGAACGTAAAGTAGCACTGCAGCTTAATGCAGGAGGGTAAAGTACATCAATGATTGCGGCAAACGGCTAATGACATAATTTAATCATAGCAACTTAACACAAAGAATGTGGTTCATTTCAAGTGTCAAGACGATCAAGTATATTTTTAGTGTGTGTAAACAGAAATGATAAACATTGCTTTGCTTAAAAGTCAACTGTTCTACGTCAATGAGCATAGAATTATTTTTTATGGGGCACAAGTTACAGCAAAAGCGGATGTCATTAGTGGGTCAATGCGCAAATACAAAAAAAGTAGCAGTAAGCCACTTTGTCAATAAAATCAACTTACCCGGCCGGAGTCAGAGGTAAAATTCAGCATATGTATAACGTTGCGTCTCTTAAAAGCAACGAGAAAGACAGCAGTGATACGAAGCCCGGGTACATAAGTCTAACCACTTTTTTTACAGCAAGGTCCAACCTCAGCTGAGTGAATCAGAAGCGCAAAAAAAAAACAACAGAAAGAAGAAGAAAAAAAACAGAAACAAAATTCAGAGCACTCTGGCGGGTGGTAACATGTTACCAATCAAAAACAAAGGTGTAGCGGAAACTGACCAATGGAAAAGCAGGCAGCGCGTGATCAGTACGTGATCGCTCGCTGATTGGCTGAAACGGGGTGCGTGGCTGTTGGGGGGCGTTTCAGAGGAGTCAGCGGTGTCAGTGTAAACCCGGTGAACCCGGTGCTCGAGAACTGGGGGAAAGGTCGGTGCAGCGAACGAGCGGAATCGTGAGATACTCGCACGCGTCTGGCTAGCTGTGCCAGCGGAGTGTGGCATGCGCAGACGAGCACAGTCCACACTGGAAGTGCGTGAGCCAACGCCTGCATTCAAGACAACAAATACATAAGCGAAAACCATATCATCGTATTTTGTTTTTCATCTCATGGATGATCTGTATTGCTTAAATTATAGTGTTGTCATGAATGTTCACGCGACTGCACAAAGGGGAAACAGTGAGATGATGCCTAAAAAACAATTAATGAATAATAGCTATAATAAAATGAAACAACAATGGGACTAATAGCAATAATAATATCGAAATATTTAAAGAGATTTATTTCGCCTTTTAAACAAATACAAACACTTTATTAAAAATGCGGTTGTGCGAGCATATGCTATTTTTTTATGACAACCCCATTTTTGTCATTTTTATTTGTCTCTATAAAAAGACATTTTGTCACAAGCGCGGTCCGGATATCATTAAGTTACATATCCCGCATGCGTACACAGTTTTAGTGAACTCAATTGAACTGAACTCAGGAACCTCAGTGGAACAGCTTTCTGTGAAAGAATCCAGGGCGGAGCCTATGAGAACTGCGTCTCTTTGTTGTAGCTACACTAATCTTTATGTGTCTCTCTCTTTGTCTGTTTTTCGTGATAATTAGCTGGTCTTACATTGAAATGATTAGTGAGAACAGGTGTAAATGTGTGCAAATCATATAGGTAAATCCTAACTGTGCGTCCCTGCAGGAGGGCTGTGATTTTGCTGGTCTGTCTAGGTGAGCAGAGCTGAGCAGACAAAAGGCTTCATCAGTCCCCCTCCTCTTCAGAGATTCAGATATCCTGTGAGGAGATTTTATTTCTCTGTCTGTGATGTGTTGTGCAGCCGAGGAAGACATTTGCTGTCCTTATGTTCAACATTCAGTAATGTTCTTTGCAATTAAAGAAATTAAAGAAAGGTATGGTTGACATTTGTTTTTAAAAGTAGCCTCATGGGCATTTTTCACAAAGATGATCCAATAATAAAAATCAACGTGGAGTCCTAAACACGTAATTGACGAGAACAAACTAAGTCAATTAATTAAAGTGCAATATTTAATTCTGTGTAAAAAGGTTCAGCCGTTTTGTCTGATAATAAAGACTATGTTTCTGCAACAGATCTGGAAATATTTAATCCCATGGAACATATTTAAACTAATGGTGATATTTAAACTAGGTGTCTAATTTTTTCCTGCTTTCAACCCCAAAATTGTAGTGTGGATATATTTTTTTTTTCCTGCTGGTTCATCTTAGCTACCAATGTAAGTGATATATTTAGCTGAGAAAATATAAGACAAATCTTTACATAAATTGTTGGACCTAAAATAATTTTGCTGTGTTATGTGTTAGCATCACCATAGCTTGTGTTTTGGAGAGTGAGCTGTGTGAACCCAGAGACTGTGGAATCTTGGGAGGGCAGTGAGGCCATGTATGGGGGTTAGGCTGCTAGCCAGGGGAGGCAGTTTGTGTGTCTGTGTGTGTGAAAGAGAGAGGCCAAACAGGGCATGCAAACACAGGCTGTGACTATGAGGAGGGTTGGGTGGCAGATGTGCTCTCCGCTTTGGGCTGCTGAGGAAAAAACATTTGAAACTTCATCCAGTGTGCTGCTGCAGCGTGTCTGAACTGAATGACTTGTCTTGAGCTCAGATAGGTGGAGTTCTCAAAAAGTAGGTCAGCCAAAAAGGGCGGACTTGCTTTTAACCTCTCAAATGCAACATGCTTTCCGTTTTGCATAGTCCGAATCTTCCCATTCATGGCCGTTAGAAATAAATATTATTGGTAAACATCATAGATCAAAGTAAGAGCGTTGGTGCTTTATGCTCACAGTTTTTGTTCTTGAATGAGACTTACTCAGCATTTTGTGTAAGTTACATAAATTCTCAGAGGCACCATCACGACTAAGAGCAAACAGCTTGCCTCCACACCACGACTCACTCAGAAGGATGGAAAAATTGTTCACAATATTCATATCACACTCCTTCTGAATATGCAACAGTGCAAGAAAGGATAAATGCACATTGACTCATGATGGCCCATCTTCTTGGTTTAGCATTAGTAATAAATGCATTTTCTGTTTTATATTTTCTAAAGCATTTTTGCAGATAAAAAGTAAATGTTGCATATGCACAAATGAGTCCACACAGTCTGTAAGCAATTTTTTTCTTATTTCTGAGAAATGTGTCATGATAATAGCATAGTAGTTTGGGGTCTGTTTTTGAAAGAAGTCTCTTATGCTTACAAAGACTGCATTTATTTGTTCAAAAACACAATAAAACATTAAAACAATTGTTTTGTATTTTAATATAAAATTAAATTTATTCCTGTGATGGCAAAGCTGAATTTTCAGCGGCCAATATTTCAGAATTCAGTGTCACACGATCCATCAGAAATCATTCTAATGTTGAACTGGCTCAAGAAACATTTTTTTTATTTTATTTTTATTTTTTTATCAGTGTTGAAAACAGAGATGCTGCTTAATATTTTTTCTTGAAACTGTGACACTTTTTTTCAGGATTCCTTGATTAAAATAAAGTTAAAAAGAACATAATTTATTTGAATCTTTTGTAATATTGTAAATGTCTTTACTGACACTTGTGATCAATTTAATGTGAGCTAAATGTTATTATTATTATTATTATACTGCATTTTTTCAGTATTAGCCCTACACAATTTTATTTTAGGCTACTTTGAAGGGAGGTGTCTTTTTACGACTGCTTCCAACAGGAAAAGTCTCTGTTAGCACTTTCCTTTCGAGTTTTTCTAACTGGAATTTTATAATATGAAAATTAATATAATGGTTGCGAACACTTCCATTAGACAAGTTAACATCATTAGACTTTTAAATATACATCTATCGAGCTAAACCTTAGCGTCAAACACTCATAGACAGTAAAAGAAAGCAAATACAGACACAAAGCACTGTGGCGCGCGTCAAAGACTGAAAGAAAACTAGCGATGGGGGGAGGAGAGGAAGTGGAGTGTGAAATAAACACGAAAGATAAGACCGTCGGTTGTTTACAATGGAATTGTGTCGGTCTGTTTATCTGTGTGTAAACAGAACACTAGAAAGCAAAGGTTAAACCCCGTTCGTGGAGCGCAATCCCCAGACCGAGTGTTTTCCATTTGGCACCATGGAGTGTGATCAGTTCAAATATAGTGCTGTCTGTTTGGGAGAGCCCAAGACAAACAGAAAACATGCCAGGAAAACGGCCTCTCTACACGTGAGAAGGGAAAACAACCCTGAAAAGCATGCTGGGCAATTTGTTTCGCAGGGAACAAGAATGTGTCTGAGAGCAAGTAGGCTACATGTTTGTGTTTACATGTAGGCTACATACGCTGTCAGCTGGTTTGGTTGTGGAATATTGCCAGGAAACATCCATGACACCACAAGCTCTCCGTCCTGTTTTTTTTCATTCTCACCCAGCCCCAGTCCTTCTCATATTTCTTCCCTCCTCCATCACTCCTGCCCTGCTCTTCTAATGTTTATCTCTCTGGGTCTACCACGTTTTATTTCTTGTCTGAAATAGGCTAATCCAATTCCTTTTTTAGCCAATGGGATTATACCCTTCGGTCAAAAAGCCTAAACATAAAAACAAAAGTTTTCCTTTGTTTTAGGTTTTTGTTGTGCAAAAGAGAGAAAGAAAACGCAATTATAATAAAGCGTTTCCAAAATATTCTTGAATATTGTCCATCAACTTGGTAAATAGGCCTATTTAGCCTGTCAAAAACAAACAAAAAAAAACAAACAAACTGAAATGTGAATACAAATAATAACAATAATATGAAATCGTTTTTTACATTGTATTATTTCAATAGTTGATATATCTGAGATTTTTAAGAAAAACAAATGTAGGACTTTGCAATATAATGACACAATTGAGGCATATTGAAATGACATGTATGAAAAGTTTAATTTCATGACAACATGGGCCACAATACATACAACAGTGGAGAAATATGCATATATCCATTTACTTTAAGTCACAGTATGACCTAATATAAGCCACATTCTCCTACAGGAGTCATTTATTGGACTAAAAATGTGTGAAATGGCTTTTGTTCCTTTCACCAGGTCTATTAAGGCAAAGACTGCAAGAACAAAGAAAACAGCTCAGATGCAAAACCCTCAAGCAGCATATCTACCCAGCAGAATTACTTATTTTTCCACCATCAATTTAGCTCGCACAAATAACAGACAAAACAATTTTAGTTTTGCAACAGAACAAAAGAATCTATCACTCAATTATGAGGTGCATTACTCCCCCTGCTGGTTCATCTGTGTAGCTACAACCAATGCAAGTAAATTCAAAATATAAAATGCATACACGAAAAAGAACACTTTTTGGAGGAAAATAGATACTCTCATAACTATAAATATAAACTCTGCAAGACAATACTGAAAAAGATAATGTGCACGTGAAAATCTTGCACTATAAAAAAATTGGAACAAAAGGCTTCTTGGAAACCAATGTGCACATTTCATGCTCTGTCAGTGGTATCAGTGATTTTGTTTTTAGCAACACGCGTCGCAGCTTTGGACTTTTTTCCTTTTTTCTTTGTGAGGGAATGATAAGTCCATTTAATCTTAGACTGATGACTTCTGCTCAAGAAGCGACGCTCAACATCGAGGACCTCTTGGTACACTTCTGCCTGACGGACCCCCAGAATGAACGAGAAAAGATCAAGGACCCACACGTACATCCTCGGTAACCAGGGCTCCATTTCTGGGAAATGGTTACCGCATGATCTATGAAGAGGAAAGTGAATGAGAAAATATTTGACACATTATAAAATATACAATAAACTCAATTAAAGTACAATACAGTATTATAATATGTCATTGGAAAAAAAAAGCATTTGCGATTGCTCACTTCTTAACGCATTTTCTCAGATCAGGATGCCAGTATTTTCGGTTGGCGAGGTACTTGACACCATCTTTCTTAAAGGTACAGTCCAAACGCCTGTCATACATACTGGGTCCATCTGAACCCTCCTCATTTCCCCAGCTAAAGCGAAAGCTGGAGTAAGGGTTTGTGGTGGAAGGCGATTGCTCCGGTGCAGAATCAGTTAACTTATGAAATCTCTGCTCCAAATAGTCAGCCACACCTGGAGATGTGAAAGTAGACAGCATTGGATGAGATTGAGACAGAGACGCACAACTGACATCATTGTGGAGATGTGACCAGACCAGCTTACGTCTTTTTTTGAGGATCAAGCTCTTTTGTTGCAGAGATGTAATGAAAGGATTAGTGGGTTTCCATCGCCGCCTGGAAGAGAAGAACAGAAAAGATTGTAGTAAAAGATTTCTCAATAAAAGTCATGGAACCTATTAAAATAATTGGGTCTTACAGGGCTTCGATATGTTCCTCATTCTCTCTGGCTTTCTCCAAGATGGGTTGTACTATCTCAAACCAGCGTTTTAACCTGAAGACTGTGAAAAGGTTGTTGTGACCCACAAAAAAAACAAACAAAACAAAAATGATACACATCAAAATGAAAACTAGCAAATAGTTACTTGTCTTTTTCTTCTTGGCCGCTTCATCAGATAACTTCCTTGAGACATTAATGAAAAAAAGAGAATCAGCAAAGATTTAATTTTACAAAGACAGTAAAGTAAAATCCCCCCCCCCCCCCCCCCCTGTTAAAGATAACAAGTTACAAGTTATGAAGTGACGCACCACTCCACATGATCATCCAACTTGAAAAGGAGCTTCATCGCAACAATGATGACAGCTGCTGCCTGAATTTCATAGCGCAAGAGACCAGGGTTGTCTGTTTTGGGGTCAAATGTCAGATATGATTCATCATCCATAGCTGCCCCCCTTATAACCCTGTGGACCCAAATGTGAAGGGCATCTGAGGAGGATCAGAGACATACCAAACAAAACAGAGGATTATGCATGTTGGATAAATTAGTTTCAAATCTAAAACCATCATTTGCCACAACCTCTCCACTACAGTTAAAAACACTCACCTGGGAGGTTCGCATCCAACATATATCGGACACTGAGTGTAAGTGGGTGGAGAAGGCAATCCTGCGAAACTGTTGGGAAGGAGGGTAACTGCATGATCTGAGCCAGATTAAAAGCTTCTCTATGGACCGTTGAGTAGGACGGAAGATGCTGTAGAAGTCATGGCTATTAGAAATACAACACACTGACTTATGACTGAAGAAGTGTGAACTGGTTGTCTCATTCTCACCCAAACTTGAAAGATATGGATATCTTTTCCAAACAGTCTCATCTCCTCTGGAAAAGCATCTTGAATGTCCATATAAGGGACACGTCTCTCTGAGACCAACCTGCAAAATCACATTTTTCAATTGACAAGTGTAAAAAGCATCATGTCATCACTAATAATACACAGGCTGGAAAGACTGACATCAATATTTGATATCAGAAATAAAGCTTAGAAGAAAAAACATGGGCCTATAAATTATCCAAAGCAAACATAAACAGCATTGAGTCAGCAAGACATCACAATCCCATTTAAATGCATGTAAATGAAGAATGATTTATTGGTACATGTTATACATGTCTTTATAACCTTAAAGGGTTAATTCACCTCAAAGTAGAGCTGCATGGTTTGGGAATAATAATTATAATTATTTTTTTAAAGCTACAGGTGTTTGGCGCTCCCTGTTGTTACGGATGTATTACTGACGTGTAAAAGTCAGTAATGACATTTTTTTTTCAGATTCATTTCCAAGAATTTTTTTACATTTAAATATTCGGAACATTAAGGTAAATGGGTTGCAAAGGGCAATTTGTGTTTAAATAAGCATTATTTGTACTCCAAACCTCAGTAAGTCAGCCAGAGTGATGGCCTCTCGGACCCAGAGCAGTGCCAGATAGCACAGGGCCAGAGTCCGTGGCATGTTCATAAGAGTGGACGTATGCAGGTATGCTTCTGAACCCAGTGATGACTGTACATCAGTGGTGTCACCTGCAGCAGAAAAACAAAATGCAGCTCAACTGACACATAATTTGTAAATGTACAAAAGCTGACAAAGTAATCTCGTTCGTACCCGAGGCTGACAGTTCTGTTTCTGAAGAAACCGCAGTACTGTGAAATGACACCTCGCTCTGAGTGTCAGACTCTGGCTCACTCTTTGGCTTCATGTACTTGAGGAAAAAAACATGAGAAAGAAAGCAGAGCAGTGGTTACTATTAATTAAAACTTGTAAAAATCATAATGTAACTTGACCCTCTAGTGGTTAAAAAGCAAAACTGCATGCCTTTTGCAGATTTTTAATAAACATGTTTTGGTTGTGCTTCGGCTCTGCGTGACAGTGCGGATGAATATGGTTATTTCTCCTAACCATAAAAGAGAGGGAGATTATCCTTCTGCCCATAAATCATTCACTACTATGTTTAAGATATATAATCAGTTTAGATGGAAAGAATCTCAAGCTGACTAGCTAAAGACGTTACTGTAGCTCTACCCATTAATGGACACGGTACTTCCTTGAAACTGAATACCAGCACAGCACTGGAACCATAATAAAATGACACTTCATAATCAGCAAAATCTGATAGATGAAATACCTTTACAATAACATCTGTTTGAGAGCTACATATGGCAGTTTATCTGTTCAATAAAATACCTTTTTAAAGATTTTGAAGACCTTTGTAAAGATTCGAGATTCTATGTCGACTGTCTCTATTTATGGCTATGACGAGACATGCACAGGTGAGATGCGTAAACGCAATTTCCCGTAATAACCATCCCGACAGGTGTAAAATATAACACTTATAATAGGCTTACAACAGTGATCAGGGCAAGACAAAAAAAAAAAACGTTTTAAAAGAAAGATTGACTATAATTTAAATTTGTATATTTAAATTTAAGTGAAAAAAGCAAATAGAAAATATTGTAAGTACTGTAATAGAATATAAGTCATACTAGAGAGGTTGTGGGGTTTTTTTTGGTTTTACTTCAACATTCAAATTCAACATAAAACTTACCACTGTAAATCTTCGAGTGTATATTGCATTTTCGGTGAAAGCTTGCCGTGTGTTCTGCAGGTATTTTTTCCAGAAATTCCATAGAACTTCCGTCTGTCAAAAAAAAAAATATGACATGTTACAGAGACACTTTTTCTTGCCATCTATAGAGGGCCTTTGCATGTGATTAAGTCAAGCGAATGTACAATGCGATGGTGCTCTTAAATCGAAACAATAGAACCCAATGGAGCTATTAATCATGGTGTGACAAAGCGAGATTTTTAAAAGATTTGGACCCATGTGTAGATTTTTCCCAGTTCACCCCGCGATGAAGCTGGCCGCCCAATTAGATTTGAGATTTAGAACATGTGCCTGGAGCTTTTGCACAAAAGGATGTATTCAGGAAGAGAGAGGAGAATGCATGTTGAGTTTGTTATCAATGTCTGATTTATTCCCACATTTAATTAATATTCTTTATAAAAACTATTATTTCTATTCATTCATTTTTCACTAATTATGTGATCTGAAGAGCTTCACACAGTGTCCAAAGTCTCTTAAACATTATAGATAGTTTGTGTTTCTGGTGTAGTATCAAACTTTATCTAGCTTAATTCACCGTTGTGTTTCGAGCAGTGGACGAGGTTCAAGCCAAAGTGGGAAAAAAACAACAACTTTCAGATACATACACGGGGAAAAATGCATTCTCTGTCAGCGCAGTATGACATCACTTTGTAGGCCAAAACGCTGAAGCGAGATAGCATTTTAACACTTCTGGTTCCATCGTCCCAAATTCAATGGATTTTTTTAATGGGACTTTGGTTAAACTAAGGTCTGTGATGGTGAACAAGCTCTTTTGAGACACTTTCGAGTTTTATTCCAACATAAAATAAATCAATATTACCCCACTTGTTATTTTTATAAGATGTTATGTGTGAATTTGGCGGTTGCTAACAAGTGGCTAAATGGGACTACACAGTCTGTTGAAGAGATTAAACATCACAACGAATAGGTCAGCTCAGGCCAGGATTTGGCCTAAATTCAATTAGGATATTTAAGTAGCTTTTCTAAACATGCCTTGGAAAACAATGGTGGTGGTTGACTTTACTTTTCTAACTTTAATGTGTAATGTTGCTGTTTGAGCATAAACAACATCTGCAAAGTTGCAATGCTTAAAGTTCAAAGCAAAGGAAGACTTTTGCTTTTTTTAAGGACTACACCAAGCCCTGTAAGATATGTCGGTGCAAGTTGCTTAAAGTTGAAACAGCTCAAACATGCATTTAAGTCTGGGACTAAGTCAAGGCAAGCCATGCCTGTGAAACCGGGAGTAAAACTACTAACCTCAAATTTCAAGCAAACACCAAGACTGACCAAAGCCTTGGCCTGGAGTTTCAGGATGAACTGAAATCCCTCACACACCATCCACTCTCGTTCATCATCTGAGAAATAACAGAAGGCATGAGATCATTAAAAGGACTGTTTGCAGCTCAAAATGTCTCGTACTGGCGTATCAAAAGTGGATGGAAGACTGACCCGATCTCTTTCTCTTTGGTTTCTTGATTTGTGAGATCCTGCTGTATTTAGAATAAAGGGCGGTGGAATCCACCACCTCCCTCGTTTTCTACGGAAAGATTGGAAATTATGAGCATTATTTCATTAATGTTTTGAAAATGAATGGTTGTGGGTTTGGTTGGTTGGTTTAGAGATTTTGCAAATGTATCGCAAATGCAAGACAATTTCTAATGAAGCCCCGTATCGGGGTGTGTATTGGTTTCCCAGAGCCACGTGATCGATGAAAAATGAAGCCTCACTTTCTGTCCAATCACGTGCGCGTTTCACTTTGGGTGTCAGCAGGCTCGAACCCAGTCTATGCTCAAACCCCAGATCTTGTTGGCTCAGTCTGGTTGACGAGTTTGTGAGGAGAGTGCTGTACTTTGAAATTTAATCAATACATTAAATATCACTATTTACTATGTGTGTGATTGTGTAGAGACAGAGATAGAATGCCTACTAGCAGATCTTATTGAATCATATAAGCCCATTTTACATTTTATTGTCATACTTCAATGGGTAAAGGAATTTATTTAATGGACAAATCAAACAGAAACGTGCAAGGCTTGTATTTGTTCACATTTGAAACTAAATGGAGTGTGTTGTTTCTTCATCTGGCTTCTGGATGCTTTATTTTAAATATGCACCAGATGGCGCTGTTCTTGACACTCGCAAAGCTTTGAATCTTTTCCCGGAACAGTCAGGGGAAAGACTCGTTGAATCATGAGGCTTCATTTTCCCATCCATATACCATGGAGAGCCCCTGATATCTAATAATTGTAGTGTATTTACCAACCTCGATCACATTGTGGCAGTTCTTGCAGAAGAAGTGACCCCCATCAGAAATTCCCCATTCCACAGCGGCGCACTGTCCACATGGCTCACTGAATCCATCCTGGAAGAAGAGTCCAGCGGTAACATGACCGTAAGCTCACATATCAAAACACCAGTGCAAATCACAAAATGCAAAACCAACTTCAGGAGAAACTCACAATAAGTTCGTCCATGAGTTTAATTAAAGGTTCAGAAAACTTCCATATCAAATCCTGCGCTCACAGTTTATTTGCCTTCTGTCAAGCAGTGTAGGAAAACACGCTTTCAAAATGGCCACCAAAATATATTTTTCATAATAAAAGTCCAAGTCATCTAAATGTTATGAGGCTAAATTTTCGTTCGTTCATGGAAATAAATTTGTTTTACAACTTTAGGTCATTTTATTATTGTTAATATTCGTTATTTTGTTTTAAATTTAATTCTAATTGTACTGTGTATTATTTTTGTGTACCACAGTTTATGATATAATAAACGCAGTTGTTTTTATATATGCCTAATCATGCAAGAAACTGTTTAATGATTGGTACATTATATATTGTATCAATATTAATATACATGAATATATTCTATCATATTATATTAATCATATTATATAACATATTTATTTAATTATTCATTTATCCTGGATTTTTTTTTTTCTTGCACAACACTCTCATGTATGTAACTGCATTGATTTGGACTTTAACATGTTGGTTGCAATTAAAGTCTATTGTGTGGAGAAAAATACTGAAATGCTTTCCTCTAAAAAACTCAATTTCTTTTCGACTGAAGAAATAAAGAGAAGAACATCTTGGATGGCATTGGGTGAGTAAATTATTAGGAAATTTTTGTTTTGAGGTGAACTAATCCTTTAATATGCAATGTGACATTTGTTTTTGTGTGCGCCTATGTGTTTTTTCCCCCACTTGGGCTTCAGCAAAGCAAACCTCCCTTCCTCCTCCCCACTTCTTTAAAAAAAAAGATGCTTCTTTCACCACTGGGCCAATTTCATGGTTTACTGCCTCATGCTTTCTCTTGTGTTATGCAAAACCCAGCATTGTTGCCAATGGAAATCAGGAATAGTCAGTAACTGCTGGTGGTATTATTCTTGACACTAATAATGCCTATGGCACCTTTTACATCCCCACAGACGTTGCATGGTGTGGATAGAGGTAGTGGGAGGTTGTGGGCGAAGAGAAAATTATACTTGAGTCTCGTTCACTTGGTTCCTATCTGGTATAAATATTACATGCTCTCCTCTCACTGCTTTTCCCATCACGACTCTGCTTCCTGCTGTTCAAGGCAGCAATGGGTTTGCCAAAAAAATAAAAAAAACAAAAAAACAGCCACTGCTGTGAGCTGCACCATACAGTAGAGGGAGATACTTCACCTGTAATTAAAGCCTATGAAACAAAATTGATCACAACACTCATGTGTACACGCCTAAATGTGTAAGTGTTTGTGTAGTTCGAAGGAAGCCGGATCAGTTCAGTTTGTACTTTACGATGGACCACACCGATTATCTCAAACTTGTTTGACCAATTCACTGGAAATGTCTCTGTTTCTTTGTAATTAGAACCTAATATAACCATATTTAACACTTATTAACACTTATTAATAAACTTAACACTGTAGGCCTAGTAGATTGCACAGGTACGTCTGTAAGATGTTTGCTAGATCTAGAGATCTGGAAAACATCTCCAGTGTAATTACATCTAATAAACCTCTTAGAAAGAGTAGTTTTACATTCTAAACAATAAAGATCTTAAAGACACATTCTAAATGTCTATATGACATCTGACAGGAGACGTCTCAGAGACATTTTGCGGATGAACACTCTTGCAGATGTAAATGCAGACGATGTTCTAGATGTCTCTAAGATGTCCGTGTGCTATCTTGTTGCTTGTGCCCTAATTGAAGCACAAGGAACAACTCAACCAATTCAATTGATGAGCCATTTCGCTGCAACCGTTCTTAAACTGTTTAGACCGATTCAACCAATTCTTGGAAAAGTTCTGTTTCCTATTAACCATGAAAATAGCTATAACACGCAGCCTGAATTATATAACACCCAGTACATGTGCATACACCACAAAAGATTTTGGAGCCATTATGCTGGAACTGTTCCAAATTCTGATCAATGTAATCTAAAACCAGTTTAATCAGTTTAATAAAAACAACCAACCCAAAATAAAAAAAGACCAGCACAAAAACAGCATAAACTGCCTTAGACTAACATGGTCTGAGTTATTTTTTTTTCAGCCAGGTAATCAATCTGTCTGTTATTAATGTTCCCACGCACTGTTTTGGCATAATAAAACCTTCTGCATACACATTTCTGTCATAACAACTCTCAGAGAGATTAGCATAATAAGGTAATGAATGTTAATGTATTTGTTCTTGACGGAATATACGCTGCTGCAGAGTACCGAGCCAAGTTGCTGCTACACATGTAACATGCATGAATACCCCCGTAGCAGATCTATACAGGTGGAGCTGGGGAAGGAGGAGAGTTTCTTAAAGCGTGCTGCTGCAACCAATAGCTGCACTATGTTGATGACAATGCGATTGCTACCAAGTTATGGACCTCATCCTGCGCCATCTAGAATTTTCTTGTCAGAACTTGGTATTGCTGTATTAACTAATTGAATTGGAGCAGATATAGCCTAAACATATAGCCTACACTATTTATTAAATAAACCTAAAATATTGAATCTATAACTTAAAGCATGCTTCACTTTCATAGATATTATCCATTGTCAAAAACATCTTTTGATATGCTGAGGTGAAGGCAGGGGAATCTTCACTCTCACACACTACTCACATGGAAAATCCTATTGTTGCCCATCTCAGGTCTGCATATCGTCGGTTACCATGGCAACCACACCACGTAGTTGGAGCTGGAGCGAACGGAGGGGGTAGTTCATGCATAATCAAAGATGAGAGCGACTGCATGTGCACAGCTCTCATCTCAAAGAGGCTGTCAGAACTCCAAGAATTATGCGCCCACAAAGGACCTGATGTGTTGTGGGGTCTGGAGGACCAACCACTGTTTTTACTGAGAGCAATTAAATGTAAACAGGTAGATTCAGGTGAATTAAATGGGGTCCTGAAAGCCAAATGTTAATAAAAGAAAATACAATAAAAGATTAAAATTTAGAAGGGTAAAAGGTCAAATGTAATATGTTCCATGGAGAAATAATACCATTCTCATTTAATTAAAAAAAGTCATGAGGAATCAACCTTACGCTTCAAGGCTAATATGTCTTTGAGCTAATAAAATGGCCTTGATAATGAGAGTTAGATTGATCAATAAGTGACAAAACAACCTTCTTGCTGAGTAAATTATCTAAATGTTATGATCATGTAGCTACACACTTGAGCTTCATTCTATGTTTATAATAGAACGTTCAAAACATGACCAGGCCTATATTTGTTGTGTTCCCCTTGAATCATTAAAATCTTTATAGCTGTTTAGTGTTTACCCACTGGCCTGTAAATAATAGACTGCATATTTCTGAACAATATTCACACTTCACTGCAGTGCACTACAGTAGACATGTACAGTATACACTTTCACTACATCTATGGGTGAGGCTATAGAGACATACATACCAGATTTTAGTTCCTCCCATTACTCTGGAACAAATGACCTCATTGCCATCGTTAGTCAATGCGGTAGCCTGTCAGCAGACCCGCTGTTTACTCAGCCCGCCATCACCATGGTGATAAAAGCTGCACATATTTCCCTTCTTTCAGAAATACTTAGTTTGGGCAGGCGTGTGTTTAGAAGACAGCCTGACTGTCCCATATGTATTCTTACACGATCTGCTGTAAGACTAACACATCTCTAGAATGCTAAAGCTCAACTTCCTAGAATCTCTGGATCAATGAGCTGCTCAGATTCTTGATTCCATGTGTCTATTTATTCCTTAGATGGCTATTTATTCCTGCTTCATTGCAAACAAAAACCTAAAGACTTTTCTACTTCCCCACAACAGCAATATGGTCCTCAGAGCACTGTACCAGCCCATTAGAATATATTGTGGTCAGCAGAAAGGAATGAGGCATTTCCCATCAGTATCCTTGGATGACCTTTGAAATACAGCTGGCTCCTTCAGCATCTGCTTCAACTTTTTACAATAGTGGATGTCATTCATTAAGCATGCAATTAATTTATGATAGCCTTCAGAACCACACATTACCAGTAGCCTAAGAAACAAATGTTTAAAAAAATCTATTCGAAATAACAAAATTAGATATTATTTTTGAGCAATAAGTAATATACAAAACTGAATGCTGCCAATATGCATGTGCAGCTAGTCATTAACACAATCGCATATAGTCTAGGCCTGTTTTATGTTTTTATGTATTGAAAATTGGCTCTCAAACATGCTCAGAAAGAACATGGATATGGTATAAATATGGTTAAATAACAAGCTCTCTCTCCCTCTCTCTCTCTCTTAGAATAATTCAGATTCACATTAGAACAGCAACAACAATAGAGTGCAACATTTAGGTTCAAGAAGTAAAAACTCTTCTTCAAAAGAAAATTGATTTTGAGCCTTTCAAGACAGACCTATTGTGATCTATTGTGGTTGTTAATAGGCTAAATGGTATTTGTTTCTGTTGAAGCCGTCAGCCCACTTTATTTTATTTCATTATTTTTTAATAATCATGGAATTCCTGGTGAAAAACTACATTACCCATGATGGTGTAAAAAAAATTGTATTAAAAAGAGAAAAAAGCAACACACTCCAAAATAGCACTTTAGCTCCGCCCACTCCCATGAAGCACTGCAAATGGTCAACCTCTACGCTCTTAAAATACTGAAACGCTTGTATATATATATGCATATTTTTCTATAAAATTAAAAATATAGTTTTTAATCAGCAATAGTCAATGAGTAGCTATTCAATATTTCTCCCTCATTTTTAATTTGATTATGCTATTCGCAATGCAGTTTTTCAAAAGACATTTTCTGCTGAAATAAATACAAAAAATCTATGAAATTATTTGTGAATGAGGTCTATTGTTACAATGTATGAAATAATAGGAGAGGTAAATGGACAATTTTAATAATATGACCAATAGTTTATTTCTTTTAATCAAGCAATAAAACACGAGAGGCCATCTAATAGTAGTAGTGTCTGAAACCAAAGACACCCCAGTCATTAAACTTCACGGAAAGCATTTTTGCACAATTATATTAGGTACAAATACCCAGGGTACCCCTGTGAGGTCTAATATTGTGATTGGTGCATACCCATCGGCAGATCTGGTCTCACAGCTCCTCCACCTGCTAAAGGGTCGTTCAGAATACAATGCCAAGTGTGGAATAACGGGGGCTGTCTCCATAGCAACTACCGATGGACTCTACGACAATGAAAGATAGACTGTGTGAGAGACTAAAAAGAGGCAAAGAGAAGAAGAATTCTATGGTAACTCACTCTATGCAACCAACTAAAAATAGGTCCATCGTAAGTCACATGTCTTCTTTTTTCCAATACCTTTTATAGTAATTGGATAGCCCTTTATAAAACACTTCACTTGAACATACTTAATTTCTTTTGAAGATAGTTGGCTAAAGAACAAAAGCTTTGTGTGGGTGGCTAGTTCATAGTAAAAGCCTCTTCTGTTTTGAAGTGGAACACGTGTAGTAAAAAACTAAGAATTGTAAAAAAAAGTAGCCTTCTTGATTTGTCTGTTCAGGTCAACTGTCATGACAAAGAAAATCTAAAGAGAATCTCGATGAGGAAGTTTGCATTTTTCAATATGTTTATCTAAGCTAACTTTTATATCACATTTGAAGGGAACCATATCATCCCCTAAGGTGCTGAGGCTATTGCCAGAACAACATAAAGGTTGTGTCCCAATCAGATCCCAATTCAAAGGCTGCATCCTTCGAAGGACCCAGATTTCAAAAGCCACGCCAAAAGTGTATATTAACACATTGATGCAAATGAGATGCAATATACAGTACCATATTAAAATTTTGATCAGTAAATTAAGTAATTACTGACACCACATATCATACATTTCTACTTATACATAATACTTATACACTTTTATACTTGAGTCACTAAATAATAATTTTGATTCGCAACCTATGTTTTATTGTTGCATTCCTGGTGATTCTTAATTCTATGAAGCTTGTTTTAATATAAGCATGAGAGAATCATCTGGTGATTCTGCAGTGAGAATGTGATTTGTAGATTAAAGTGCCAAGCATTTGGTTACCAGAATGCTTTCCTCTTCTTTCTTCACAGAGGACTGTTATTATTGCCATGGCTTTTGACCCATAACTTGAGCACTTTCACACATCAAAGTCGGACATTAACCTGCACTTTAGTTTGATAACCTCTAGAAAACACACATTGTATAACAACATATCTGTTTCCATTATGTTTACATTATTTGTTTAATATTTCTGCTGTATAGGTATTGGCATGCATTAGTGAAGCACCATTATTTGAGGATTAATCTACTGGTATGTACTCACAGATTAATTGCATCAGTGGGTGAGGGTCAGAACAAAGGATCACTCAATCTTATTTGTCATCATTGTTAATGTAAAGGTTTGTGGCTTTTATTCACTAGAATTCTCAGGCTTGTCAGAATGTTATGACACCTGCCCACACACATGAATTATGCAGCCTTTATTCCTTAATCACACACATCTCATGTTAGCTACAGAATGATTGTGTTTATAAAAGATTAGAGGTGGTGGTTGGACAGAGAGTGGTTTTGAAACAGCATTCCAACATAAAGTGACATCATGTGTGCAATTTTCCTGTTGTTATTTACAGGTAATCAATGATACAAGGAACAGTGTGTCTAATAGAAAAACCATGATAACGAGCAAAGGATGAGCACACTGGAAAATACTATGGGCACGTTTACAACGATGAACTAGAAACAAAAAAGTTTTTCCTTTGTGTTTTTGTATGTCAACATTGTCAAAACGATCCCCATTCACACTTATCATTGAAAACGATTAAAAACGCCAGGACAGTGTCTTGTTAACGGCCCCTAAAAAAGGGAAAAGTATAGAAAATAAAAAAAATATGATAATGAAACTAAACAAGACATGATTGTGACAGTGCCAAAAATGTTCAAAAATATGAATATGTTTGACATCTAAACAGAAGTCATTTTTTCAGTTTGATGGCCTTTTTAGAAGTTGTTAGATCTGAGAAGAAAGTGAAGAAAGCCAAAAGGATATTCCACCCAAAAATTATTGATTCGACCATTGGGGTCGTATCCACTGTGCTCGCTTTGTTTGTTTTTTTTTTAAGTGTCAATTTACACACTTTTATTATATGAGTCACTTGCAGAGATGGATTATTTTTCTAAAAATCATCTTTCTGTGTTCATCTGAGGAAAGTAAAACATAATCTGGAATGGCATGAGGGTGAGTAAATAATAAATAATAATTATCCTATAACTCACCCTCATAGATTTGACTCCGCCCCTTTATGGAAAGATTGGAGTTATGCTGGGCTCTAAAGGGATACTGCAAAACTGTGGTGAATAATTTTCAGAGGAGAATCTGTACACTGTTCATGCTCTGCCAGCTCTCACACTTCATTATTCAACACATACAAACCCTCACACACACACATACTGAGAGCACAGAAAAGCTCTTTGGGCTTTTGAGAGGATGTATTTTTAGAGTGATGAAATCTCATGACCAGACTAAAGCTGCATGTCTCCCTAGATTCTTTGCTCTAGGCACTGTCCTTCCACCAACTCTAACTCACTCCCTGAAGGTTAAGCTTCTTTAAGTGTCCTGTTTTGTTTTATAACTCATCTTCCATGTTCATATAATAGGTGTTTGTATTTAATGAATTTTAAGAGTCCAAGTGCCATTGTGTCATCTGTAATGCAGGAGAGTGCTTTTTATATTGTAAAAATCTGTGTGAACTACAATGCTGCAGAAGTATTTCAAAACACATGCATTCTTTAATATATGCTTTATTCAGACATGAGGACTGTTGAGGACTGAACTGTTCAGGATGAGGTAACAGCAGTAAATAGCAAGGTATAAGGAACATAAAGCAGGTATGTTGTGTCAGATGAGGTCAGACCTGGTGATGAGGGCTAGGGGTTGGCATAGTGACTCAGCACTGTCGCCTCACAGCAAGAAGGTCCCTGGTTCGAGTCCTCTCTGTGTGGAAAATTCTCCTTGTGTCTGCGTGGGTTTCCAGTTGCCCCGGTTTACCCAACAATCCAAAAAACATGCAGTATTGGTGAATTGAAGATGCTAAAATTCTTTGTGTGCGTGTGCAACATGTGCAATGTTTCATAAGGAAGCATGATGGAAAATGCTATCTATGGGGTAATAATTGGGTTATTTTAGATGTCTCTTGTATTTAGCTCGTATTCATGATAGATGCATTTTTTACCCGCAAAAAACTGCATACAAACCACACCTGCGTTTAAAAACACTGTGTTTATTTTATTCACACTTATTGTGCAATGGGGGTGATGTACAGTATTTAACTGGTTGAATTATGGGCTTATAATGAGATTTCTATGGCACAAAAGGGATAAAGACCGCAACAACAACAGAAGGTATGCGATACAAATGGATCAGTAGTTAGTGTTGACAGAACTATAGCGACCCTTAACTCAGTCATCTCAATGAGAGTAATATGATCTAGTGGCTTTGGAAAGTTAAAGTACTTATGTGTTTATTTCATATCTAAGAAGGTTATTGTTATTTAGAGCATTTCACAGGCTGTATGTGTGCATTTTATGATCACCAGATGAAAACCTGATCGAATTATGGCCAATATGATGCGAAGTCCCACTTATGCCACTTAAAGAAATGGAGGAAACGTGCACTGTCTGAGCATTCTCAATAAATATTTCATCACCCTGAGAGCTGATGCTCACAATGTGAGTGGTCTCCGGACTCCATATGTGGGCTTTCCCTTTCACTCTCTCTTGGACTGAGAGGCCCGATGGAACTCTGCCAAACCAGAGCACCATGTGCTATCAGGGTCTGGACAGAGATGATTTATGCACTGAATGGAATTGCTGCAAATTCATGCTTGTATTCCCAAGAACAAACCAAAGGAATGTTTGAATGTGTGTGTGTGTCAGTGATGTAGTGCGTATATTTGTGTGCATTTGACAGAAACCACAGCAAAGTATAAGCCTTGCCTTTGGCTCAAATGACCAGATGCAGGATGTGATGAAGCATTTGTCTGCTAATGTTATATTTTATGCTTGTGATCACAGATTGTACTTATATAACACAGTGTAGGCAACAAAAGCATTAGCTAGAAGCACCATGGGCAGTCAGTTTCTCTTTAAACAAGAGAATGCTCATATAAGCACCAGAATTGAGGTTTTAACACTGATCCATATTTTGTATTGTTGTTGAAGCTCCCTATGATTTGTGATTTACAGCTAATTGTAGAGATTGTGCAGACATTTAAAACCTCTAATTGCTTTTGTGCCAGCAAAAAAACATGATTATAGGCATATACTGTATATAAATGAACGACTTCATATTACGATTGGCTTCAACTTGCAAACATTCTGTAACAGTGGTACTTTTCTGACATGTCGCATTTTTTTGAGGATTTGTAGAACCTCATGCAGATGTAAAAGGATTCACAGCAGACATATTTAGCATCAGTCCTAAATACTTTAACAGCTTCTGTGAAGTGATAAATAAAATCTGACGGGCAGGCAGGAGCATACTGACAAAGCCAGAAACGAGGGCGATAACTTGTGTCCAAATGTTATACTACATCAAAGCACCTCAGCAATGATGTGACACCTATGGGGTGAAACCTTAAATCAAGGTTAGTCACCATTGTTCTTTAATTTTCAGTGTGCTTATATGAAGTCAAGCTTAAGCTATGAGTGTGGGCGTGGAAATGAAATGAATACATTATGTCGACGAGATATGGAGTGGGTTGGAGACGATTTCCTGACGTTTTTCCGTTTGGTATCATTTATACCTTAATTTCAGTCAATGTTTTGTAAATCAGTAATCTTGATTTAAATAAATAAGAAAAAACAATGCTTGGTGGAATGAAGGTATGAAGCCGACTACCATGGTTCCACGGCTTTGAGAAAAGGCTGAAACAGACTGGGTAGAAAGACTGGCTGAGGTAAAAGAGAGAGAGAGAGACCCATAGATCTGATTATGAAGAGTCGGACAGGGAATAATCCTCTCCGAAATAGTCTAACTCACAGTGGCAGGATGTGGGGCTCAACTCAATTCCCTGAATCTCCACTAAACTCCCATGGGGGGACAATGTGGCTGGCTCACACAACTGGTCAGATACTCAGTCACCCCTTCTGCTGCTAGCTCTCCATCTGCGGTGGGCTTGGGAGTCTTGTCTATCTCACATGGTGGTGTCTGGCTGGACTTTTTGTGCGTGGGGCTGGGTCCCCGGGGCTGATGATTATGCACCTGCACCCACTCCACATAGATAGCGAAGTCCTCACGGGGTCCGTTCGCTGACGGTTGTGCCTTTTCTCGTTGTCATAGTGTGTAAGGCACGCCAGATCTAAAAAGTCTGTATAATTCCCATGTGAATGGTCCATCTGCTCCAGGCATAAGTCTTACTGCAAGCAGGTCCATGTTGAAGGGGGTAATGAAACACAAATATTCAAAATCACACACAAAAAAGCTGCACAAAAGTCTGGTATTCTGTAACATCTAAGTCTAAATAAGAAGGTGAAGACAGATTCAGTAGTTCCAAATAACAACAGGGTTAATTAAATGAGCGCTGACAACATGAAATAGCGTGATAACTTGACAATACCAGAAAACGAGGGAGAGGAGTTGATAAATAACAATGGTGATGAGCATAATGACAAACAGCTGTGACGATAGAATAGTGTCCATGGAAACCGATGAACAAATGAAACTAACTGAATACAAACTTGACAGTAATATTTTGTTTCTTTGGTTATGAATCACAAAGTATCTACATAACCACAAAACAAAGGTGCAGGCTCTTGTAAATTAATTCAGAAAATCAAATCACAACACAATTTGTGATGCAAGTGCTGTGTATGCGAACTTCAATATAATCAAAGGCTGAAACCAGATAAATAATTGAGGAAAGCATAAAGGAACTTTCAACTGCTGCCTTGATAAAGTGGAGAAAATAGGGATGACAAGATACTAGTCCCCAGAGATGTGATTGGATCACAGGTTCACAGAGGACAGTCGTGCACAGGCACATTCAAGACATCAGCAGTCTTGAAACTCCCGTGAATCTTATTCCACATGCTTCCTCAGGTTTCTGTTGAAGGGTTTTTCTAATGAGTCTTGTTTTTCTGGAACATCCCTGTTTTTGGATGCTGCTGCAAGGAGGGGTTGAGGGAAATTTTAAATAGACTATTATGATAACAGGTCTGAGTATCCTTTGTTCCCAGGCAGGTTTTCAGGAGACGAGACAACACCCTGGGACATTTTTCCTTCTTATTCACTGAAAAAGAAACCATTACGTAATAATGCTTGCCTGTGCAGACAGTGTGAGACGACAGCCTGAATGATCCACTTCGTGAACGCGCATGACAGCAGACAGGCTGGGAGGCGGAAAAATTGGAGAGGGTGTGAGCAATGCATGCATTTCACTAAAAGGCTTAATCTTGCTCTGTACTCAATATGAATCTCAAAATTATGTGTTCTTCATCATGCACTGCCCAATTTTCTTGATCCAAAAGATTGGTTCGTTGAAAAAAGGTGGATATTTTAAATACCTTGATGTTATATTTTTAAAAAATGTTGTAGGTTTATGTTGATATTGCTACTATACATTTTTAGTATACTGTATAATTAAGACCAAAATATAATATCATTCCTTATCATTTATTCATTTAACAGATGCATTTATCCAAAGTAACTGACAAATGAGGAATACATTTTAAGGATGCAAAAACATGAGAAGTGATGGTAATATAGTTTCAAACATTGTCTAGAAAAGTACAAGCAAGCAGGGAGGGATATGAGAAATAATAAAAACAAAGAAAGAGAAGAAGAATTATTATTATAAAATCAGAAATAGACAGTTAAGTGTTCATGGAAGAGAGGATTTTTTGATTTTGTTGAAGGTGATAAAAATGGTGCAAAAAAAAATTTCAGCTGCCTAATAAAAAAGTGAGTTAAAAATTAATAAATGTCTACCTTGAAATACTGAAATTTACTGAAGTTAGTGATATTTAAGCAAAACAAGCAAATTGATGATTCATAGTTATTCAAGAAACATCTTTCTATATCAAAAACATTTTATATGGCGAAAAGATTATGCTATATAACTTGACTATGCTCCTCTGACTGCCTTTATATTTACATGATTTTTAATAAAAACTATATTGCTTTACCATTTCCTGTTACACAATTTATGTTTCTCAATTAGTATTATTATTATTAGCAATATTATAAAAAAATATTCATCATATATGATATGTTATTTATTTTAGGAGCATAAAATATAACCATAATCATAAAACCATATAGCTTCTTGAAAGGGTGGCCTACTTCATTGGAGACATCTCACTAATCTTAGGCTTTTCTAATCAGGGAACACTTTCCCTCTCCCTCTCCCTCTTTCCGCTCTTTATGAATGTTTTACAGCCCTGAGGCCAGAGAGGGTGCAGCAGTTCAGAAACTTCACATAAATGCCCGGAACTCATCATATGCCGACTCTCACACATTCTCTCAGGCTCCATGTGAGTGTTAGATAAGCCAAGTACAGGCTATGAGTGCTTAGAGGGAGGCTCGGTGTATTACTCTATCACTGTATCCTCCTATCATTTCAAGCCTCATAGAAGAATATAAAGTGAAAGATTTCGAAAGGTAACACTATAAAGTGGTGGAAGATTTTAAACAGAAGGTAATGCAGGCCTATTAGCATCTCTGTCACCATGTGTTCCTGCTATTCACTTAAATATGATCTGGCTGGAAGATCCAGTGAAAGTTAAGTATTAAACATTGCATCATGGAGTTTAGGAATGCCATGTCATGAATCAGAAATGGCCCATTCAGTTTTTCAAACACCATACACCCTTCCCAGTCCATGGGGCATAACAATCGGATGGGATTACAGGGCAGGAGATCATTCCCGGTAACCGATCTGCAGTTTTTCCTGTTTTAGAGCAGCCATGTGACCTATTGTGAAGTCAGACTGGAGCCAAGTGTGACCTGAAGCAAAAGGTCCTCTATTTTTCAGTCCCCATTTTAATCCCTTTGCTGGACCAGTTATGGGTACTTCATTTTAAAATTCAAGTTTGAGGGCTTCTTTTCTTAAGAAGCATTTAATGTCTTAGGGAAAAAAAACTGATCAGAACTCAAAATCTTAAGTCAGCCATAATAAAGGTTCATTGGCATGAACATTGACATTAAGTAAGTGGTAATTTACAACCACTTTGCTGCCATGATTCAGTCATTGTACATATTAAGTACAACATAATGTATCTCTGTTCTCTGTAAATTGGCACAACATTACTGAAAACATTTATAATGCATGGATCTGCTATTAAAGTAATGGACAGTTGGGCTCTCTGCATGTCATTTAAAAATATGCACATCCTAAACTACCACTTCTTATTATATAAGATTATTAGATGCATATGGGTCCATGAACATTCAAATTTTACTTCAATCATATAATATTTATCCCAAACCTCTGATCATGATCCATAAATATGTAGCTTACATTTATAGGCAGCCTAAATGTGGTGTAGCCTACATATTTTTTTGCAGACACCTTATCGAAGCAATGCATATATATATCTTCCATGTAGCCAATATTGTTTATGACAGTTACCTAAGCAGATTATTAGATGTGCTAATAAGAGTAGGCCTCCTATGCAAACACTAATGCAAACAGCGTTACATGCTGAATGTTTAAACAAAAACACTACGTAAAAGTGGATATAATATTATAATATTTACAGTGTTGTGTGAAACATTTGCACATCATTAATTTTCCGAAATAATAAATCCTACTACCACACCCGCTAAGTGCACAAGGGGGTCGTGATGATGACGTCCTCTCACGTAAACTCCATGGTCTCAGGGGGAAGTTGGGAACCTCCTTTATTCCCGCCTTCATTTCAATGTTTTATCGACCATTGGTCAATTCAGCCTGACCAACGATGAAATGCATGATATATCTAAGACTTGATTGGACTTGCGCCCTAAAAGCCACGCCCCTTTCAGTTTGGTTGAGGGGAAGGCGAATCTTTTCTCCCAAAGCGGATATACCTTTCGCGGAGTAGCTGATTGGTACCGTTCTTCAAGGTGGGAAAAATTTCTTATCCTTTTTTAACCTTACTATTATTATTCCTTACTCCGTTTATATAATTAATTTGATCATGTTTGACCGTAGCGTTTGTTGCCAGGCGTTATTTTGTAAAACTCAAAAGCCCTGTCAGACAGAGTGCAGTCGTTAGCTGTCACAAGCTAACCAAATCAATTACACGCGCTATCAGGTGAACTAGGCTTTATTAAAAGCCAATGCAAATATTTGATATGTATAGACGTGACTTATCTTGAACGATATTTAAAACATCTTCTCGAACAGCGGGCACGTTTGCTGGAAGTGACATGGAATCGTGACGCTCGTCGTGGTCCATTAATAGTAGGTTAACGTTAGTTAGCCATCGGCTGGTTAATGGACAGTATTCGATTAGACAAGCGTGAGTAACCCGAGCAGGCGAAATTTATTTCATATTAAACCTCTATATGCTATTTATTTTGTGAATTAAATAAAGAGGTTAACAGGACAGTTTTCCTCTAATCCTCTTCATGTGATTTAAATTGACATGTTAACCAATGTATTGTTCATAACACTTCTTCTTGTCAGATTGAAAGCGGTGAAATACTTTATAATACGTCATCTATAAATCTATGTCCGTTCCGAACATCACGTGATTGATTAAAACTGTCATATTTTATCCTCAGGTGCTGCTGGATCACTTTACTTCACCCTTACTGCTTCGGCCAGCCAGCTTATCCTTCCCCCCTTTACACACTGTTTTCTCTCCCTCCCCACTTTGCCGGACTCGTCATTTCCCGGAGTTTAAACGGCCGCATCGTGCGATTAAACCATGGATAAGACGGAGCTGATTCAGAAAGCCAAGCTGGCGGAGCAGGCGGAGCGCTATGATGACATGGCGGCGTGCATGAAGCAGGTGACGGAGCAGGGAGCCGAGCTCACCAACGAGGAGAGGAACCTGCTCTCCGTCGCCTATAAGAACGTCGTCGGGGCCCGGAGGTCGGCCTGGAGGGTTATCTCCAGTATTGAACAGAAAACCGAGGGCAACGACAAGAAGCTTCAGATGGTCAAGGAGTACAGGGAGAAGGTGGAGGGCGAATTACGCGACATTTGCAACGAGGTGTTGGTAAGGCTGTACCCTTAAATGCTTACATAGGCTACTATACTAAATGTACTCCATATATGATAGACAAATTTCGGCTATAATCTATACTCACTATACTAATAGCCCACGCACATCACAGAGACGTCTATTTGATGTGTGTGTTTACTATTTTTTTAGAGTGTTTGCTCATCTGCAATACGTCTATGGGACGTTTCCTGTCATATGTCAAATAGACGTTTAGAAGATGTCTTTAAGATGTAATGATTTAGAATGTATGTTAAACTAGCTGAAATGCTAGTAAACATCAGATGCTTTCCAAATTAAATGATCTTTAACAGACATCTTGCTGAAGTACTTGTGCTATCTGGGTAGTGACAATATCTATACTACTCAATACTGACTGCATTGACTAGATATTTATACAGGCTCAACACGTCTTTAATTCATACTGCCTCTATTTGCTTATCTGTCTATATAAAATGCTGTAAACACTCGATGCTGACTAAATACTAAGTATACTAAAATTGTGACACTATATTACACTTAAATTCACCATTTTTATGGAATATTGGAGTGTTTATTATAAATTATTTATCTGCGCACATCATCATTTTCGAAGAAGTGAAATAAATATAACTTCCCCACCTTCCAATGACATCTCTTCTCTGATGATGTTTTTCTGTGCTAGGGTGGGACAACCTGTCACTTACATCATGAGACCGCAGCAATAGCAAATGACAATGATCCTATCAATTTATGATGGGCAAAATCACATCCTGGCCTTTATTTTTCATATTTGAGCTGTTTTATTAGGAAATCACAATAAGGAAGAAAAGATTATTGTATCCGTTTTATGGCGACTTTAAAGTTGGTTTAAATCAAGTTTAAAAGTAAGTTTGAAGGAGGTTGCTGCTGGAAGAAAGAGGTTATTGTCCCAGACTGGTGCCAGCAAATACATCATCAAAGAAGAGAAGGGATGTCATTGCAAGATCACATGATTGAATGGATACATTATGCATAATAAATACTGCATTATTCCACAAGAACAGTAAATTATGATTTCATTGTATTTTATATATATATATATATATATATATATATATATATATATATAATATGTATATATTTTTTTTTTTTTGTTGCTGACCTCTATGCATCAGTATTACATATGGACCATCATTATATATGCAAATGGAGCCTTTAAGGTTTAGTGATAATGAGGATATGGAACTGTTTTTGAGAACCAGCAATGATCCATCTCTGTTAGCAGTGTCATTGCTGGCAGTACATAACAGACAAGCATTGAACCCAGTGGTTATTATGTACCCCCCAACCTCAATGAATTAAGAACAGTGCTGTGTCGAGTCATGGCATTATTAGAGGGGAAAACAGCTGCATACATTGTTCCAGTGTATAGCTTGGTACATCATCATGGTGCTCTCGTTGTAAGAGTCTCTCATGGAACTATTAGAGAATTGATTCCTTCGAACAGTGGTGCAGAGAGCAAGAACCAAGCCTTCAGCTTCTCACAATCGATATGTATTGCAGGTAGAAGTACAGCATCTTTCTTCCTCTTCTCCCACAGGGTTTGACAGGGAGGTTCTGTGTCATCACTATTGGATTCCCACTGTCACTCCCCTGGTAGCCCAGTCATCTAATCAAACTTGTTGAAATTCTGCTGCAGCACAGTCAAGGCTATTCATGTCATGTGATGACACTGACAGACCGACAGATAATTTAAAGCGAGAGTTCACCTTAAAATAATTTTGTTTTAATTTGTGCACCCTCATGTTATTCTGAACCTTTTCTGACTTTTTTTCTTCTTCTGTGGTACACAAAAAATATTTTTTTTTCATCCATACACTGAGAGTCAATTGGATCCAATGTTGTTTCATACCAAAATAGGTTTTGTTTTCCACAGAATAAAGCCAGTCATGAATATGTAGAATGAAGAAAATAATAAAAAATATCCTATTTTATGGTGGTGAGCAAACTCTTTTAAATGCTTTGTCATTTTGAGAGATGAAATATATCCTGGTCTTTTGCATTTCCTTATGAATATGGATTTCTTGAGGAAAGCTAAAGATTCCAACCCAGACCATCATAGTGGTGGATAATGATAATTTAGTTGTGCAACCTCTGAATTTTTAACTAAAACTCAAGCTGGATTGTATATTATAAAGGTTTGTCTGTTAAACCAGCAACTTGTTCTTGATCATGAGAGTTTTGCTGATGGGCCTCCAGCTTACATTATCTTCATCTTTCTCTCGCTAGTCTTTTGCAGTTGTCACATGCTGCATGATAGAAAATATTTGTGGTTAGAAACAAATGACCTCAGCTGCTAAAAGTAGCCTTTAAGACCGTTTCCGTGGCGATGCATTGCCTTGCAGTTGACTGTTGTAGTGTGCTCTGTTTTTTAATAGCGTGGTTCATTTCAGGATTGTGTCTAGCTAATCCGTCTGCGTGGAGGGGCATCCATAATTTGTGCATAAGATTGCATAGTACTGTAGGTTACATGCCGCAAAAATCTGGCAGGAAATGGAAATGTACATCATGTCAGCCACTGTTTTCTCTGCATCTCTTTATGCTGAAGGGGAGGAAGGGCATTAAAAGAGCTGGTTTCCTGTCAAACAAAGAAAGGAGAGTGCATGAAGACAGGAAGGTCAGGGGCTGCTGACACACAGGGAGGTAAAGGGCATGACTCAATGAAATCTCTCATTGTCAAGGGTTGCTATTGTGGGGTCAAGGTTTGGCTGTTTAGCATGGCCCAGTTTGCCCCTGCTGGTAGATTCTGTAACTACACCCAGCGACTGCAAATGGGCCTTTGTTCATTGTTTGCAATTAAAAAGTAGCTAGTATGTTTGTAAATCACTTTTTTTGTTAATTATTATTAATAATAAAATAAAGCTAAATAAATTATAATTACTAGATAAATGAAAATGAGAAATGCCGCTAGCTGAAATAAAATAAGTTGAAATACTAAAGAGGTTACTAAAACTCAAAAGAAAATTTTACAAAAATTAAAGTAGTATAGAAATATTAAAGCGCAATGGGCATATTATCTGTCTGTCTGTCTGAGGGAATGCATTGACATCATTTTCCACCAGAACACACCCCCTCAGGGGCACAACATCCTGCAACATGACTGGATTTCATTTAATAGGAGAAACAAAATCAAGAGTAAGGAAAACAATTATCTTAAATTAAAGGTAATTGGACGCAGCAGTGTTCTTTATGACTTACCAAGAACGTAAAGCTCTCACGAAGCTCTTTCCCGTTTTAGATGTTATTTTTGTTTTTTGCGCGTCATTCAAGCTCAACACCAACGCTGCCGCTCAGTATGTAACTCTTCAGGGTGTGAACGCAGTGATTCCCACCTACAGTGACATCATATGCAAACAAAAACTAAGTTACTAAAACGTAAACTGAAATTAAAACAAAAACTGCAAATATAAAAATTAGCTACTATAATACCATACAAATAAATTCTCTCAATCAACTACATCATTAAATCAAAACAGAGAGACTAATTTTTATTTCACTGTGTTTTAATGTGAGTGTGTGGCATAGTGGCTAAAACGCTGAACGCTGCTTGTCCAAGCAATACAATAACAAGCCATGACCTTTCACCATTTTGCCCTTGAAGGCACTTAACCTCAGTTTCCTACAGGGCAAATGACTACCTGTTTGTTTCCTGTTTTGCTGTTATGCAATTTAGTGTATCTGTCGCTACACTTTGCAGGGGAGTCGGGATGAGTGATCATGGCTGCATAAATTCACTGCTCTAATCAAATCCTGTTCCAGTTCCATTTTCTTAAGGTGGTACCAGCTGGCTTACTGGATGGTAAACAAGAAAGTAATCCCAGGCTTCATAGACATTAGATATGTGTTGATCGTCTGTTAGATTGATGAAAGTGTACAGTGGGGGGTGGAGAGTCATGCTTGCTTAACATTTTAATTTATTTGCTGTTAACAGCTGGCAGTAAACAACTCTGACGTTTAAACAACATGAACTTGCATTAGGAGATTGAAAATTAAAGTGCATTCATTTCTTGTTTTATTCTTACTAATGTAACATAATTTTTGTGGGGTTCCTGTAGGACTGTCCCATTGATAGCTGATTGCTGGAACGAACTGACGGCATATCTGAATGTGGTAGTTTGCATAAAAAAGACTTCGGTTCCAAAGTGTTTTTTTGTTGTTTATTTTGAAAGAATTATATAGTTTTATTCAACAAGGACAGTTGATCAAAAGAGCCTTTGGATTAAAGTGTCAGCTAAATGAATGAAATGTAAAATGTTCTAAATTAGTTTTTGGTTTACGCAAGATTGCCTGTTTGTGGTTTCACTTTGGGTTACACCCAAAGTTACCTTTATTCCATCAACATTGAGTTACTGTTCTGGGCTCATATTTAGACACTTTATACTTGGTAGGGACGCTCTGATTACGTGGAGTGTGTGTTGCAGTGCTTAAATCAGGCATTAGGAAGCACGTGTCATGTGGCTGCTGCTCTGACTGTGCAATCATAGGGTCATGTGGGGCCATAGTGCCATGACTGCCCTCTTTAGACTAAATGCACTGTCGGTCTATTACTTTTTCATTTCTCCATTTGTTCTTTTTAGTTTCCTTTTTTTCACATTGGGACATGTACTGTATACAGTTGATCAACAGATCTAAAATGGCAGGCTGAGCAGGGATGGCTGGGCTGTCGCACAGGAAGTCTGCACTATTCTGTGGTATTTAGTTGTGTATGTGTGTTTGCATGGCTTGTCTAACAGCCCCACTGAACCACCAACGCCTAGAATGTGGTAAACCGGGGATGCAGAATGTCAGTGTACTTGTAACTGGAGTGGAGAAGAATTTGGGTTATAAAAAAAACAACAACAGACTTTGTGCCTACTTTTGCAATGGATGTTTCACATTTACAATTCTATAAGACTGCAGCTATTTTCACCTTCATTAATTAATTGCAATTGTAACCGTTTTGTTTAAAGTAGATAAAACAAGCTCTATCTGTCTTTCCTTACACGTGGTTTCTCTCTCCCCAACCCTCAGGGACTGCTGAGCAAATATTTGATCGAGAACTCGACAAATCCCGAGAGCAAAGTCTTCTATTTAAAGATGAAGGGTGACTACTTCAGATATCTTGCAGAGGTTGCCTCTGGAGATAACAGGAAGGGTAAGTGTCTAAATGCATTTCTGCTATAAGGGAAGGGATGCTGTTATTTTCTTAATTTTGTATTTATTAATGTAATGTAATGTTTCGGTACATGTCGCTCTAAATGATAATGAGCAACTGCTCACCTCACCCCTCTCTTCCATGGGGAGTGTCGAATGGCTGAGGGTGGAAATATGCTAATACTGGACAATCTGTCAGTGGTCATGGGCGGAGCATGAGCAACATGACATCATGTTTTTAACAGAAACCACGATGATAATGATACTGTTTGTGAAGCTGTTTCATACGGCTATACTTGACAACTGCTCTCTCTGGGTCCACGTCAGAGCTAGTGCATATTTGTACATGTTGAAGGTTTAATGGACTGCTCTAGGACCTGGAATGCCTAATATTTAAGCACAAATGTTTCCATCTCAGATGTGAATTAAATTCAATTCAATCTGTATTTAGGAGACCATGTCAGTGTTGCATCTTGTGCTTTGCTTTGGGCTAAATTGGGTCTGTGGACTTCAGATTCAGGATGAATGAGTTTGGGTTCATTGCTGAGTATTTAGCTGCCTTGGGCTGTTTCTACACCCACCTTGAGTCAGCTGCTTGTCCTTCTGGAAGACATCTTCTGGGGGGTTTACTTCCCCTCTGGCAGGCTACAGAACAGGAGCAGTCATCAAGATCCAGTTTAGAATATGGCTTTGCTAGTGTTTCCAAGCATCTTATATTTGGAGAAGGATATTTCATCATCTTGACCTTTAATAAAATACCTTAAGGTTTTTGTTTTGCTCAATTGATGCTCTCTAATTTGAAATGAATGCCTGTTTTGTCTTCGTAAGTTTCACCATCATATATTGGATCCGGGCATTCGGTCTTAAAGTGACAGCAACCTATAAATACCTGCTGCTTTCTGTCATTTAATGTTAATCTAACAACAGAACACTGCTTTAACAAAGATTAATCTATGTTTAATTTATATGGTGAACACTAGGTGTTATTTTACATTTAGGCCTTTACCTGAATACACTACAGTTAAACATTATTTGTTATATTAGTATAACTTTGTTATACTGTATTTATCTATGCTTGTGATTAGTGCATTTAATCTTATTTAATCTATTTTTTTACTGACTATTCACAGATTTCTGTCCCTCCACTGACAGTCAACACAACCACCACTTTGATGATTCAATAAGTTCATAACGAGATTTTTTTTTTTAAACACTAAAAAATTCTAAATATAAAGATGTACGACATTAAACTGACATCATAGGTTTAAGTTTATACATAGGACCTTTGAATATTGTCTTGGACAAAGGGAAAATGTAGTCATAATGGTTAAGTACTACTAAACTAAAGTCAACCAATGAAAGGGTTTAAAGGTCCACATTCTGAGAGCTTGGTTTTTGAGTAATCTATCCAGTCCAGAACCACAGACTCACTTCCATTAGGTTTTTTTAACCTATTATATTTCTATTAACTAGTTAAATTTGTTATAACTATTAACTATTTTTCATATATTTATTTTGTGTCCCTACAGACACGATAACCAACTCTCAGGGCGCCTACCAGGATGCGTTTGATATCAGTAAGAAGGAGATGCAGCCCACACACCCCATCCGCCTGGGACTGGCTCTCAACTTCTCTGTCTTCTTCTATGAGATCCTCAACTCTCCTGAGCAGGCCTGCGCTCTGGCCAAACAAGTAGGATTTTTTTTTCTTTTCACTAAATTGTTTTGAGGCTGTTATATTGTATTTGAGAGGTTTCTGTCGCTCCATTAGTATTTAAGTGTTATTCTGTCGCTCCATTAGAAAGTCCAGGTATTTAAAATTGTGAAGATCTAAAAAGGTTATAAAGCTCCATAAAGAATCCATTTGAGTGGATTAATCCAAAGATACAATAACTTTATTGGATAAGCTGATTTAATTTAGGCTTTTATTTACATCTAAACCATGATTGACATACATAGCTCATTGCATTTGGTAAATACAGAAGGTAAAATATGCGAGCATGATGTGTGAAAAAACAATGGTGTTTTTTAGTGTGATGTGTTTATATGTACATAATGTCATAAATTCAAGTAAAAGAAATATCTCAGGCTTCATTAAAAATATTTTTGTGTTTCAAAGTTTTTATTTGTGGATAAATAAACACCCCTCCCCAACATATCAGCTTAACATGAGTTTGGGGTTGGACTACCTGTAAAATGCTGTTTAGCAGGGAATTTTCAATAAACAATGCCAGAAGAGATTGTGGGTGATTTATTTTAAACATTTTTTGGTGGTGGTTGTGGTTATTCACCTTTAATTAAACCTTAACTCAGTGAAGGGGAAATTCCTATTGAAAATCTAACCACTTGTCCTTCTAGATTTTTACACTTACCTCAAGCTTTGAATTTCATCAGGCACGTGGTTCACATACCAGGATCTTGACTGTTCGTTCACATTCCTCAAATTAGTGTGGCCTTGTGCTTGCAGGCATTTGATGAAGCCATTGCAGAGCTGGATACACTGAACGAAGACTCGTACAAAGACAGCACCCTTATCATGCAACTGCTTCGAGACAACCTCACAGTGAGTTACAAACAAAGTCATACTGACCTACAAAATAGTCTTCTCTGAGACTGTGGAATGTAGATTATATTACATAAGTTATTACAATAATTTATATTTACTGTGCAAAATTAAGATATTCTCTATTCAAGCACACATTTGTCCTCTTTTTTTATCAGTTATGGACCTCTGACAACGCTGCAGATGAGGGTGAAGGAGGAGACGGAGAGAACTAAACGCACATCCCTGGATAAAGTCAACTTTTTACACTTCTTCATTCCTTATTGTTTCACTTATGATTATTCTAGCCATGTTAAAGCCCATGATCATTACCAATGAGCTGTGAGTGTGGGAATTCCAATCCGTCTGTTTTTTTTTTTCTCTCTCTCTCTCCATTTTCCACCACCTGGCTTATGGTTGTACTGAAAGTAAATATTGAGTTAAAGTAACATCTCCATTCCTCAGTTTTGTGTTTTTGTCCTTTGGCCTTCTTTATGTGCAGTGTCTGCTGTAGAAAAGTATTAGCCTCACATAAAAACAATCGTCCTTTAATTGTGACAGCGACTAGTGTGTATATTCTGGTAAACTGAAATATTGGAAGCGTCGGTCACAAAATGCAGAGCGTTTTGCATCAAGCATGGCTAGTTCCTGTCCTGCTATATCACTCTCCATTTGTACGTTTCTAGGGAAATCAACATACACTTGAATGAGATAAATGTGTTGTTGACTGTCATAGTGTTGGCTTAAAAGGGGCCTGTACTTTAGTATTGATAGCAAGAAGGCTGTTTTCTGATGTACCAAGTCAGCTAGCATTTCTCAGCCAAGTATGCACTTTTCATTGACCATTTGAATCATGTCTTCATCTCGAAGGTCACGAAACACTCCTGCCTGGTTATGGTTTTCACTTTAATGTGTTACCTTGCAATGGCTTGTGATGATTAAAAAAAAAAAAACAACAACAACAAAAAAAAGATATCATGCATGGCATGCCCATTTTTCAATATACACTGGAATGGGAACCAATACTGCATACATGTTCCACAGTTTGGTTAAGTACTTTTCATTGCAGGTTTATGCACATGTTGAGAGGATGTTTAATTTGTCAAGTGATGTCAATAGTTATTTGGACCACCGTTGTGTTTTTGCTAATCATTGACTGTAGTCCCCCAAAGCCTTGTGAAAATGTACAAGCCCTACATAACAGCTATGTAACCTGAATTAAAATGACCATTTTATAAACCATACAGTTTTGTCTTGAAATTTGTTTTGTCTTAGCCTTTCCTGGTGACTGTTCATATGAAAATAAATGCATTTTTTTTTTTTGACTTTTGAAATGGGAAGTGTATGTTTCCCTTATTTTGTGACCACATGTCTAATAATAATCAAAATAATTTAATTCTAGAATGCAAATGATTGGTTAAAATGACTGAGTGCAGGATGTTATCAGTGTGTTTTGGTCAATTTTCCAGAAAAGGAAACGATACATGATGGTTAACTAGCACAATTCTGCGGGTTTCTCCTTCACACGTTCAATTATAGATGGTTTAACAGCTCTTTGAAAATAATTACTTGTACAAATTAATTAAATGCTTTGAGTATGTGATAATGGCTCCCCTAAATAAAAGATTTTCAGCTGCTTGTATAGTCTACTGTCCTCCAAATGAGCCTATAGACGCTAGGCTGAATTCCATGAGGTTTGAGGTAAGTATTTAAAAATAGAGTCAGGACGAGGTTGTTCTCAAAACCTAGTGAGCTGTCTATCTAGACGCACGTTCACCCGTATGCGAACGCCCTCTAAATACGGTCTAGATAGACAGCTCACTGGTTTTTGAGCATAGCCCGAGAGTTTATCCACTTACGTAACGCGGATACACTCTCTAAAACCCATTTGAAATACTCTGCGTAGTCACGCGTGAATTTAAAACCAACCGCCCTTCAAATCAGTGTTTTGATAACGCCTTCAACACGAGCTGTAGATAGGCTAAAGTTAATAGTGATTTCCTGGCGCGAGTGAACGGCACCATCCATCCCAAATTAAATACTTCCGGGTATTTCACTACTCTCAGATGTTGGCATGATTTGGTTTTTGAGTGAATCTTTTTCTTTATAACATCGAGCGACATGGACGAGAGCGTTTTGAAGTGAGCGTGTTTTTGTTCTTCTTTGATACTTTGTGGCTTTGTTTTATCCAGCCAGATGTGAGCGTGTACATTTGTTTGGCCATGTCCAGATGTTGATCTCAGGCAGATTGGTAATCCATGGGATTAAATGCTGTTTCTGTGTGAAGAACTGTATGGTGCATTAACGTGCTCGCCATGAAACGCATCATTTTCTTTCTGGCGTCTTTATTCCTGACGGAGTGTTCAAGAAGACCCATTCGGGATGTCCTAGACGACGAGTACGGTGAGTTATAATGCGAATAGGAATACTTTGAAAACATTATGGATACATTTAAATCGATGGAGTATGCTTTTCGATTACACTAGTGTTTTTTTTCTTTCGTTTTCAAATACCTTACTGTATTTCAGGTCTCAGATCTACTTTTTGCCATTGAATTTAATGATTTTGTGAAGAAGCTCAATTGTAAAGAAGAGTGTATAATGGCACCAGCCTTTTCACTAAAATTCCATCCTTTATAAAGGTAGTGGTTGAAAAAAATGACTACTAAAAAATAAACAAAAATTTAAAATCGAATGTATCTTACTCTGCATGCAGAAAAAATGTCCATTTAATTAGCCCCTTTTCTTTATTTGTTAACTAAAATCGTTGCAATTGTTACGAAACAAGACATGGACTGGAGTTCTGAAGGAGTGGAATGGACTGAGAGTTTCCTAAGATTTCTTATAGAAAAGTAAGAATTGCGAGATGTACTCAGAGGAAAAAAGGAGATAATATTGAGAAATAAAGTCTGAATTGTGTCATTAGATCACAATTCACACTTTCTCAGAATTGTGTTCGTATGACACAATTCAGAATTTCTCACAATTCTGACTTTTCCCCTCTGAATTCTAAATTTACATCTCTAAACTTGCAATTCTGAGATAAAAACTCAGAATTGTAAGATGTTAACTTAAAATTGTGGTATATAAACCCAGAATTACGAGAAATAAAACCAGAATTGCCAGATAAAAGTTGCAATTGCTTTTTGAATTTTTCCATAGTTGAGAGAAACCGATTTTTAGTGATTGCGGAGAAATAGAAAACACAGATTCTCCAAGTCCTTCCGACTGCTCCTTGAAACCTGTAATTTCACTTTAAAATGAATTGGTCCTAATTCAATAATATGTATAAAGTTGTTCACTGTGACTCTTTCAGACCAGCTCAGCTCATTGCTGTCAGACTTTGATGTTCTTCAGCGGTCCAGTCTTCAACAGCATTCGGTTCGCAAGAGAGATGTCCAGTCACAAACACACGCAGAGAGGTTTCTCGGTTTCACTGCGTTACAGAGGTGAATACTCATCAGCCATGTACCATGACACACGGTCACCGCCAAGATTAGGTCTCGGTCAATTCATAAGCTCTCCTAAATATTTCCCAGGCATTTCAAATTGTACCTGGCAACCAACACAGAGCTCTTCACTCATGACTTTAAGGCTGTGGTAGTAGGAGAAGATGGCGCTCAAAAGACGTACGAGGTCCAGAGAGAAAACTTCTTCATCGGTCATGTCATTGGTAACTGCAACTCTAAGTCTTAAAAATTAGGTTCTAGCAAATTTCAATTGGAGTTAACATTGTTTTTTTCCCTTAATTTCTAGGAGAGGAGAATTCCCGTGTACAAGCGCATATCGGTGTCAATGACTTCACTGCTCATATTCTTACTGATGAAGCGGAATACAATATTGAGGTATTATAACACCACCAATCTGATGATGATGCCACTCAGCAAAGAGAATACAGTAATTGTTTTCCCATTCATCTGGTTTCTGCAGCCCCTGTGGAGGTTTATCGAAGACTCGCATGATGATCGGCTGCTCGTATATCGCTCTGAAGACATCAGGAACGTGAGCCGGTTGTCGGCCTCAAAAGTGTGCGGCTACATCAGCACAGATGCCATGGAGATGCTGCCAGAGAGTGTGCGGGCTGCCAGAGCACTATATAAAGGGGAAGGGGAGGAGGATGGTAAGTCTTTGAGTTCATTTGTATATGTTTAACATGTCAAAACTGGTTATTAAATCCTGAAAACTCATTCTATGGCTCTCTGTCACAACGCAACTGGTTCAATCTGAGATAGATCTAGAGAGTGTATATGCCACTTTATATAGTTACTTTGTCACCCATGTATTATGTTTCTCACCTTCTCAACCCGTTGTCTATTTTTGCCATCTTTTTCACTCAATTGCTTCTTTTCCACAGGGCACCTGAGAGAGAGAAGACAGACCCCGGACCACAGTAAGAACACCTGCCCTCTGCTGCTTGTGGCCGACTATCGTTTTTTCAGGCACATGGGCCGTGAGGAGGAGAGCACCACTCTCAACTACCTGGTAAATAAGAAGTCTTCAGTTTTGATATTGTCATTTGCCTTTTTCAGGAAACACACAAACACATTTGTGCATAAATTGAGCATAAAATCATTCTGATGCAAACCATCACTTTCATTTCAATAGGACAGTGCTTATTAGTTCAGTGTTTCTCAACCATTTTAACTCCAATTTATAATTTCTAAGATATAATATTTTTGTGCTTGACATATAGTTCCAGTCAAAAGTTTGGGGGTTTATGAGATTAGATAGCAAGGATGCATTAAATTGATCAAAATTGACAGGAAAGACATTTATAATGCTACAAAATATTTTATTTCAAATAAATGCTCTTCTTTTTAAACTTTCTATTCATCAAAGAATCCTAAAACCATAGGTTTTCAACACTGAATTTTTTTTGAGCACCAAATCAACATAATAGAATGATTTCTGAAGGATCGTGTGACGCTTAATTCTGCAGTAATGAGGCTGAAAATTCAGCTTTGCGATCACAGGAATAAATTATATTATTATTTTTAACATTTTATATATATATATATATATATATATATATATATATATATATATATATATATATTCAAATAGAAAACAGTTAATTTAAAAAAAATCTTACTGACCCCAAACTTTTGATCAGTATTGTAATGAAAATAATTTTAAGTTATTTTGTTGCCCTCTTGGATGTTTGCTTTCCAAGGCCCAAAAATGTTTTGTCATCTGAGACTTTTGTTGGCAGCAGATGTCTTACAAATATGCCTTGGATGTGTTTAGATTGAGCTGATTGATCGTGTGGATGACATTTACCGTAATACGTCTTGGAATGAGGAGTATAAAGGTTATGGAGTTCAGATTCAGCAGGTAAGCATGGTTCTTTGAGGAGATCAAGATGAAGAATATCAATGAAATGCTATTTTGGAGCCAGCAACAAACATTTGTCTCTTTTCAGATCATAATTAACAAGACACCCACAAAAGTATCGCTGGGAGGTGCCCACTTCAACATGAAAGGGACTCCTGTGAAGAACAAACATGTCTGGGACGTCAAGAAGCTTCTGGAGGTGAGTGAGCTGGAACTGTGGGAGTCTTGCAAATGACTGCATTAATGAGAGCGTCCTTTCTGTATTCTGAGCTGTGCTGATTTGAAATGATGAGTGACGCCTCTATTTGAGTGTGAAAAATATTGAGGACTTGTGTATTGTTTCATGATCCAACTCTGTTTGGCAGAGAACCAACAAAGAGAAAGAACAAGCTATGGAAACATTGTTAGTGCAGTTCAATTTGTAGTTCTAAAGCTATGGAGGAGAATTAGCATCTTCCAGCCATTTTGTGGGATTTTTGATTTGAGTAAAATAAGTACTGTGGGTACAATTTTTTAAAAGAGACTTTTAGGTTTTGTTCTACAACACAAATTACCTATATAGTCATACCTCTTATGTGAATTTTGAACTGTTGAGTGATTTGAAAAGATACTCTACTGTTCAAAATTTGTTTGTTTTTTAATGATATTTATGATTTTATGATTTTGAAAAAAGTCTCTCATGCTCACTAAGGCTGTTCTTTTATATAAAAAATATGTTATGAAACAATAACACTGAAATATTCTTACAATTTAAAATAACGGTTTTAATATATCCTTTAATTTAATAGTTTAATTTATTCCTTTGATGGCATGGGTGAATTTTCAGCCTTATTACAGCAGTATTCAATGTCACGTGATCCTTCTGAGATCATTTTAATATGCTAATTTGTTGCTCATCGAGCATTTTTTATTTTCAAAATTGAAAACAGTTGTGCTACTTAATATTTTTGTGGAAACTGATACATTTTAGGATGAAAAGAACAGAATTTATTTGAAACAGAAAACACTATTAATGTCTTTACCGTCATTCTACATAAGTTACAGTGATATTCTGTTTCGTCATAAATAGGAAAGCAAGCCAAAAACAAACAAAATGCTTTAGAAATTCACAAGTGAACTCGGGGTACCTGATTGGTCGTGAATAAACAGCTGTGTGATAATTGTAGTAAAAACTGTTATTTTGTCTTCCTCCTGTAGCAATTTAGCATTGACATCGCAGATAACGCATCCCAAGTGTGCTTGGCTCATCTGTTCACATATCAGGATTTTGATGAAGGCACGCTCGGATTGGCTTACGTGGCTCCCTCCAAAGCAGGCTTTCCTGGAGGTCTTTGCTCTGAGAGTGAGTGTAAATACCACATTATGGATAAATCAATTTGGTCTTACATATTCCTCATGCTTAGTCATTTTGTTTATTGTTGTTATCTCTCTTTTTTAAGAGTGCCCTTCTTCAGGAAATGACAATCGTGCTATATACCTCAACACTGGACTAACCAGCACCAAAAATTATGGAAAAACCATTCTTACCAAGGCAAGTGAAGTCCAAACAAATGTTCTTGTCGCTTTTACTTTAGTTAGCTAATTTTCTGACAATATACCAACAGGAAGCTGATTTGGTTACCACTCATGAGCTTGGCCACAACTTTGGTGCTATTCACGATCCAGATACTTCACCAGACTGCACGCCCAGAGAGGATCAGGGGGGCAAATATGTAATGTACCCCATTGCAGTGAGTGGCGACCACTCTAACAATAAAGTACGTCCTTCGCCGATATGAATTCAACTGTCATTGTTCACAACGTCACGTGATCAGTTTGTAAGTGTTTTGTTTTGCTGCTCCGCTATAGTTGTTTTCAAACTGCAGCAAGAGATCCATAGTAAAGAGTCTGACCCTCAAAGCCCCCGCCTGCTTCAGAGAGAGGAACAGCAATGTGTGCGGAAACTCACGGGTGGAGGTAGGTGAGGAGTGTGATCCTGGACTGCTCCACCTCAACAGCGACCGCTGCTGCACGTCAGACTGCAAACTTCGGCCCAATGTGGAGTGCAGGTACAGCTCCTCCATGTGGCCTCATGAAAACGATGTTGATGCAGATATGGTGTATTAAAGGGACGGTTCACCCAAAAATGATCTCAGGGCAGTTTATGTCAGTTTCTGTCTTTTTTCCTTGACTCTAGTGACAGGAACAGTGCGTGCTGCAAAGACTGCATGTTTGAGAGGAAGGGCAAGGTGTGTCAGGAGCCGATGAATGCCACTTGCAAGGGAAGGTCTTACTGTACAGGTGAGGCATCAACTAACACGCTTAAAGTTTACACAACTACTTTGATTCCTTATATCTGATCAACATTCAGGTTGAGAACAGTTTTAGTATTATTTATAGTATTTATTAATATTTTGAATTTTTGTTTAAGTTTTAGTACTTTTGTTATGTGCATTTGTCATTTTTATTAGTTTTAGCAAAATTTCTCAAGTTTAATTTAATATTTTTTAACTACTACAATTTGATCAATATTAGTTTTTGTCTATAATTTGGCATTAGTATACAATAACAACACTGCTGGTGCAATTATGTTTTATTATTTAAAAAAATTGCTTTAATTTTTTTTTTTTTACAGATTTTTATGGTACCATACATTCTATGGTGAAATATTTTGCATTGTAACATAATGCTAAAAAAACAAAACAATTCTCATGACTGAAATTCAAAGAAATTATGCTTTTATGGTTGTCATTTGAGATTGTATGATGATATAATGAGAATCACTACTGAGGTAAATAGAAATTACCAAAGATTTTGGAAGTAAAATATTCATATGGATTATAGTTATAAGAAAGATTGCTTAAATGTCACGGGAAACAATACTGAAATGCTAAAAATCTCTTAAAAATAGACTTCATTTTCTTTATGCAAAATTCCTTGCGGATGAGATTTAACTGCATAGCCCTTTGTCCTCACTGAAACTCTATTCTGTTGTGCTTCTTACAGGACTCAGCAGTGCATGCCCTCCTCCAGAGAACGTCCCTAATAAGACCATCTGTGTGGACAATGGGCGGTGTCTGAATGGAGATTGCATCCCATTCTGTGAAGCTGTGAAGAGCCTGCAGTCGTGTGCTTGCAATGGTAAACTGAGCTTCTGATGAAGCTAATTTTGTTGGTATATGGCAACAGTTTTTAAAGTCTGCCCTTTTTTACTCTTTCCACATGTCCTTTTCAGACACAAACAACTCTTGTAAGGTGTGCTGCAAGGATAAGAATGGGGTGTGCACTCCTTACATTGATGACAAGGGCAACCCCATCTTTCTGCGGAAAGGCAAACCCTGCACTGTGGGCTTTTGTGATGGAGCAGTGAGTGGCAGTGTTCACAACATACACTTTTTTTTTACATTTCTACTCATGTAAGACATTTACAGAAGCTGTTGATTACTCGCAGCTAAATTGCAGTAGATCACGAGACAATTGTAAAGTAAATGGTTTAGGTTCTGTTATTCAAAAATATGTTCTTATTCCTTCCAGGGTAAATGCATGAAACAGGTCCAGGATGTTATTGAGAGATTGTGGGATTTCATTGAGAAGTTGGATATCAATACTTTTGGTAAGTTATCTGTGAACACTGATGTAATCTTACTTGAAATCCAATGGAGGATAGGAGATGTGCGTATGTGTCCTCAGGGAAGTTCCTGGCAGACAACATTGTCGGCTCAGTGGTGGTCTTCTCACTTCTTTTCTGGATCCCGCTCAGCATTCTGGTCCATTGTGTGGTGAGTCATCTCCACTAACATCTTACAGTTTGTTGTAGGTCTGAGGAAATGTCTGCAACTAACACTTTATGGTGAGAGCAAAACAAAAAGTGAAATGAATATGAAGTTGTTTATATATATATATATATATATATATATATATATATTAGGGCTGTCGAACGATTAATCGCGTCCAAAATAAAAGTTTGTGTTTACATAATATATGTGGGTGCACTGTGTATAATTATTTTATATAAATACACACATATGCTTATTTATATTTAAGAAATATTTTCATGTATATACTGTATATAGATTTATACATAAATATTTTATATATTATGTAAACACAAACTTTTATTTTGGATGCAATTAATCGCGATTAATCGTTTGACAGCCCTAATATATATATATATATAAATCAAAGACTAAATGTAGCCTATTTTTACACAAAGAGCAAAACAAAAAGTTAAATTAATCAGACAAAATGTTTATTTACACCAAGAACAAAAGGAAAAAAATAAATAAATTACAGGCCAAAAGTTTATTTATATTTTAGGTATTTTTAATATATTTAAGGTATTTAAAGGTTTATAAACGACACTCTTAGAAGAGACATTCAGGTTCTTAGAAGACAATCCATTTGATGATGCAAAATATATAAGTATCAATAATGACATAGGCCCCATCTAAGAAATAAAAATGATTTTTACAAGATTTCTGTCTCTTTTCATTAGGATAAAAAACTTGACCAGCAATATGAATTTAACACAAAGCCACTCTTCTACCCCAGCGTAAGTACAAATCAGAACACAGAAAAAGTTATTTTTCTTTTGATAATTGGAAGCATAACAAATGCCTGACTGTGTTTTTTGTGCTGTCCCAGAATGCAGAGCTGCTGAGCAGTCTAGAATCAGCCTCGGTGCGGATCATCAAACCGCCATCATCCTCGGGCTCCTCTGCGGTGCCACGTTTTCAGGCATCAGAACCCTTGCAGACCAGCTCACCACCTGTCTCCATCTCCCAGGTGGCTCCAGCCATAACCCCAACACCGTGTCCTTACCCCACCATGGAGCACCAACGCATGGCCACCATCCAAGAAGATCTCAGCTATGATTCCCACCTGGATGAACAAGCCCTGGGAGAGGACTTCCCAACCACTGGCACAGTGTCACGCTCCTTCGATGATCTGACGGAGAACCGAGAGAATGCTATGTCCTTCAGGGTAAAGAGACATGCACACATTAACAGCAAGGAGACTGAATGTTAAGAGTGTGATTGTATAGGAATTGTAAGGGAATATGATCGGTAATGCTCAAAGCTGAACAGAACAAGCATTACATATGCGCTGAAATGCAATGTGCTTGCCGCTCAAGTATTGAAAAAAAACCTAAAACACAATGCTGTATGTTTTAAAGGCATAGTTCACAGAAAATTCACCCTCATGTCATTCCAAACCTGTATGACTGGCTGACTTCTGTGGAGCTCAGGAGGTGAAAATCCTTGTCCACCACTTTCATGCTTTTAAGGCGTAGATTCAGAAGAGAGAAAGTCATGCATGTTTGGAAAGACATGAGTGTGAGTAAATGAGGACAGAATGTTCATTTTTGGGTGAACTATCCCTTTAAGAGCACTGGTCTTTTATAAAGCAACAGATGGCACAGATCATTCAGTGTCTAGGCATTACATGGGAATTCAGTGTTGTTAATCCTGTTAGGATTCTGCAATATGCATTCATATTTACACACACACTGGATCTCAACAGAGTAATCTACACGTGACCAGCTTCATTGTTAAAGCTTAACTACCCCATACCAAGATGTTTACAGGTCTGTTTTTGTCTAAGGGATTGAGCAGATGCTAACAGATTTTGATAACCATTAACCATTACCTGTTATATTTTAGTTGATATTTTACTTGTATGTGTTCTGACACACCAGCAAATTATGTTTTGTAACCTCTACAGAGCACAATCGTTCTTGCTTTTTATTGTTTGCAAAAGACAATCGGATCTTTTAGAGGAATTTGATGTTTTCAGGCATTGTGTACTGTTCTTGAATGTAACAAAATGTTACAGTAATTTAAACAGTTGTACCGGCAGACATTATCGCCTGGTTTCCCAGATAAGGCTTAAAGGGATAGTTCACTTTGAAATTAATTTTTTGGTATGTTTTAGCTTACCTCAAGGGCATCCAAGATGTAGGTGTCTTTGTTTCCACAGTATTTTCAATTTTGATAGTTTTAGGTAGTGATGCACCGATGTGAAAATTTGTGGCCGATACCGATAACCGATATTAACATTGCTGTTACGGCAGATACCGATATTTACCGATGTCGATATCCCTGTATAGAAAACACATAGCGAGGATTAGGGCTGCACGATATTGGTAAAAAATGACATTGTCATTTTTTATTTTTCTGTGATATATATTGTGATATAAAAACAATTTCACCAGATTACTTGAATAGGCCTAGCTGTATTTGGAAAGAATGAATCAATCTAGAATGACTGGGGTAGTTTTGTCATGGAGTAAATCCGCATAGAAACTAATATTAATAGAATGTTAACAAATGTACACTTTAATAATTTATGTCTCTTGAGCTCAGTGTTGGACAGATCAGTTGTTTTAACCATTCATTAAAGTGAATCAGTTCAAAGGAGTCATTAGTTCGCGAATCGGACGTGCCATCAACGAACCACGGCACACGTTGTGTGATTATCCAGGCAGTTTAGAACATCGCACGAGATTTGTCTCGACCTATTTTTACAGTCTATGGTCTCGACAGTCGACACAGAAAACATTTCATCACCAGGTAGACTTTTTTGGTTTATTGAAAGTGTGGTTATGTCATCTGATCTTAATGTGTAGAAAGCTTTTCAGAGAAGATAAGGCAGTGACGTTATTTTAGCACAATTCACAACCGGTAGTTCAGAAGAAAAAAACTTCGGTCTTCCGACCTTTTACCATCGTGTATTTTCAAAGATATTCAGTCAACTCAATTCATAAACATGCGCGAGGGAGGGAGAGAGAGAGCGCGCAAAACATTTTGAAGACGGCGCGCGTGACCGGTGCTTTCACTCTCTCTTGTTCCCTCAGTTAAACAAGCGCAGCAATCACTCATATCAGTTACCGGTCAAATATGGCTTTGGCGGGACAAAAATACGTATTAGGAAGGCTGGCAGAAAACAGCTCAACAGTTCCAGTCTTCGTGCGCTTGATGTTTAAACGCACTTGCGCTTTTAATACGCTCGAGCAAAAACAAACATCCCACCCCCACACTCACATCTACACGCACGTCAAATACAACACAGGGATGATCATAGGCCTGTTCACATCGGCCCTATTTTGACATCGGAACGATACTGATGTGTAAAAAATTAACCAAATCGGCCGATGTTATATTGGCGGCCGATATATCGTGCACCACTAGTTTTAGGTCAAACCGTTCTTGTCTGTCAGTCAAATAATGGAGGTCTATGGTCACCACCTCAAAGAGCATGCACAGAGAAGTCCAAATTAAACGTGATTTAATGACTCGTAAATGTAAGTACACATTGATGACCACAGCCACAAAGCGCCCGCGCCCTCAGATCACTTGGACATAAGAGGTAAAAACAATATAAATACTGTTCATTTTCTCACAAAAAACGCTCGTTTCGTGTCTTAGGCCAACAATGTGTACTAACATTTACGAGGCATTAAATCATGTTTAATTTGGACTTCTCTGTGCATGCTTTTTCAGGTGGTGACCATAGACCTCCATTATATGACTGATAGACACGAACGGTTTGACCTAAAATTTCAAAATTAAAACTACTGCGGAAATAAATTAATTTCAAAGTGAACTATCCCTTTAAGCATAGTCCCAGACTAAAAAGCATGTTTAAGCTGTTTTAACTGAAAGCAACTTGCACTGACATATCTTAAAATATACTTATTGTTTGGTATATGGACAATTTTGTCTCATTGGCGTTTTATGAAATACAAAGTCACAAGTTAAATGAAAAGGCAGGCAATCAGTTTTGTTATGTTATGTTATTATACTTTTCTGCGAAACAATGTTCATGACTTTAAATGTATGCAAGTATATGTAACTTGCAGCTGCTCCTTTAAGAATGTACTGATGTTGAACACTGCTCTGAGATCAGTATCCAAAGTGCCTTGTATTAGTTTTTTTATTCATCTTGTGAAAAAATATTTTACTCCCATGTGTTTTGCAATGCTATCTACAGGAAAACTCAAAAAGGGAGTGTGATGATGTCATTTATTGGTGGCTGAACAGTCATCTTTTTCTGAATTTTACTCATAACTGTAATCATCTTTTGGGAATGTATTTGAGTTGATCTTGTAGAATACAAAGCATACAAGTGTCATTTTTTAGTAGATCGTATCCCTTTAAACATGGTTTATTTTATTATCGGGTGTCAAATATTTTTTTCATGTTAAGAAATGTGCCCATATTAATTTGTATGGCTCCCCACTTTGTTGTGATGGGTCAAGAAGTATTGAATGTTAAGTGTTTTGTATCTGTGTTCGATTTATATAACTTAATAGTTTTTGACTTGGTGTTTTGAAATCAAATGCCACATTAGATTTGATGTTTTGTAGGCTTTCATTTTTAAATGAAACATCACCCTTAATGTAAGGTGTGTATTGAAATTAAAGCTCAACTTCACTCAAAAACCTTTTTTATTAAATCAATACACTGATCTTAAGCAAATTATAGCTTTAGTTGAACATAAAATGTCACATAAGAAAAAAGACGTCAAAAACAATTTTAAACAATCACAATATTGTATATTTAACTAGTGGAATTACAGAACAGTGACTCCTGAATGCACATACGTATCAGCATCCATCTTTAACTGGTATCCATTCAATTTTAATAGCAATTCAATCCTTTGAAGTGCTTTGGCCAGTCCAAAATCTGGTGCCTTCATTCTGGTTCAAGTTAGATGGACTGTAATAACAAAAGTTCTTGAGGGAAATTGAAAGCCTGATAGAAGGCAGATGGGAATTGGCGATCTCACATGACAGGGTTCATGGCTTCATACAGCCTCTGCACAGCGAGCTCCACCATTTCTCTGAGAGAATCATCTTCACAATCAGCTTCCTCATACTCCACGGTCTGAACACAAACATAACAAAAACATTAGAATCCCAATATTTCAGTTTCCATACAAGTAAAAGTCTGATACTTACTCGGGTTTCCAGGTTAATGTAGGCAGTCTTCTCATCTACACTTACAGCGAGACAGTTCTTGTCTTTAAAGTCGACACACTCCTCTCCAAACATGTCTCTGCAGATCGTGGCAGAAAAAGAATTTAGTTCATCATAAATAACACTGATGGTTAGCTGAGTGCTGTGAAGATCAACTTACTGGAACATTTTCAGTAATCTGCTCTGGTAAACATCCACATCCATCTTCTTTTCTTGGGGCTGAACAACTAAGAAGAAGAAATAAAGAGGAAAACAAAGATTGGGGTAAATAAGACCCGTTTATTAAAATTTGCAAGCAAAAAGTGAAAAAGATGAAAAAACAAAGGAAGAAAGCAAGTAATAACCTGTAATAAATAGAAAGTAAAGAAAGAAGAAAAAAAGGAAGGAATAAAGATAATGTGGGAAATAAAGGAAGAAAAAGGAAGCAAGATACTCGAATTAAGGAAGGAAGAGAAAGCAAAAAGCAAGAAAGAAAGAAAGCAAGGTAAAAACAATAATGAAAAAGGAATAATAGACAGAAAGAAGGAAGGAATACAGATAAAAGTGAGAAATACAGGAAGATAAAAATAATAAGGAAGTGAAGAAAGCAAGCAAGAAATGAAGAAACAGAAGAACTATTTCTCTCTAGAAATCTTTGAGCTGTTCACCTTTCTGAGCTTTCGGGTTTGACTGCACCTCCAGCACCACTGTGGTCACGGCATCAGCGTACATGTCATTCAGAGGGTTGGCAAACCACTGGTGGAAGAACACCACAGACACAATTAACAATACCAGTCACTTCTGTTGCCATAGTTACACTGGTGCATCAATGACTACTGTGCCGCCCTACCTCCAACACGACCAGGTTTTGATCATGAACCACTGTGATGCTTTTAAACACTCTTAGTGTGCTCTTCTCTGACGTCTCAATCTCTTCCACATCCCCTGTAACACATATACAATGAGCACCACATTTAAACAAGACATGCACAACACACACCTACTCTCGCACACACACCTGTCAGGTGGCGTAGCTGATTCAAAAGCAGGGGAAAGGGGCCAGTGAAGGGAATGGCTTGAGTCTGTTTCACTGTGCTCATGGCCAGCTCAGTGTAATCTGCATTAGTAAGAACAAAGAAAAAGTGTGAGAAGCGAACACACACACAAACAAACACACATCTGAAATGTCTCAACCGATCACAAACACCAACTCACTGGAGAGGTCAGAGGGGGAGAGGATGTGATAACTGAAGTTCTTTTTCACCAGGATGCCAGAGACCCTCTGACCTTGTGCACACTTCTTATCCGCAAGAGAGCCCATCACCTTCAAATACCACAGACAAAAACATTCAGGAACAAAATTAGAAAAGGACAGTTTAAACCATTGATGATTCATCATAGAGATCAAAGATTCATAATAAGACTTGGCCAACCATTATAACAAGTTCTATTGTAAAAGACAGACAGACAGAAAAAGAACCAAAGATAGAAAGATAGAAAGAAAGAAAGAAAGAAAGAAAGAAAGAAAGAAAGAAAGAAAGAAAGAAAGAAAGAAAGAAAGAAAGAAAGAAAGAAAGAAAGAAAGAAATGTAATCTGTTCTGGGTTTAATTTTTCTTAGTTCAGTTGAAACTAATCTTGCGAGTTTGAGACATGTTTAAATTCTGATTTCATATCAAATGAAAAACTCTTTTAGTCGTCATCTGGATGGTTCTAAAGAAGCACTTTACTTGGCAAATTATTAATATTTTGAATGACTTATTGACCATTGGTGAGATAGACAGCCATTGACCCGTGTAAAGCAGTCTCTCTCGGACATACCACATCAGCAACGGTCTCGAACTGTGTGGAAGAACATGGACCAACATGGAGAGCTGCAGTCTCACCTTAGCCAGTTTCTCTCCTCTGAAGTTCAGCGTGACGGCCTCAGTGTTACGAGGGTTGTGCACCTCGATGTGAACCTCATCGTTGTCCTCATACTCTCGAATCAGGGCGGCTTTCAATCGAGCCATCTCGTTCTGCTCTCCGTGAACCAGGATCTGAAACCCACAGCAATAACATGACACCTGATTTACAACCTGACGACCATCTCAGGACACAACCACTCACCACATGAGGAGGTTTCAGAGCTCGGATGAACTCGCTGGTCTGCTGGTAATCCGTATGAGCAGAGAAGGAGATGTAGTCCACGGACATCTTCAGAGGAAGCTTCTGTCCAGACATGGTGGCGATCTCCTCCGGCTCAGACATGATATGCTGCACAGACAACAGTGTGAGGAGAGTTCGATCATGGCCAAAGAAACCTGACGCTGAAGAGCGGAGATTCACCTTGGCGAGAGTTCCTTCCACGCAATAACCAGCGATGATGACGCCGTTTCTCTTGTCAGTGCACCAACTCTCGAAAAGCTCCCTGGAGAGACCGCTCTGCATCATACCAGGAGATGCCATCACCACACTAGGGCCGATGTCATCGAAGTGGTCCATGCTCTGGAGGACAGCAAATTATGAAACTTTTATGTAATAAAAATGCACAAAAGCAACTTCAACTTCAATTGTGGATGGTTTTGAAGATGCTTACCTTGAGATTACTGATGTGCTTGAAGACAAAAGGGTTGTTTATGTTGATGGCCTTGCGGATCTTGTCGTTCATGGCGTTCACGTAGGTTTGGTAGACAGCCATGCACTTCTTAGCCAGGGAGGATGCATAGTAGATAGGAATGTCATGGAGTTCAGGGTGATTCTGCCAGTATTCATCTGAAATAGAGGATGCGCTGAACGTCAGTGAGGCATTGTTGATGATGCGGATGAGTGTCTACTCTAAACTGCTGAAGTTTACCTAGAATGAGCAGCAGTTCCTGGGCCCGACCCAGAGCAAACACAGGGATGAGACAGCGGCCCTCGCGGTTCACTATGTCATGGACCGTGTTACAGAAACGAGCCTCTCTCTCCTCTCTCTTCTCATGGATGTGTGTGCCATATGTAGACTCCTACAAGCACAAGAAAGATGGGAGAGGGGAATTGATGTGTAAAAAAACTGGCTAGTGCTGTAGTCTTTTGTTTGAATAGTGTATAAAGGTGCTTTTATGGGTTGCAAACTTAAGTGTTTAGTTTTTCTGTGTGTTTAAGGCATTGAATATTGTTTTTGCAATCTTTTACTGATTTTAAAATATTTTACACTGTAGGCCTATGCCTTCTTTTTTCTTCAAAACTGTAATTATGAATTAACATTACATTAGTGTTAGTAGGGTAAATATTGTATAATTTTCAACTATTATTGCACAAATAATAAAACATTAAATTATTATGATTATTTTATAATGTAATATATATATATATATATATATATATATATATATCTTATTTAATTCATATATGTGTATATCATATGCATGTCTGTGTGTGTGTATATATTTATAAAAATGATAATATATACATATATATAAATTATATATACATATATATATATATATAAATTATATTTATACATATATAAATAATATGTACACACACATATATATAAAATATTTTCTAATTTTATTTTAATTAAAATTTAAAAATTATTTACAACAAACATCCACTTTTCTTTACACAGAATTCCACATTGTTGAGCCCAAGAGAAAGAAATCATATTTCCAGCATAAACTCTAGTACATACTGTGATGAGAATGTCTGGTTTTACGCTGGGGATCTCAGCTGCCATGAGATGTCTGTCTTCTTGACGGGAGAAATCTCCTGTGTACAGTAGCTGAAGAGAATGATCATTATCAGAAACTGTGTGAAGGTAAGAGATCAGGTCTGAATGAATAAACTACACCTACCTTCACTCCTGCAATCTCAATCATGAACATGGCTGCTCCCAAAACATGACCTGCATGGTAGCACCAAAACTTGATGCCTGCCACCTCTTTCACTTCATGGAAGTTGATGGTCTCGATCTTATCCATGCTTTCTTCTAAATCGGTCTCGGTGTACAGCATGTCATCCGCTGAGATGTTGCTACAGACACAAGGAAACAAGAGGATATGTTAGAGAGCTGGATCTTTATAAAACTTTTGTAAAACGTTTTCAGGAGCTTTAGTGTACCTGACTTTCACATAGTCTGAAAGCAACCAGCGGTAAATGGCTTTGGTGGCATGAGTCATGAAAGTCCTCCCTTTGAAACTTGTCTTCTGTAGAAACCAAGGCAAGGCTCCACAATGATCCAAGTGAAAACTGGCAGAGAAAAAGAGGTCAGTAGAATTTTGAATATCACTGACCCGATGTCTTTCGTTCAAAGAATGGGACTCACTGGCTGATGAGGAGCAGGTCAATCTCAGCTGGGTCTATCAAATCAATGTAAGGCAATGCATCCATGCCCTCCAATCCAGGGTGGATGCCACAGTCCAGCTGCAAAGACGTGGCATGTCAGAAAACATCTGTCAAATCCATCAAAAGTAGGATAAACAACAAAACTGTGCTTACCATAATTTTACGGCCCTTGAACTCTAGGATGATACAAGACCTGCCCACCTCTTGACCAGCTCCTCTGTTTAAAAAAGAAATCACAGTAAAAGAGGTGAATAGTTACAGTAGGCCTAACTTTCTGAAAAGGATTAACACAGATGGAAATCGATCACACTTTTTGGTCCTGTTAGGTATGATGTTTATCATTTTAAAACTGTAAACCAATAATTCATCAAAACATTTGTAGCGGAATAGAAGTTCAGAACAATCTGAATGAAGTGAACTCACAGTGGTCTAATGAGAAGCTGGTCGCTTTCTTCAGCAGGCACTGTTACATCTGCTTTACGTTTTGTAGCCATGCTTGTGACGTTTTTTTCCCCTCACACTTAATTAAAATGACTTATTCCATAATCATCGATACTTCTAATAATAAAAGACAACGATCATACGCAGCAGCAATGCATGTGAATCTGTTATGGACATTTGAGAAATATTTCCGGTGTAGCCACGAGTCAAAATAAAAGTCTTCATTGACAATAAAGAAACATAATAAAGCATATATAAATCAGATAGTTAAATCATTTATCAAATTATACTGAATTGTATGCTTAATTTTTATATAGCAAAAAATAACAATAAAGGAAAACGAATTCAACCGAAGTAACGTTAACGTTATTCTTTCCGAAGTAACACACACACTATAGATTTCTAATGACACTATTGATATTTTAAACGCATTAAACTGAAAAAGAAAAAAAGTTTCAGTTAAAAAAGTTTTTTTTCAATATTATTTAAACTTCTCGGCTTGGCTTGGCTTGGCTTGGCTCTTTAGGTTTTTAACATAGGGTTTTTACCGGTTACGTTCGTGGGTTCTCTCTCATTGGCGGATTGGAAATAATTGACGGGCGATGCGGTTCCGCCTACAAATCGTGTAATTTAAACTTCTACTGTACAGGTAGGATAAGTGAAATCCAGAAGTGTTGATCCGGTCAGCTGCTCGTGTGATGGAGCTGTTCAACTCTTCTGTTCAAAGACGAATTTACTTCTCATCGCCTCTTTTTCTTTTTAATCATTGGGGGGACTTAAAGCGAAACTTTTTTAATTGAATAGTACTTTAAGAAATGACTGATACGGAGTCGGACGGAGTTTGATTCGGGTTTTGTGCGGTCTTTTAGTAAAGTGGGACTTTAAACAAACTTTATGTTTCTTGTCTTGGATGTAGTGTTGATTTAAAGGGAATAATCATGCCTGATCAACTGACAGTTCCGGAGTTTATGGACATTACCAATGAGGACTATAAAGCGCCAACAACGTCTGTGTTCTTCTCACGCATGGTCAGCTGTAGGAATACAGTTGCCACTTTGGAAGAGGTAAGACACCTTTACAGTTGTCAGTTTATACGAGAGACCGTACAATTGACAGACTAACGCGAAGTGCACAATACACAATTCTAAACTGTCTCTATTATAGAAATTCTGCGGTCTAACCCCAGATTATAGGTTTCCTTTAGTAGCTATGAACTATAAAATAACCTATTTTACAAAAGGAGCCTGGAAAATGACTTCCTTGTAGCACTAAAGCACATATCCCTGTTGGAAGTGAACCTCGCCCATGTTCAGCTTTCTCGTGTAGCTAGCTTCTTATCGCAGTGTTATGAAATAAATGGACTACTAGTCTGTTATGTTGACACCACTCTTAACTTATTTAAGTCTCAAAATCAGTAATACAGTGTTCACATAATGGTACATATATCATACATTTACCATAACAGTGATTTGTTTTGAATGAATGCATATGGGAGGTTGTATGCATCCATTTAAAAAGGCCTGTGCCTGACTGAGGTAAGTTACAGAGCTGTCATTAACAAATAGGCTAGGCCTACAAATAATAGAGAAATGAGACAAATATAAAAATAAGGTAGCGTGGAATAATTTATAAGACTAAAATTATAAACATGTAACACTATTCACAAGATCCCACTAATAACAATAAAGAAAGAGTCATTGGTATTGGTATGGACAAATATCCAAAAAAGTGCCTTGGAGTTCCATACTGAATATGTAAGTAGCATGATTGTGCAATAAAACAATGTTAAAAAAATAAAATAAAAAATGAAGTTGAGAAAAACTAGTTACGGAGTATTTTGAGGATACTCAACTTATCAGAAAAATTAGCCAACTGCATCAACTAAACCATTCTCTGGGCTTTCATCAAACATAAAACTTTTTTTAACACACTGTTTTTTACTAGTTGATCCAGTTTCACTAAGCTTGGATATTACATCAACCTGAGCATTCACTTTACAGACGGTAACAGAGATGTATAACTTTTTATTCTTTGTCTTACTTGTGTATTGGTTTGTTGAGCTAACCGAAGAAGCTATGTGGAGTTACTTATTCACCAAAACAAGTTGTTCATACCCCTTAAAATGGAGGGAATTTTACTAAAGGGAACATTACTGTTAATGGCAATTAACAGAGTATAATCAAAAACACAAAATAGAGCAAAAACATCATAAGTCCTCATCCATTGACTAAAAACATATTAGTTAAGTGATAAGCGATCAAACAGCAGCTTTTTAATTGGACCCTCACCACCAAACTTGACATTGTTCGTTATTGCTGTGTAATATTTTAAGTAGCTTGAGCTAAATTGGCTCTAATGGACTTAACTTTTTATGTTATGCTGTCATTTCATAGTTCAGTCTTTTGAATTGATTTGGAAGCTGGATTTGTTTTGTAGCGTGCAAGGCTTGACCTGCATGAGACTATTTATTAGTAATAGTCCACATGATGGCTACTGTAAATCATATTTTTTACATAACTAGACGGTGTTGAACTTACACTGTAATAACAGCATGTCAGATAACCTACCTATGTGTTTTTATGTGGTAACATCAGTAACTGATTTACACATTTTAATAGTTAGATCAGGTAGAATTTAAAAAAAAACTTTGTGTATTAACTTTATATACTTATGTCTACGAATGGAAACAACTATGTACAGTATGTGTTCTGTATTTACTAAAACAGTTCCTGTAAAGTTTTTCATTTTAGTTTGAAGACTCTTCAATGGAAATTTAATTGAGCTTAGTTTGTGAGAATCGTTCTGAACTCTGTCTGTCAGCCTGTTTTAATGGTTGAAAAGATCCGGCTGAACTTTACTGATGTCTAATATTAATCTAAAGAAAACCTCCACAGCTCTTCTTCTTTTATTGAGATACTGCATTCCGACTCCAAACTTGAACTTAGGAGATTGACCTCTGATGAAGGGGGAACATGTCAGTCCTAAGTGATGACAAAGTATCAGCATGTTGATTCTGACTCCTCTCAAATAAACCTCTTCATAAAGGAGATTCTTCGTTTTGAATGTGATTTTTTTTTTAAAAAGCAGGCATGAGTAAAATTTACTGCCCCAGGCTCTTAGAGGATCTGGCGTCTTCGTGTGACTGGGAAACATAGAGGGAGACTCTCGTTATGAGTTGCCCTTTGACACTACCCCTTTCGCATTTAGCCTCAATGGAGGAAGTAACTGAGGTAAACACATGTTCATGGTTTATGTAAACTCTGGACCTGGATCTTGTGCAAATGTCTTTATGTATAAGTTTGCTCATCCATACAAAACAGCCACCACATGTTTAGACATACAGTGATGTCACATATTCCCTTCACATATTTGGATATGCTTTTTCTTTGTAGCATGAGGGCTGCATACACCCACAGATGCCATAAAAATGGCAGTTAGTATACTTTTTCTGGTTGTTTCCGGTTCTTCCTTCTCTGTGCGTGGCGTCCTGCTGAGACTTGCCTTTGATGAAAACCCCAGTGCAGCTAATATCTCCCATCTCCTTCTCGCCTTTTCTGTTCTCTCTCTCTTTCCCTTCATCTTTTCTCATTCCTTAAGGCTAAGGCGGGATGGCTGCCCCACTTCTTGTCCCAGCTTGTCCCGCCTAGTCTCTTTCTCGCACATACACGTCTACTCACTGTTTTTGTGTATGCAGTCCTGCTGGTCACTCTCTCTCTTTTGAGCTCAGATTGTACTGTTCTGATACTCAAGGCCAATTCCTGCAAAGTGTCGCACCTGAACAGACATCAGAACCTATGTAAATAGGGGTGTATAGTAGTAGGCTACCATTGTTCTTGTTGTATTCTATTGTAATTTTTATACTTCATTGTTATACTTAAATATTTGTAGGAGGATTTCGTACTTTATTTAGTGTTATTGAAACACAGTTTTTTAGTTACATTCCCAAGGATTTTTATTTATTTATTATTATTTCTTGTATCTTTAAAAGTACCAAATGCATTTTTTGCTGGTCATTTTGACAGTCTTTCCTATTTCTGTCCATTTTACTGAGCTTACACAAGAAAAGGACTGTTGATTTCTTCTAAAACTAAGAAATTTTGCTTTAAAATACTTACAGTAAGTCCAATTAAATATGGAAACACTTTTTATTTTGATTGGACTGGAGTATGTTATAAGATTGATACGTTTTAATTGAGTAAACAGTTTATAGACAGTATCCATATTTTCTTTGTATTTTAGATAAAATGTTCCCATTTTGAAAAAAATACTAACTTATTAGTAATTACTTTTTGCCAAAAAGTTTGGGGGTGGGTAGATTTTTAAATGTTTTATGGTTTATGTTCACCAAGACTGTACTTATTTGATAAAAAATTCAGTAATGTGAAATATTATTACTATTTAAAATCACTGTTTTCTATTTTAATATATTTTAAAATGAGATTTATTCCTGTGATGGCATAGCAACATTTTCAGCAGCCAAATGTTTCTTATTATCATTGTTGAAAACAGATGTGCTTCTTAATATATATTTATGGGAACCATGATACATGTTTTTTTCAGGATTCTTTGATGAATAAATAGTTCAAAAGAACACAATTTATTTGATATAGAAATCTTTTGTTACTTTAAAATTGTATTCACTGCCACTTTTGATCAATTTTAATGTGTATTCATTTCTATAAAAAATATCTTCTTACTGATCCCAAATTTTTGAACGGTATTATATGTCATTGATGGTTAAATGCTCTTTAAGTGATAGTGGGAAATATCTTGGTGTCGTACCAGACATGACTCCTGCATAAACACAGATTTTAGGCCACAAGTCTGTCTACTTCACTCGTCTCTTTTTGTGCAAAATTCCTAGCGTGTGATTCAGCATGAGTGATGGTGGTTGGCTAAATTACAGGCTATCTGAGTATGTCTGGATGTAAAAGCTTTGTGTCGTGTGTGTATATGTGTGAGGGAAGTATAAACCACACCATACAAAACTGGGTTACAATTTTTTTGTTATTATAGTTTGACCTATTTTATGCAGAACAAGTTATTGGTTGTGCTTATAGGCAGTGCTAATATGCACCATTTTAAAGTGTTGTAATATATATATATTTTAGGGCCTTTAAGTAAAGATGCATGCAGGTCCTTATTGATGCAGCTTATACCTTATTGTGGAAATAAACCAATTTGTCTTATACATTTTTGTATTCAGAACCTCTCCATTCAGCATAAGAAAATCTCTTTTAGCATGTTTCATGTTGTTTTGCAGGCGTTGGATTTGGACCGCAGTGTACTGCAAAAAATGAAGAAGTCAGTCAAGGCCATAAACAGCTCGGGTCTGAGTGAGTATTACGAACAAAGCCTCTTCAAGGCAATCCTGCAAGGTTAGCAAAAAAAAAAAGCGTAATGCCTGCTAAACGCTGCGGTATGCAGGGAAGGAGACCAGAGGTCATGCTTTTAATGTAATGAGAGGCGTCACTACGCTGAATAAACTGCTTATCGTTTAATGAGTCGACAACTCATCGGCTAATCTTGTGTTTGCTCTAAAAATCTATTTTTAGAGTTTACACTGAAAAAAAGTTGTTTTATAAAACAATTGTGAAACAGGTTTGATTCAGTTTGCGGCACTTCTGATTCATTTCTATGGTGAAAAGACCATCTCTGATTACAAAAAATAACCATTTGCCTCTGAGCTTTAATCAATAACCAATAACTTTGCACTAATAAGCTCACCAGTTTGGTTTAGAACCAGTTTAGAACGTATAGACAAGTGTGCAATTGTTCTGATACCCTCTATTTATCTAAACAATATCATATGATAACAATAGCCAGGACAAAGCTTTTGGTTTCATATACAGTGTGTGATTCAGGTCATTGTTACTCTAGTAGTGAGCAAGGTTTTGTGCTCTACCTCACACATTCCTCTCATTCTTACCAGGAACACCGATACCTGTTCTAGCAGGAACCTGCTAATTTCCCCTCTCTCTTTCTTTTCCTATTTACTTTGTTTAGTGCACGTTACTTATCTTGTGGTGAACAATTAATCCGCACAAGTTAATCCACAGATTGTTTTTTGTTTGTCATTATAATTCAAATCTGAAAATTTGCTTCCCCTCTTAAATCTTCACTGATTCTTGTCTGATGACAGGTTTGGCAGTTTGACTCGGTTTGACAGTTTGGTCAGAACATCTTTCAGCCATTTCTGTCCAACTATTAGAAAACGAAAATGATTAAAAAGGTTTTTTTTTTGTTTATTTAAATAAAGCTGAAATAAAATAAAATAAAATATAAATATTAGATGGAAAATTTAATATATGTTGCATTGTAACTAAGTGAAAAGTTTTTTTTTTAGTTGAAGTACTAACATGACTGAAAAAGAAATAAAAATAAATTAAGCACAAAAATCACAGATTTTAGGCCACAAGTCTGTCAACTTCATCTGGCTCTTTTTGTGCAAAATCTGTAAAATGTGATTAAGTATGAGTGATCAGTGGCTAAAGTTCTATGTATATATATATCTAGAATATATAAACTAATACAAATGATAAAACAATTACTAAAACTTGAACTAAAATAAGATGAAAAGTAAAAAAAAGGCTAATTCAAATGTAATACACATACAGTATATAAATAATACTATGATATCAAGATTAGGGCCCTGTGACGTGGTGTAAAATGTGTCAAATTATGAAAAGGGCTTGTCTTTCAGCACGTGCTTATTCTCTACTGTAGTCCAGTTAAAAACAATGTCATACTTTTAAATACGAACTCTCCTTTTTTATAGTGTATTTGGACACATCTGCAGCTTTACCAAATTGCATAATGCATAATATTACATTATTAATCAGATGCTAAACAAGGCAAGGCAGTGCAAGTTTATTTATACAGCCCATTTTATACACAGTGACATTTCAAAGTGTTTACATGGCCATGATAAAGAGAAAGACACACAAAACTCATTTATAAAATCATTGAAGAATAAATATTAAATCAGCTGTAATTCCTTCTTAGTGAAATGCCTCTACTGAAGGAATAGACTTTGTTAGCACACTGTTAATTCTTCATATTAAACCAGATCTTAAACAGCCTGTTGGCCTTTTGCTGTACAGATCAGTACCTGGGAGTGGTTACTACGCTATTTTCTACAGCACTCTGGTCATAAACTAGGAAGTATGTTATTTTGCAAGCGGTAGGAATGGAAAAGGCCCACGTGACAAAGAGTTTGCTCATGCCCGAATGAAACACTGTGATAAGGTCAAGCAAAGTGTGTTACAAACAAATGAGCTTCATAATATAAGGCAACGTATCCTTGATCATCAAACAAGCATTTGTATATAATAAATAAATGTGGACGGTAAATGAACAGACTGTTTTTATGTGTCTTCAGCTCACGTAGAGAATGAGGAGCAGTACGTCCAGGCACTGGAGAGGTTTACAGATAACTCTGTGTACAAAGACGATCCTGAAATGTCCAATCACTTCCTCAAATTTGCTAGTTTCACCAAAGAGCTCACTGGTCTCTTGAAGAACTTGGTGAGCTAGTCTCTGACATCCATATACTGTAGATCGTTTCATGAGACACTATGGGTTTACATGCAGAGTGTTTTCACACACTCAGTGTTTTAACACTTGACTGTACACTTCATTTATGAATCTCCTCATATCACATTTTTTGCCCACAGCTGCAGAACATGAATAACATCATCACTTTCCCACTAGACAGCCTGCTGAAGGGAGACCTCAAAGGAGTAAAAGGGGTAAGCAATGATGTGGAAATATATATGCAGTATATGTACAGTATAAATACTACAGATCATTCGTTAGACACTACATCAAAAAATGGAGAACACAGAATCCAAAGCATGCAGATACAGAAAAAAAATATACTGTGAAAAAGTAAACTAATTTTACAATTACCTAAAAATGTTTAGTAATCGCAATGTACAGTATTAAGGTGAATAAATTGTACACTGTATGCACTGCAAGTACAGTATTACACTGACTATTATATTGAATGTCTGTATTCAGCAGTATTGCATACTGTAAAAACACACAGTGACCCAACTGCAAAAGTCAAAAAGCTTACAGTAAAAAAACACTCTAAATGAAAAGCATGTTAGTTTAGCGTTTTGCAACACCAAGTGCACCACAGTGTGAAATATGTTTTAGTGAGTGAGAATGTGTTTAGAGTTTTGCAGAACGAGTGCACAAGATTTGCAAACAGTGTCTGACAAATTGGTTTAGGCTATTGAGAATTTGGTTCAGAGAGTGGGGTTTAGTGTTTTAGCAATTAAATAAACAATATGGTTGAGGACTTTGTGCACATCACAGGCAATGTTGTCTCTTGCCAGGCACTATAAAAAACCTCTAGTGTGCCAGATCCAGTCTTAACAACACTCTCCGTACCTTGCTCTTCCTCGTGACCTCTTCCTCTTCCTCATCCTCTTCCTCCTCTCCCTCTCAGATTGTTTCCCTCTGTTGTCTGCCTGTGTTTGGCACTTTGCAACACAAATGCTTAATGAGTGCATGAAACTTGCAAACAGTGTCTATCTACCTGAACTTGTTTAAAGTTTAGCAGAAAGAGTGCAAATTCGACAAATTGGTTTAGGCTATTGAGCATTTGATTCAGAGAATGGGGTTTTGTGTCTTAGCAAAAACTGTAATGAACCAAACTTTCATGTATATATACATAAACATCTTTCATATAAATACAGTGATCATGGTGGTCTGCTTAAGTGTGTATTGAAATGTTTGACCTTTAAAGGGTTAGTTCACCCAAAAATGGAAATACTGTCAGTTTTTACTCACCCTCATGTTGTTCCAACCCTGTAAGACCTTCGTTCATCTTCACAACACAAATTAATATATTTTTGATGAAATCTGAGTGCTGGATCACTCCTCCATAGGCTTCTTAAGGGATTGAAACTTGTTCCCTGAAAAGTTATTAATTTACAAAAATACAAAAATATCTTAATTTGTATTCTGAAGATGAACGAAGGTCTTACGGGGTTGGAACAACATGAGGGTGAGTAAAAACTGACAGAATTTTTATTTTTGGGTGAACTATCCCTTTAAGACTTGATTATCATGTTAACTGTGTTCTTGTTTGTTTTTGCAGGATTTGAAAAAGCCTTTTGATAAAGCATGGAAGGATTATGAAACTAAACTGTAAGCACCCATTAACCCCTTAAAATCTCAGAAAAAATATAAACAAGTACAAATTTTAACTTGAGTGATTGACATTCTGTGGGGCGTTATGCTTTTAGATATTCCAGTACCTTCTTACAACATGATGCATGAAAGTAATCACATTCCTGCTGATTTTAATGATTGTGCATCAGTTTATTTTGATCCACTATGCAGAGGAAGGGGAGGTTTATTCATTTCAGATGTTTGAACGTAATTCATGAGCCTGTAGCATAGCTGAAGAGCTTATCGCAATTTGGGGCCATACCATCAACACATCAACATAAACATCAACACCAGCATTATGAGGCATTGATGAAAGACTTTTTGGCCAATGCACTAAACTTGTTCACAGGAACAAGATTGAGAAAGAAAAACGGGAACATGCCAAACAGCACGGTCTGATCAGAACAGAGATCAGCGGAGGGGAGATTGCAGAAGAGATGGAGAAAGAGAGACGCCTTTTTCAGCTTCAGATGTGTGAAGTAAGGAATGTGGTTCTTATACAGCCAACATCAGCAGGGACTTTCCTTTATTTGTTTAAATGTGGGCAGCAGTGGTGGTCCTGGCCAATACAGGGACCAATCTTCAGTGATTTTACCTTCCATCAGTAAGAGCAGAGTGTGAAGATCAGCACAGCAATAGTACAGCTGTACATAAAATATTGCAATCCATACAAGCTGTGACTAAACTTGTCAGCCAATATCATCATATCTTTTAAGGAAATTATTTTATAGCTTATGGTCTGATAGAAGGCAATTGAAATGATTGTTATTTGCTTTGTTTTGCAGTATCTCATTAAAGTGAATGAAATTAAAGTCAAGAAGGGGGTTGACCTGCTCCAAAACCTCATCAAATACTTTCATGCTCAGTGCAAGTATGTTTATTTATAATATCGTTTAATATTATGGCCTGGTTTCACAGACAAGAACTAAAACTGAAAGCAACTGTTTTGTCTCAAGATGCACACCAGTAATGTTTTTTTTTCAGGCACGTTTATAAAAGCTACTTAAATGGCTACTTACTTATATTGAACTTAAGGCCTAATCTGTCTGTTAAACCAGGCCTATATATCCCGGTAACAATATGTTTCATATTTAAATGCGTATTTTGACATTTTTCTTCATAGTTTCTTTCAGGATGGGATAAAAGTTGTGGACAATCTAAAACCTTTCATGGAAAAACTTGCCACGGACTTGACCGCAGTGCGTTTTTTGATATTACTGTCTAATCTTTTGAAGGTGTATTTTTTTTTAATTTTGTTTTTATTATAATGTGTGTGAATCGCAGAACAAGCAGACACAAGATGCAGAAAGGAAACAGCTGTTGCAGCTGAGAGATATTCTTAAATCTGCCCTGCAGTCAGAGTGTAAAGAGGTGAGTTATCTCCAAATGACTGTAAACTATGATTGATAGGAAGATTGCTTAATTTCTGTGGTAAATCTTGTTGTTTTGTTTGTTTGTATGGTGAAAGGACATTCAGGCAAAGCAGAGTGCTGGCTATAGTCTTCACCAACTGCAGGGCAATAAAGCTCACGGCACTGAGCGCTCTGGGATGCTTCTCAAACGCAGCGAGGGGTGAGTTCGTCTGGTGCTTTAAAGATAATAACAAGCATTGAGAACTTTTTTTTAGGCCAGGCCAGTGAATTTTCTGGAAAGTTTGTGTGATGAAGGCTTTTTCTCGATATTACAGACTGAGGAAGGTTTGGCAGAAAAGGAAGTGCTCTGTGAAAAATGGACTATTGACTATTTTTCATGGAACGGTAGGGGAAAGCACTCGTTTCTCCTCTCAGAATTATGTTTTAGTTTTACAAGCTTGCTGCTATAATTTGAATATATCTATTATAAGTATATAGAATTTGTCAAGAATACAAAAAAATATTTGTATTAAATATATTTATTAAATGTTTTATATAATATCAGTTTATTAATATTTATGTAATTTTAGTGGGTAATAAATCCTACATTTTCCTGTATTTACTCTTTCGCTCTTTCTCTATCTCTCATTTTCTTGCAGGCCAACACACCACCAGCAAATCTGAACCTCTTAACCTGCCAAGTGAAGCGTAACCCAGATGAGAAAAAATGCTTTGATCTTATATCCCGTAATATACTAGCACAGTTAAAGCACAATACAGTCATAAATACCAGTATTCTCAGAGTCTGTCATGGCTCATCTGGTTGGTTGAACAGTCGCTTACTGTTCTCTTCCATCTTCTAGATGACAGAACGTATCACTTCCAGGCAGAGGACGAGGCAGAGTGTCAAATGTGAGTGTGTGTGTGCTCATATGATGATTTAACATGATAGAGATTTTACAGAATATGTACACAATACAATCACATTATATGTATTGTGAATATCATGTGCAATGTAATTACTGTCTATCACCTCTATCTTTTCATCTGTATCTCTCTATTTCAGATGGGTGTCTGTGCTCCAGAATAGTAAAGAGGAGGCCCTGAACAACGCCTTTAATGATGATCAGAACGAGTGTGAGAACAACATTGTACGGGAGCTGACTAAGGCTATTGTGGGAGAGGTGAAGAAGATGAGTGGCAATGATGTGTGCTGTGACTGTGGAGCTTCTGGTAAGCAATACAGAAGTGATGTTACCCAGTGGTTAAAGTAATAGTTCACCCAAAAATTGAAAATGATCCCATTTACTCACCCTAGGTGTATATGACTTTCTTCTTTCAGCCAAACACAATCAAGTTATTTAAAAAAATATCATAATGAAGGCCTTCTGAAGCATTGCAATGCATTTTTGTTAGAAAAAAAAACAAAAGCTATATAAAATATAAACCATAATATCTGGCTTCTGATAACAGCCGTATGTGAGTCCAGTTCCAGTGGAAGAGTGACCTCTGACCTCTCTCACTTTTTAAATTTTTTTTTTCAGAATATAAATATATACATTACCAGTTTTGGGTCTGAAAAAATCTGTCATTGTTTCCACAAAAATATTAAGCGGCACAATTATTTTCAACATCGCAGCCTTGCAGCCTTAAGCATAAGTGACTTTTTTCAAAAACATTTGAACAGTAGTTTATATAACTTCTTGATATCACTTATTTTTGCAGTAGTATTTATCATGCACAAAACAAAACAAAACAAAACAAAACAAAACAAAACAAAACAAAACAAAACAATGAGGCCTTTTATTAGAGTGACAGGATTAACAGAAAGATTTAAACTAAGTGCTAAAACAATACAACTATAAATGATTTATTCACAAACAGCATAATTTAACATTTTCGCTACAAAACATGTAAGGATGTAAATGACGGTTGAATCAGGTTATTGTTTTTGTTGTTTTACGATTGATTTGCACAAATTCAAATAGATTTTTTAGCAGGCCGTGATTATTGCCTCATCTTGTACTGCTTAAAAAAATCTGTACCCTGTGTTTCCTGTTTTGCATCTGGCCTTTCAACTTCTCTTTGAACATTGTATGAAACTTAGTCATCCCTGTAGAACTTGTTTTATTGTTATTTAGATCAGAGTTTTGATGATACATCTGCGGCTTTTCACTTCTTGTCACTGTAGATCCAACATGGCTCTCCACGAATCTGGGTGTGTTGATTTGCATAGAATGCTCTGGGATCCACAGGGAAATGGGGGTCCACTACTCCAGAATACAGTCTCTGACACTGGATGTCTTGGGCACTTCTGAACTTTTGGTAAATTCTTGTTACAACTTGGCACTTGTTTGGTAGAAATTGCAAACATATAGGTTGTTGTGACGGTATTAAATGTTTTGCAGCTTGCTAACAGCATAGGCAATGCTGGATTTAATGAAATCATGGAGGCAAACCTGTCAGCAGAGGAGATTCCTAAACCCAACCCTTCTAGTGATATGTGAGATTTCATGGACAGTATTTAATTTATTATGCATGTTTAAAATAATAACAAAAAATCTCTTTATTTTAAGCTGTAAATAAAAAAAACACTATTTAAAAAAAAGGAAATTTAGTCTACACATCATAAATTACTTTATTTTTTCTCTCTCAATCGTCCTTCAGGCAGGTGCGAAAAGACTTCATCACAGCCAAATACACAGAGAAGCGCTTTGCTCAGCGGAAGTATGCAGATAACGCAGCCCGACTGCACGCACTGTGTGATGCGGTAAAGTCCCGGGACATCTTCTCTTTGATCCAGGTATACGCTGAAGGATTGGACCTGATGGAGACCATTCATCAGACTAACCAACATGTGAGTCGTTTTGTCTTTTTATTGAGCTCTCCTGACGGGCTGCACACAAAACACCACATGTGCAGTCCAGTTCACGAAGAATAAATGATTATACACCGGTTCGTTTTAGCTAAACAAATACAGACAGTGTTTTGTGTTATCATTTTTCAACAAATGTATTTACGTATGTATTTAGAATTCTGCTTTTCACTTACAGGAACCAGGTGAGACAGCGCTACATCTAGCAGTACGAATGGTGGACCGGAACTCACTCCATATTGTGGACTTCCTTGTACAAAACAGGTGCTCAGCTGATGCTCTATACTGCAGCTAAAATATTAATACTATTAACATATGTTTTTTTTTGCATATTATGAAGATAATTTACATCCAATAAGTGTGTGACTGTGTTTGTGAATGCAGTGGGAATTTAGATAAGCAGACTGCCAAAGGAAGCACAGCACTGCACTACTGCTGCTTGACTGACAATAGTGAATGTATGAAGCTGCTTCTGCGGGGGAAAGCATCTAGCACCATTAGTAAGAGTTCATATAATATGCTGTTTTAAAGGTACAATATGTAGGATTTTCGCAGTAAAATATCCAAAAACCACTATGCCAATGTTACATATTTTGTTTTGTTGATTACTAATGATATCCCAAATGTTTCAAACTATTTGTAAATTGTGAGAAAATTGCAATTTTAGCCAAGGAAACAGGGCGTGTGAGCAGGGGTGAGGAGTCACCAGTCAATGGCGTCATATCCGCGTTACCCGGTTTTTGCTCGTACTGCCGTAGTAATGATGACGACAGACATGGACAACTGGGTTATGCCTAGTAGGACGCACATGCTATTGTTGTTTTGTTCAAACATTATGGACCATGGCAAGCAGACTTTGAGACAAAAAGAGGACTAAAACGAAGATGAACATCTTCGTCATCAACTAACTTGATGCATGAGTGTTGCATGAGCAAATGTACATAAAACTAATGTTATGGAGTTCAACATGATGAAATGTTAGAATATGATCTGTATGTTGTTCTTATGTTGATCTAGCTTACCAGTCTCATACAGCCAACTAACAACTTTACTAACAGGATTTAACACACTCAAATGGCGTTTAGGGTGATAGTGTAACTGTTAGAGCAAGTGAAACAGTGCTGTTACCTCAAGTTTCATTAGTCTGATAAACTGACCTGAGTGAGTATCAATTTAGCACTTGCGTGTAGTTTCGGTAGAATGAAATGTCCTTATACCTTTATATCCGTGGGACCCGCGTTGCGTGTGGCGCTGGTATACGTCTAGCAATCGTGCCCTGCTTCATACCACAGTTATGTTAAAAACATCACTGTATTCACTCATCCATAAAAGAACCATCAGCTTGACGACAAGATCTATAATTAAGCTTAATGCTCTGCATCATTGATATTCGCCTTTGTTTTTGTAAGAGGTTAGCGACCCCTGGTGGTGGAAAATCCTACATATTGTACCTTTAACCTCAGGAATTCAAACTACAGAAAATGCATTAAAAAGAAATCTAAATCATTTATAATGAAAAAAACAATTGGATCAAATATTTTTCTTTGGTCATGTCTGAAAATGGGAAAAAAAACTTTGGGGAAAAATAAATGTGTTTTTCTTGCAGCTAATGATGCAGGAGAGACTCCTCTGGATCTGGCGCAGCGTCTCAGACACTCAAAATGCGAGGAGCTGGTGTGTATATTTGTTATCTTGCGTGCAGCTTGCAATGCCAGCAGAAAATCATTTTGCTCTCTCTGAGAGCAAGTTCCTGGCCTTGCCTGAGATTGTGTTCAAGCAAATTCCTTTCCAACGTGTTCTTCTGTGTTGTGTGATTTACAGCTGACTCAGGCGCAGACAGGGAAGTTCAATGTCCATGTGCATGTGGAGTCTGACTGGCGACTGCATAATGACGACCTAGACGAGAGCGAGGATGAGATGGAAGACAAGGTTAACATGCTTTTTAACCGTGTACTCAAAAGATCACATTTAATTCAGTTATACTATCTTTAAAGGGATAATTCGCCCTAAAAGTTCTCATCATTTACTCACCCTCAAGTTGTTCCAAACCTGTATGAATTTTTAATATGTATTGAAATATTGAGCACTTTGTGTGAGATTTTTGACACGTTGATGATTTAAAAAACCTTAAATTTGATGTGACCATACTAAGTGAGACATAGTCAATTCATAGTTGAATCATAATTCAATTCACAGATGTTAATGTGAATATTGGTATGATCTGGCTCATCCTCATGTCTTTGATTGTGGGTTGTAGCCCATTCCCAACAGGCGTGAGGAGCGTCCAGTAAGCTGTATTGTTCCAGGCAGTGGCCCCATGATGCCCAACATGAGCGCTCTGGCACGGGACGTGGCTAACGTGGTTAATAGCAAGCAGAGGGCTTTCATTCCTAGCATGATTTGCAACGAGACCTACGGCACCATGCTTGATATTAGCCCATCGCCATTGGGTTTACCTGGTATTCCTCTTCTACCCCCTCGTACCTTAGGAAGAGGTGAGTAGAATTCAGGCCTAGTGAGTTGAGGATTTTCTGCTAGGAAATTCTGATAGGTTTAAATCTTGTAGCTTGCCTACAAATGTAGATTAATAAACATACAAATAAATTGCATATTATTTGTGTTTGTGATGTCAGGGTGGAATCCTCCCATGGAGACGGTTGGGAGGCAGAGATCATGTTCAGACCCTTCAAACCCTCAGACTCCAGAAAGTAACAACTCAGTATATGGTGAGTCTGACCTCTATACAAAAGTATACAAAACTCTAATGTTCGCCAAGGCTACATTTATCTGATCAAAAATACAATAAAATATAGACATTGTAAGATATTATTACAATTTCGAATAACAGTTTTATATATATATATATATATATATATATATATATATATATATATTTTTTTTTTAAATGTAATTCTATTCCTGTGATGGCAAAGCTGAATTTTCAGCATCATTACTCCAGTCATCAGTGTCACATGATCATTCAGAAATCATTTTAATATGCTTATTTTTGGACATTTCTTATTATTATCATTGTTTTTGTGGAAACCCTAATAAAAAATCTCAGGAAAAAAAGGCATTTATTTAAAATAAAAATCTTTTGTAAGTGTCTTTACTGTTAGTTTGATCAATTTAATTTGTTCTTGCTGAATAAAAACTATCATTTTCTTTAAGAAAATCTAAATAACCCCAAATGATGTTTTTAGGGTAACACTTAAAAAAAGGTACGATAAGATTTACATTAAGATAAACTAAAAATTAACAATACTTCTGCTTCATTTATTAACAATAGGTAATGTTAATCTCAAGTTACATTACTACATTTTTAAGAACAAAAGTTGTATCTGTGAACATTAGTTAATGCACTGTGAACTAACAATACTATTTTTATTTACTAACATTGACAAAGGGTAGTAAATTGCTGTATAAATATATTTGTTAATTTATGCACAAACTAATGTTAACAAATGAGACCTTATTGTAATGTGTGACTGTTTTTTAACATGGTAGCTAGTTTGTCGCTCCATAATGCTCCACCAGATCTACTGGCTTGTCAACTAATTAAAACCACCTTAGACCAACTAGCAACCAGCTACAATGATCCAAAACCAGGCAGAAGCATAAGTCATTACCATAACAGGTCTTGTCTCTCCTCTAGTTCTCCCCCCTGCTCCACCACCTCCTCCTGCAGCCAAGAGACCACCGCCTCCAGATCCAAAGGCAACTCTTCTCCAAGGGCCTCCGGTTCCACCTGCACCCTCCGCACCCCCAGTTATACCCCCCGTCCCAGTTAGACCAGCTTTCATAGTGCCACCTGCTCCAGTATTGCCCACTTCATTTTCAAATAAACCCCCACCTCCACCTATACCCACACAGCCAAAAGCCCCCGCCCCCAAAACAGTGAAATCCCCTGCTCGGTAAGTAACATTCATCAGATGCTGTGTTTCTTTACAGAGATTTGTTAGCTTTGCCTAAATGATGTCAGCTGCACTGTTCTGTGTGTTTCTCAGGGATCCTGTTGGTCCATTTAGTAAAGACGTAAATGTAAATAAAGCTTCACCCAGTGTCCCCCGACCAAGTGACAAAACAGGTTAATATAATAGTATTTATATAAATAAATACCCAAAATAGCCAAAAAAATAATATGTTAGATGGAAATAAGTCTAAATGGTGATTTCCAATAGAACTGTTTCCTCCAAACTCCGGGCCGTCATCTGCCTCCGCACCAGCTCCTGTTCCTGCTCCCAAACCCAGAACGGCCCCACCTGTAAGTGACCATTTAAGTATTGAAATGACACCCCATTTTACTTTTAAAATGTTTCTTTCTTGTTTTCTATTTTGCTGATTTAGTGCTCAAGAAAAAATTCTTATTATTAAATTGAAAACAGTTGAAAACTCTTTTTTTTGTGTGTGTGTGTGTGTGTGTGTGGAAACTGTGAAAAGCGTTTTTTTTTTTTTTCAGGATTCTTTGTTGAATAGGAAGTTCTATATCTAATAAACAGCATGTATTAGAAATAGAAAGATTTGGTAACATTATAAATCTCATTACTGTCCCTTCTGATCAATTGAATGTATTCTTGCTCTATTAATTTCTTTGAAAAAAAATCCTACCCAAATTTATTTTAAGGTTTAAATCATTATTATAAAAAAAAATATTTAAAATATTAATAATATAAATTTTATATTAATAATATAAAAATATTTTTACATTTAAGCCACATTAAACGGAATTTCATTGCATTACAAAATATCAAACCAAGCGGCATCTGAAAACATGAAAAGTTTTCAGTTCTATCTTTCTTTAAAATAAATGTTACTTGATATTTTGTTAAAATACATTTCAACTGTGATGTAAGTGTCAAAACTAAAACATTTGCTTTGTATTTGTTTCAGAAACCGAGACCTAAGAGGGTAAAGGCCATATATAACTGCCAGGCTGATAACGTAGATGAACTGACCTTCTCAGAAGGAGAGGTGATAATAGTAGATGGAGAGGAGGACAAGGAGTGGTGGGTGAGTGTAAAGTCATACTTACACAGACAGTACATGCACAGATCAACTGACTGAATCATGTGTGATCTTGATGGGCTCTTCCTCGTTTCCGTCAGGTGGGCCACATTGATGGGGAGCCGACCAGGAAGGGCGCTTTTCCTGTCGCGTTTGTTCACTTCATCACTGAATGATGCCATTCACTGCTGTCTTAGTAAGATCACATGCTCAGACTTTTCAAAACAGAAACCTAAAACCACTGATTATTTAACAACGGATTCGCCAGTTCTTTCTGGCTGAATGGTGGTGTACAGGACATTTAAAAACAAAAGACCTCAGAAAAGGATTCTTTTTTTTTTTTTAGCAACTATTCTGATTACAAGTCTAATTACCTCTAACTTTAATGCAGAAATATCATATGAATGAGTACTATGCATATTACGGGAACCGTATGTTTTGATAAGGTATTATATGTTCGAATCCTTAATCTTTATTGAGCTTTTTGTCTATATCAGATATCGGTTGCAGAGCAACTCTTATTTTGCATAATTAAGTGACATGTTAAACCATGTTGCTTGTATACAAGTTTGTTCTGTTACCAAACAAGCCATTAAACCTTTTACTCTGTACATTTAAAAGACTGGTTTTATTTTCAGCACTTGAGATATATTTTTACAAAAATAACTGACAAAAATGGCAAAGTAGTGGCTTTGAAACGGCTCCCTTTAATGTTTAACAATTTAATAGTTACACTACCATTGAAAAGTTGAAACTTTTTTCTATTTTCATCCATTCTAAAATGTAATTTATTCCTGTGATGGCAAAACTGAATTTTCAGCGTCACCTTTTCTCAGGATTTTTTAATGGACAAAGTTCAAAAGAACATTTTTTTTAATTAGAAATATTTTGCAGCATTATAAATATCTTTTCTGTGACTTTTGATCAATTTAAAGGCTCAAACTTATGAACCATAGTGCACATTTACAATCTACTATTTCTCTATAAACAACGAAACAAAGGGTCCAAGGTCCATCAAAGATTTTATTAATTTACAGCATTATCAGATGGTCCAAGAAACAATTGACCATTTTCAAAATACAACCTTCAAGTTTCCTCACAGTTTTAGAAAAACAAAATACTTTCAAATGTTCAAAATACTCATCCATATATTTACAAACCAAAAGTCTTCACAATAGACGACCTAAACCCAAGGAGATTGAATATATGCACAGTGGTCTCTCCAAAAAGGCCAACAAGTCTATTATAAGGGGATTGAAGCAAAGGCTCTTCTTTGTGGTCCTTATGCACTCTGTACAGCTGCTATAGTACTTGAAACATCTGTAAAAAAATAAATAAAACAATGTTTGCAGTCAATGAATCTACAGCCTGATTCAATGCAACAGCAACTGCTGCAGGTTCAGGAACAGAACAATAATTATGTTCCAAGAGGTCCACAGGTGCAGGATCCTCAAAGCGTTAAATTTTGCAGCGGTTCTGAAGCGGAGAAGTTGTTCCACTGGAATAAGGTGGGCACAGCATCTTTCTTCAGCCTACGGCGCCCTTTAGGAGTCGATGGCTCGATCATATCATCGCTCTTAAAATGGCGACTGCAGACTTTTGTATGGGAAGAGTAGCTAAGATCCTCACGCCGAATGTTGCGTATCCACTTTTTCCGTCTTTCTTCATCCACAGGGAAAGCGTGAAAGCTCAGCACAGAGTTGAATTTTGCGGAAGCCGAACACAACGGGACACAACAATATTCGGTCACCGAACTGTCTCCCCGCCGTTGATATTTAAACTTTCTGGATGCCTTTACTACAATGAGATATCATATACTGCATCTAATATATACCAATTGCATAATCAGGTCTTAAATGTTAATCTTTACAAAATAACAATCTACAAACATTGAGCTTGAATGATTTACTGCGGCAAATATGCTGAACTTACACAGTCTAAAAAATTAGATACAGACAATTTTATTCTTCAACATCTACACTAGCGCTCAAAAGTTTAAGGTTGGTATGTTTTGGAGAGATGCCTCTTATGCTCACCAAGTCTGCATTTATTTAATAAAAAAATACAGTAAAAGCAGTAATATTGTGAAATGTCACGACAATTTGCAAAACAACTTTTCTATTTATTATATTTTAAAATGTAATTCAGTCCTGTAATGGCAAAGCTTAATTTTTAGTCTTTAGTGTCACAAGATCCTTCAGAAATCATTCTAATATGCTGATTTGGTGCTAAAGAAATATTTCTTGTTAATATCAATGTTATGTAAAATGAAATATTTGAAAACCATGATATTTTTTCACAGCATTAATTTGACACAGAAATCTTTTGTAATATTATACATGTTTTACTGTCACATTTGTTTTTCTTTTTTTTTTTTTATTATTATTTTTTCTTTAAAAAAATTCTTACCGACCCAAAACTTTTGAACTGTAGTGTAAGTGATTGGAGTGATCAGCACTGAGATTCTGAATGTAGAAAACAAGGCCATACAGTTAACCTGATATAAGTGGTTGTGTGTGTATCCGGCTCTCCTCTAGCGTTAGAAAGTAGGCTGGTTTGACAAGCTGCGATTCTGTGTTAGCTGGATCCACAGCATCATTCGGGCCCTCAGTCTCACAGGTCAGTATATGGATGGGGCCCCGGGAGCCCTTCAAGTGGATCTGGATAGATTCCTAGAAAGACATAAACATGTCTCAAACAAGTTTATATAACATATATATATATATATATATATATATACACACACACAGACCACTATATAGTTACTTTTTGTGTCATTAAATAAAAGAACAAAGATAACAATCAATATTAAAAAAAATATTCAAAATAACAATCAACAGAACAAATACAAAATAAAAAATAAACCGTGTTTTAAGCTTTTCATGTACAATAGCTCTATTTAACAGTAATTCAAGTAAGAAATACTACAGAATTTGAATAATCAAATGTGGAAATAAAACTGTCTTTAATGTATGAATTAAAAAGACATTTACTGTTATTTAGGATACTTAAGTTATTAAGTCAAGATCAGTGAGTGATTGGTTTTCTCTCTCTTGTGTTGTCTGATTAAAATTAATGTGAGAACAGCAGCAGGTATATTATGCTGCTGTAACTTGCTTGGATCAAATATATATATATTTTATTATTAAGATTCCTAAAATGCTCAGAGCCTTCCAGCTTACTTCAGTGGGAGTGGGCACCTCTAGCTTGGTCTCTTCAGGGGCCCTGATGGCTATTATAGTCTGGTCCTTGAAAACGCCAATCTTACAGATGTCCTCGTATGTCACATAAGCTGAGGTACAACTGCAGTTAAGACCAAAACAACTGAAACAAGTACTATAAGGAGTGTTAGACATACAGTATAATATCACAGGTTGTCAGAAAATGTGAGAGGATATTCAGCATTGTCTTTGAGGTCGGTCAGGGCAAAGAGCTGTTGGGCGCAGTCTTTGATGAGCCAGTCAAGGGCCTCCTCAGTTGACTTCAGATTAAGTAGGTCAGCTTTTGTCTTGGGGCTCCATTGGTTCCCAACGCTGCCGACTGCTCCTGGACCCCTTGGACATAGAGACAGATGCGTGAATCGTTTTCTGATGTATTAAGAGAATCAAACCTCTAGACTTGGTTCCAACTTAAGAATTTCATCGAACAGATTTTGTTTTTGTAAACTATAAAGCCTTGTTTATCTAATCCCACAATGTGGAAATAAATGTGGAATTGTTAAAAAATGTTCGGTCTAAACTTACATCCACTGGATCTTGTTTTTGGATGTCTTTTTGATTAAATGGATACCAGTTAGCACATTGGTGATGTCATACACCCGCCTCTTTCGTGCGCCCAGTTTTCGCGTAACCTCATTGAGATCAAGGACTCCATTTGGAGCTGTCTGAATTAGCTGCATGAAACGTTTGGTCAGTTGTCCAAGAGCGACGTCAGAGCGATTCTGGACTGGAATGAAAAAAATGGGACTATTGAGGGAAGCTTTTTTAACTTTAGTCCAAGTATATTTAAATTCTGTTCAGCATCAGAAAGTGAATGAATTAAAAACATATCAGAACATACCTTGTCCACTCTTTGCTTGATTCATGTTAAATGTTGGGATTGCGAAATACATGTTGGGATTGCTAATTAAACTAAAAGAAAACACATGATATATTGAATGTGCAAAATAACAAATACTGTTCCATTCCTTTTCAGTAGTAGTCTTTTAATGTAGATTTACCTTCCAGTGAAACACTGTCCTTGGGTTTTATCCTTGTCTTTTTGTCCTTGGGGATAATGTGCACCACTGTGGTCTTCGTCATCATCTTCTTCTTCGTCATCATCCTCATCTTCAAACTCTTCATCATCAGAATCATCATCATAATAATCATCTGCAGTAACTCCGCTCTTTTAAGACAAGACAAAATTTAGATTTAATAACATTGGATACTTAACAGTGTTACTCAACTTAAGTAACCCCAAAATTGTAAAAACATCAAGCCAAGGCACTCGAGAATTTAAGGAAAGGTATAAAAAGCTTTTATTCAATCATAGCGTACTCATTTAAAAACAGGTAACTAGTTAAAATATAAAAAGCCTTTATTCAATCATGGCCTGATCAACCTCAGATTAATAAGACCCAACTAAAAGCTTTAAACAAAGTAATATAGTTTAAAAATAAAATAATATCTCTAGGGATAACTTGGGGTTAAAACTTGGGATAAAAAGGAAAAATCCAAGAGTAAATGCATATTTTTATTCATTTATTTTCTACTTGGTGTCACTTACACTTTGTAATGAATAAATTTGTTATCTGTTCAGAATGGGACTAGTGGTTCATAAATATGATGATCACTGACATTTGATCATGATTTATATGAGAATTAACATTCAACCATTTAATTATAATATTTTCACAATGTGGAAGTTTATATCTGTATTGCCATGCTTTATGGAGCTTTGACTAATAAATCATCAAAGTATTTTTGGCTGATGTAAATAGTCAACTCTTGACCCATCAATCTCAAAAGTACGGTAATACATTATCATAAATGTTACCATTAAAATTAAACGAAATAAATTCTCAAACACTTAAACTAAATAATTTCCACCATAAAGTCAAGCTGTAAAAAAAATTATAATAAAATACTGAATGACTTTTATGAACAAATAGTTGGTTGTCAGAAGATGCATTGCACCCTTCTTCTCACCTCCCCAACAACTGGGTCCAGGTGCTCGTCCTGCTCATCACACGAGCTCCACCCGCAGACTGGTCCATCTAAAGGGGGCATTATAGGAATCGCGTCCGGACTGATGCCATTCGGCGTGATGTGATGGCTCAGGAAATGATCCTCGCATATCTGATGCTGATCGGTGATTTCGCGCTCAGTCTCCCGTAAAGCGGCCAGCCACACTTTCACTCGGGCCTTGTCTTTGGGGAACCTGAAAAATCTCTTGAGCGACCGACTCGATTGCTCTCCCGGTCTGAGATCACTGTGGTTTATGCATCCTTGGACTGCACACTTCACCATCGTCGTAACACGCTGTTAGATTTTATCGCTACATTCAACCAGATAAACGTGCAATGTTTACACACATCACAACAGGAAAAGCAAACGCTGTGCCACGTGATCACGTCTGACCAATCAAATGATTTGTTTTCTACTTCAGGTTCTAACCCTCTATTGGCTAAGCGCACTAAGTGACATCTAGTGGAATGGAAGTAGTAAAGCACATTTTTTTATGTCTGATTTGTTCAATTTTACAGAGATACGGGTATTTGATATAAGTGTGAGCTAGTTTTTCATAATAATAAACGTTTGCGTTCTGCCGAGAAACAAAAAGAGCTAAAACCTCCCATCACTAAAGTGAAAACGACAAACGTCTGTAAAGAAAGAAAGAAAAAAAAGAAACCGTCTGCTTTTCAGCCAATCAGTTCGGCCGTACGTCACGTTACGTAAATAATATTCATGAGCCAAGCCTTCGCAGTAGTGAGAATGGGATTACCCTAAATTTACAGGAAATAATGCAAAGAGGGTCTGGTGAAATTTGTTTTTATTTTTTGTTTTCTTTTTTAAAGATAACCGGGCTAATTAAAAAAATTAAAAAGTGTAGTTAGACCAGGTTGCATGAGTTTGACCCATTGATCCACACTCCAGTCCAGATGGTGGCGGTAATGCACCAAAAAGCTGGTTGCCAACCGCCATAGAAAGAGAAGAAGAAGAAGAAGACGCCGCCTTCGCAGTAGTAGGATTTGTAAATCCGTTTGGGGTGTTGTACTGCCGTTTTTTACCAGCAGTGGACAGCAGCAAGCAGCAACAGTCTCTCCAGAGGTGGATGTGGATGTGTGGGATTGAATCAGGGCGAACTGGGCAGCCACTGTCATAGAGAACCGCACAGAACTAATACAATAGCGAAACATGGCTACTGAGACGATATCAGCCTGCACAGGATCCAGCTTACTACAGCCAATAAGCGAGATAACCAACCTTCCGTTAGACCAGGTACATTTCTGTTATTTCTATTTTATCAAATGAATACTGGAGGCACAAAACCCTCAATACAGCAGCTTTCATTGGCATCCAGGTCCTTCTACAAATCCTTAACAGGCTGTGCACGAAAACATTTGGTAAGGACAATGAAAACGTTGCATTTTTAATATTTCCTCTCGAAATTTATGACGTCTGACTGAGCAATCGCATATTTCCGTCGGATTGAGTTGATGGTGTGCTCATGAAATGTGTCATTTGCGGCGGTGATGAAAACGATGATGAACTACTCGATGATTTGAAAATGTGGAATTTAATTCATATACCTAGATGAATGTAGGCATACATAAGATACAGGGGAGAAAAACCAGTTGTCTGTGTCGGCACTTTTAAGGAAACGTCATGATGTTGCTACCCAAGGCAGTCTTTTTAAAGATGTTTCTTTGTGGTTATCTCTGTTTGCACGGTGCCATATAACGTTATACTCACACATTTTGGGCTTGGCCCTTTTTATATCTCCACACAAACATACACTAAAAAATGGCTAAACACTAAGCTTTTAATTTTTTAACAACAAATTTTTGGTCAGGAAATGGGGGAACTTGAAACGAATGCACTACTTAAAAAGCCGTTGTTGTTTCAGAAAAGCAGTTTTTGAGAGAATATGGGAAGTCGTGTGTAGGGTGATGCTATAGAGCTATGTCTTTAAAAACCTGGTGCGAAATATAATGATAAATGCATCTCTGCCACAGTGAAACATGGAGGAAGAGGTGTCATTGTGTGGGGAGGCTTTTGGTAATCTACTTTACTGTGAAAAGTCATTTAATGCATTAAAGTACTTGATAATATTGCAGTATGGCTTGCTTCCCAGTTTCCACAAAAGAAAAAATGTTCCAAAGAGGAAAGGTTATTTTTCAATAAGACAATGCTCCTGCCCAAATTGCAAAGACAAACAAATATTGGCTTTAAAACAAGTCCATGAGGATCATGTTTTGACCTGGTCAAAGTCCAGATTTGAACCCTATGGTGAATAATATCTTGTCTCACATTAAACTCAGATGAATTGGGAGACATTTTTCAACTACTCATGAACTGACTCTTCTTCTTGTGACTCTCCTTCTTGTAAAAAGCTGTCTGGAAGTTGGGGAAGTTCCTTTGTGCAGTTCTAGCTGGTTCTAGTTTCCTGACCAGTAATATGTGATTTAAATGGTTAAGACTACTAAATAGTTTGCCATTTTTTGGCTTGGCCAAAAATATATGAAATTTTGCTGCTCATATAGATGGCCAAAAATCCTGTCTAATTATGCAGCGCACTCGATTTTGAAACGGCTGTGTCACTGTATGTTCCACAGAGAATTGCAGCTTGCGTGAAAGTCGTGTTTTGAATCTGTGTTCTCTAAAAGACATGACAAACAAAGTAGAATAACTGGTGAAATCACATTACATGGTCATGTCTCTTTCTCCCAGGAAGTATTGGCGCAATTTGATTGTTTTAAGTGTTAGAGACATTCTATACATTGATAAATATATCAAATTAAGTGAATTAAAGATTTGTTATCATGATAGACAGGAAAATCTTTTAGGCCTATGTAACAAGCATTTACACCTTAACTGGTCTACCTTTATTGCTTTGTAAATTAGCCTGTACCAGCAGATGCAAAAAAAGGTTAATTATAAAAAGAAATACATGACCTAAGGTCAAGGACTAATGCTTGTTATGGAGGGTAATATTATGAAGATATATGTGGATGGTGCTAATGATCTTTTTCACTAAAATGTATGACAATGGTAACAGACAGAATGGGGCTTTTTGTTTAAAAGCATTTCAGTCATGAGTGAATGATTTGTACTTAGTTGAAACCAAATACATAAATATAATATCTAAATCCTTTAAAAAAAACAAAAACAAACTATCCTTTATATTTTGAAAGTGGTGATTGTGTGGATTGGTCAGACACTGATATTGAAACCTTGAAACCAAACCCCAGAATGGGTATGAGTAGTGATTTATTACATTATAGGCTATATATATATATATATATATATATATATATATATATATAGGCTGCTATTGATTTAGTTCAGACAATTGGACCTTATTAAAGATATTTGAAGATATGGCGTTGACTGCGCTCATATTTTCATAACAAACAAAGGCATACACAGTACTAACGTTCAAATCTTTGGAGTTGGGTGAAATTTTTCAAATGTTTTAAAATTTTTCTTATGCTCTTCAAAGCTGCATTTATTTGATCAATGCAGTTAAAACAGCCATATTGTAATGTATTATTACACTTTAAAGTAACTTCACTTACATATTTAATATATTTTAATTTATTCCTGTGATGGCTAAGCGGAATTTTCAGCAGCCATTACTCAGCCATGATTATTCAGAAATCATTCTATGCTGATTTGGTGATCAATAAACATTTCTTATTATTATCAGTATTGAAAACAGTTGTCACCCTGATCCCAATCTTTTTGAACGGTAGTGTAGACACTTTATATGTAGGTTTGTTTGAAAAGTCAACTCCTCTAAGGTGTCTTGTTGATGGAGAATAACTCCGAAGTGAGAACAGACTGTAATGTGAGCAGAAATTGGCTAATGTTGCACTACCACTGCCAGACACTGGACTCCTGTTACACTTGGGCCTAAAAGGGAGAAAGTCTCTAATGCATTTTGCCTCTTGTGCAGTTTGTGGTTGGTTTGAATCAGACAGTTTCCTTCTGCAACAGAATGTAGTTAATTCTGTCATTTTTGTTTTGTACGCATTAGCTGCTGCATTCAACAAATGACAGTGCATTTCATCAGTGTTGTTGTCAGGTCACAGCAGGTCATCAGCATCAGTGTTTTAACGTTCGCTTGAAGAACATGCCATTTCACAGCCGTGGATTGTTGGGTCAAAAGGTCAAAGCCCAAATAAAAAAAAAAAAAAAAAAAACGTCCTCAGAGTTTTGTGATCAGTCTGACTTACGAATTCACCTCGTCCAGGAGTATATATTTGCTTGACCAAATCCAGATGGGAAGCCTGTTTTTTATGTAATAATAATTGTAAGTGTATTCCAGGTTTTAACAATATATCAGTGGTCATATCTGTATATAGGTCGATAAATATGACTTGTTTATATTGTTAGTGGTATCGGTCTGAAGTTATTTTAACAGAATGCTCATAGGATAGGACTCACATTATTTAATTCCTCCCACTTTTTGTTAAACGTAAATAAAAATGAAATTTGAAAAATGTAGAATTTTTTGGTCAGTTTCTTTTATTTTTTTGTTACATTTGTGAAAGTTATATATGCTATATTTATAAAATAAACTTTTATTAAAGAAAGTTGGCCTACATTGGTTAAAATCTGTTTTAATATTAAGCAGTTTTTCTCAAAATGAACGCAAAAATCTGGACCCTTAAGATGATCATTTGCTTTTTTGTTTTGTAATAAGTCTGTATACCATTTATTGTTTATTTGACATGGCATTAATAAAGTGATTGATATATCAGACAAAATTTACATTTTGGTGCACCCCTGGTGTGTTCAATGATCAAGGATCACAATGCATGTTAACATTTTATGCTCTGCTTAACCGTTTGACTGAGAGGTTTCGGTTTCTTGAGCTGAATGAATGGGTGAAGTCGAAGGCAGTGTTCTCATCAAACAATGCCAAAATACCTGACTTTTGCTTAACAAAGACCCCTATGCCTCATTAATGCAAATGACACCTCTCTCTCTCTCTCTGTGTGTGTGTGTGTGTGTGTGTGTGTGTGTGGGGCTCTAAATTCATTAGTCAGCTGTTGTGTACTACCTGATCTGTGGTGCCTTTGCCTGTTTGATTGAGTTCAGGGCTTACAGTAATAAATCATATGAAGTGCTGATCTCAGAGCATTTGCTCAACATGTGGATCTATATGGCAGCTAACAACTTAAAGGGATAGTTAAAAAAATAATAACAATTTGCTATTAATTGACTCGCCTTTAGGTGAGTTTTGTTTGTTGCTGTTGTTTTTTTTTGGGGGGGTTAACTATCCCTTTAAAACTGGTAGTTTTGAGTTGGATCTGATTTTTAATGTTTTTTGACGAGACTCTTTCTGAACAATACCGCGCCTGTGGGACAAAAAAAAAAAAAGACAATCTTAGGTCTCCCACAGGAGGAGAAAGCATCTATGCTCTTTGCTAATTAGTCAAGGAGAGAACATTATTCCCATGGGTGTCCTGATGGAAACAATGCTGAGTCCAATAATTGATTTAAATCAGTGAGCTGATTTAGAGGCAGATTTGATTGGTTATTTACATGTTTTTGAGGAAACATAAATTTCAATTTACACTCAATTTCAATTTACACAAAAAACTATTTACACTCTCAAATTATCAAACTCATCCTGGATGTTTAGCAGGGTGTAACGATATTCGAAACGAGCCGAAAAACCACGATACAGAGCTCACGATTCGAATCACGATACTCTCATTGTGCACCGAATATGCGCCGCCCCGCCCTGTGCTATCCCGGCCCCGCCCAGCCCAGCTCAATGGACCTCATGTCTTATGTGTATAGTACACAACGAATTCAGTTTACAGCATTAGCAGGTTTTTTTTAATCCTTGTGAAACGTTTAATTGTAATTGAATTAGCTTTAAGACAAAGACAATTTTTTCATTAAACCACTGTTTAAAAAACAAACAAACAAAAAAAAGCAATTTTAGCTTTCTAAACCGAACCGACACGTCAAAACCGTGGGAAAACTGAACCGTCAGTTTTGTGTATCGTTACACCATAGGCTGTTCAGTGAGTCATGTGTTTCTTTGGATCCTAAATTGGCATGGTGCTCACTTGATTTGGAAAACGCTTGATCATTTGTCTTCATTGAGTAATGTGGAGCAGTGGGCTCTCTGTAGGCCGAGTATCTCACCAGAAGATGCAGATTAATTTAGCAGGTCTCCCGGGCATAAGAATCCTAGTGTGAGTGCTTTTTAGAGACTGCAGTTTACCCTGTTACTCAGCATTTTCACTCATGTGCTGGAGGCAAAAAAAGCCTTCCTCACGTTGCCACATTGCTATTTTCTGGATTACATAACAAATGAGGGCCATCCAAGAATTATGTGTGCAAACAAAGGTTGGCCTGAGAAATGCAAGACACACTACAAAACACTTCAATTACCCTTTAAAAAGTCAAAAACCTTTAATCCAATAATAACATTTATAGAGACTGATTATGCCAAAGGTTTTGACATATTCATACCATATTTACATCATTATTTAATAACGCTCACCCATTTAAATATGTATTATTTTGTATTTTATTGATTTGTTGCATGACTAGTCAACTGTCGTGACTCATGCATAATTGTTTCTTCTTTTAGTCCTTTAATGTTTAAGCATTTTGCAATTGTTCAAAATGGTTAGCTATAAAATGCCATTTCATCTCAAAGCAAGAAGTATTGAAGTATTTTGTAAATTATTTTTTATTATGAAATAAATTTTTATGGCCAATCCTCTCATGAAGAGCTCTGTAAATTTCTGTTAAATGTAATAATAAGATCATCTGATCTATAACTGATGCTAAGTGCAAGCAAGGATAGGTGATATCCATTTCTAAGATGAATTAACCAACTTTTGCATTTGTACCTCATTTGACATTCATATCCCTGATGTGTTGTTTTGGAAGCTCTTGGAATGGTCCATCTCCTCCAGACTTATTATTATGTAATGGTTATCCTTACCTGTTCATTTGACAGGAGCATGAGTGCACCATGTGCATTAGCAGCACCAATAAATAATTGAGTATCTAATGCACTGTTTGGAGGAAGCACTTATTGCTCAAGAGCTATTTAATCATCGTATAACTTCTCGCCATGCAATTCCAATGCCATAGCCAAGGTCAGGTGTTTGATTAGGGAGATTAATGGGTTAAGTTTTGTAGAGCTCACCCTGCCACAGATGGTTCTCGCTTAGATGTTGTAATGATGGACCTTCGTGGATATGGATCTGGTTTTAGAAGAGTTTTCGAGATGGGAAAATATTCTTGCTCTATATACATTATTCTGCCCAAAGTGTCCATGTAGAATAAAACAAACAGAATTGGAGTTCAGTTGCATTCTCACTTGCAGAGATATGAAAAATGATCCTTTGCATTGATCTCCATAGAAGTGCTTGGTGTGGAAAGCAGATCAATCATCCAAACTGTGTGGCTTTTGACAGCTGAAAAGACTGATGACAGAAGCGGGCAGCTTTCATTCTGTACCTTAGTGTCCTTTTTTATTTTTAGGAGGACTGTGTCCTAGCAACAGGCTTCTCAAGAACTGCCACAAAAAGCCGACGCAGTTAAAGCTGAAGTGTGTCATGTCTGCACCTCTAGTTGTGACACTAAATGGAACTGCAAAATAGTGATTGCTTTTTTAAACAGATTTCCCAAATACTTTCCTTGTCTGATATTGGTTGGCCAAGCAAGGCATAAATGGCCTTAATTGAAGCATTAGTTATTCATCACCATAATCAACTTGGATTTTTTTCTTGTTTTTTTCTTATCATACAGGACATATAACATAAAACGTATAAATACATCATGTTATGTGAAGTTTGGCTGAATGTAGTTTCCCACTGTTGGCGCATACTAGACATATTCTTTCCATTGTTTCTTTTCTTTGTTTTAAATACTTCATATTTATCACACCCAAAGTGCGAGCACGTAAAGTATATTGGGTATATAAAACAGTATTGGTCCGTGCGTCAGTTCTTAAAGTGACAGTAGCCAAATATTCTGGCTGCCAAATTACGAGATGCTATTTAAAATATCTACATTGTACTGTAATTAGTCCCCTATGGTACTGGTATCCAAATTGTGGCTAGTAACTTTGGAAAACCACTAGCCACAGTGGCTGGTGAGCAAAAAAAGTTAACGTCAAGCCTTGACTACATCCCTCTGGACTTATTTCATTCTTCGTTGCATGTTTTTTCCAAAGTTGACTGTCAAAAAGACTTGAGGGCTGATCTCACAAAGTACTTTTCTTTTATTCGTTCTCTTTATTCAGCCCAGTTGATTTGTTCTGACAATATACTCTTTTCACACTGTGTGATGATGCATTTCCACTGTTATTAACATTGGAAATTTAGCATCTCAGCAGACATTCACATAATGAAGTGAGAAGTCCTTTTTTTCACTTTCTCCGCATCAGCTTAAATGATGAATCTTCATGATATTTCCAGCTAAGCCCAAGAATGGTTGTCTTGCCTATGAGTCTCACATACAGAAAGAAATCAGATTTATCTGCTGCTTATCAGAATCTGTTGGTTTGGCAAATTCTCTCATGTAGCCAGCTTCAGCATGAGCTCTGGGGTGATGGGTTCGTCTACACTGACACAGGAGACAAGGCACCAGGTAACCTGGACATAAAGGAGACTAGGAATGTAATGAGACACATCAAGGATCATTAATTAAAGAAGATAGTGAGAGACAGAAAGAAAGAGAAGTCCAACTTTTCTGGCCAGCTTGCCTTGTAACAGCAACACGTCAACATGGAGCACAGCAGTGCAGACTCAGAGCTGCTAAGTTATTGATGGAGGTGAGCAGGTTCAAGGCTGTTATTTGAGTTCCTCATGTCACTTGTATATTGGATATATGCTCATCTGCTGTATTTCACCATAATTTCAAGCCAAGAGCAACTATATTAAAGAGGTCAGATAAGAATGAGTATTGACTAGCGATGCACAACATGTAGGTTATGAGGTTATAAAAAACCTATCATTTCGAGATTAAAGTCGAAACGGTTCGAGATTAAAGTCAAAACGTTACGATAATGTCTTCGATAGAAGTGTGTGCATTTATATCATAACAGTGCGCATCCACTGGTTCAGAGCACGCGTTTGTGTGTGCAAATAAATGCACTAGTGAAGTCGAGCTGCCATGGATTAACAAAATAGTAGCTTTTTACTAAATTCTACAAATTTTGATGTTCTACACAGGTGCTAACCAACAAGAATTACCATGGCGTTGCCTATAGATGAGAGAACAGACTCCGCCAGAGTAGGTATCACCAACTTTATGTAGCAGTGTTTTTGAGGTGTTTTCGTGCTCGTCCAGGCAACACTATTGGGGTCGAGAACACAACAGTAACCGCTCTGTCTCCCTCTCTGCACCGTAAATACATTCTGAAAACATTTTTAGTGCATCTTTCTGTTTCCAATCACTTGTTATACATTTAACCGTATACTAGTAAATGAGGCGAGGGTGTAGAGTTATATTCAAGCTATTTTAAGCCATTAGTATTTTTTTCAAGGAAAAAACATTCAAATATGTTATTTTGATGATCAAAGATGAATTTTAAGGGATGAAATTATTGACTACAGGGGGATTTTAATAGTTTCACTAAAAGTGCTTTTATCTGGCAAAATAATTACACAGAAATGGGCTTATTAGTAGGTTTTGTCATGCTGAATCATTTAAAACATTCAAAAGTTTAAATATTCATCTGCTTTAGGTTAAAAGGGTGCTTTAAAGGCTTGTCGAGTTGGTTTGTTTTTCCTTTTTTCCCGCTGCTTTCATTTACATGGCTGTTAAAGGAGAGCTTGTGAATGAGCCATTCTCTTCTGTAATGTTTGCTCGAGCCTCCTCTCGTCTCTCCTTGGCTGCCCTTAACTTCAAGAGGGCATGAAAGCATGCTTTATAATCTGTATTGATATATTGAGTTAGTGTCATTTTTCATGGCACCTTTTCTCTAAGTCTGAATCTAAGCAGGATGTGCCCTCTGTTTACTTGGTGCTGAGAACCTAAACACTGTGGTAAAAGAGTAAATCCCTAATGGGCGCATATCACAAAGTGAAATATTAAGCTTTCTTTTGGAATTACATGAACTATTTTACGAATTATTAGTATGATAATCAGAAATCATTCTAATATGCAGATTTGCTGCTCAAGAAACATTTTGTTATTATTTTCAATGTTAAACACAGTTGTGCTGGTTGATTATTTTGGTGGGAATTTTAGTAATATTTAGAGTAACATTAAGAAGATGATATTGTAAGGCCATTTCAGTTTTTATGGCACATTTATTACAAATTTTAACCATTTAGCTGTGTGATTTACTGCAGGTTTTGTGTGTGCTTCATGTTTGTTGCAAGTATAACAGATGGACAGATGGAACTGAGTGAGAGAGCAACAGGAAGTCTGCAAAGAAAGCAACAGAAGCTGGCAAACGAGTCTGTCAAAATTGATTGATGATCCTTCATCTGTCTTGGATTATGTATGTTGTGTCTAAAACATTATGTGATCCATCCATAATTATGTGTAACCGCATGCAAGGATTGTGTGGTTCATAATGGACAGTTTTTTGCAGTCACTGAATTAGTTTTACTACTTTAAAGTCATGAAATTTTTAGGGGCGTTTACAAAGGCATATTCGTTGTAATTTCCAAGCTCAGGTCATTTCGAAGACATGTGGCTCACTTATATTTTTGCTTTGCAGCCTGCATTTAAGCATGCTTTGTAAAATAAAAAAACAGAGTTTGAGATTTCTTTTGACATTTTTACAATTACAGCACTGCTAGTGTGCTGTGTATAAGTTACAGCATGCTGCCAAGAATCTCCCATAATCCCTTTGGTTTGGTCTGCACAGACCACACTGGGTCGCCTGACGTGTATTGGATGTTTCAAAAACATGTTTTGTCCTTCCTTGTTTTGGTGGATTTATTAAGTGCTGCTCTACAGCTGTTGAATGCATATGTGGATGATTAGGACAGAGACATAGTTTTTTTTGTAGCATCCTTACATGGTGTGTGAATTAAATTCTTGAATTACTAGACAGCTATCAGGACTGAAATATATACTCAGCTATTCAGCAGACTTGTGATGAATTTTATGTGCGATAAATGTTATTTGCAGACGTTTGGTTGAAGATGGTGTATATGTCTGTCTTCAAATGACTTACAGCTCAAATTTCACAGCTGTGTCCAGTCAAGAAACAACTCCCAGACTCATGCTGTTGATGTCTTTGGCTTTTACAAGAAGCATGTCAGTGTGAAGCCCAAGGCATTATCTTTTAAGTAGGTCACAAGGCTTGCAGGGTCCTGAAATACTGCAGGAACCTCACTGAGAGTCCTGCCAACTTTCTGATGTTCTTCTGGAACACTGTTAAATCCTTGTTCTCTGACCGTGTCTGTCATTGTTTGTTGTGATTTTGGAATGATATTTTGTCTTGCTTATTATTTCTTCTAAATTCCATTGTCTGTCTATACATTACACAGTAATCTTCACACCTGTTTCCAGCATCACTTATTGAAGTGTTTCTATACACACTGTAGTGTAATCACAGCCTATCAGAGAATATTTGATGTTGAATATACAGCAATGTGGAGTGATATTTGGACCAATGGGGTTTCACTGTGGGTGGGGCTACCTAGCATGAAAAAATGGATATGGAAACCAAATGACACTTGATGCTTGTCACTTTGATGGGAATGTAATATACTATAAGACTAGTTGTACTATTAATGTGTTCTGTTATGTCCTAAAAAATGAGTAATCCATCACTTAAAATGTAAAACCAGTATGGCATGTAAGTGAGTTGTGAAATTGTTGTATTTTGTTTTATTCAAAAAGCTCTATTGCAAATATAATGGTTTCAAGTTAATTTCAACATGTTTTTGTCAAGAAGTTAAATTAACCATATGCATTAATAAAATGAATTAATAATTATTTTTTTAATTTATGAATTAAAAAATACCCTTTAAATAAATAAAAATAATGATATATTTAATTAAAAAGAATTACTCTCACTCAGAGCTGACATACAATCAAATCTGAAAATTTCTATATGAAATACATTTGATTAAAATATTAGCCTTTTAACCATGAGTTCAGTTAATAAGTGAATTTTCTCTTTTTTTTTTTTTTTTTCTTCCAGGTGAACTTCGTAGTATGTCAGCTCTGTGCCCTGCTCACGGCCGTGTGGTTCAGGCTCTATCTGCACCCTAGCAAGACAAGTCCTTTTGTGCGGCATGTGGTGGCCACACTGCTGGGCATCTACTTTGCCCTCTTCTGCTTTGGCTGGTGAGTATTTCCGTACTGACGCATCCCTCTGTGTGTCCACAAGGAAATTGAAACCAGCTTTTGCTTGTACTCCCTGCTGCTGGACTGCAGGATATGTGCTGGTGTGACGTTCCAGAAAGATACAACAAATGCCAATCAATAGGAAATGTAGCGGTCTGTGAAACTACAGACATTTGATACAAAGTAAACAAACAGCTTGAAGGCAATAAAGGGAGCTGAAGCTGATGTCAAGTATCAAAATATGTGGAATATTTCACTTGTAAATGCACCTGTATGACTCAAGGCCGTAATTTTTTTAAAAGCTGCAAAATGGATCTCATTACACCATTTGATTCATATTCATATCAAAAACAGAAATACAAGTGAAGGATTGTTTCAATTGCTTTATTATACAAAAACTTGTTTTTATATCGATAGTATAATCATTAAAATGTACAATTTGCAATTAGGACTAAAAGGGTTTAATTTATTCATTTGTTTTTTGGAAACATTATCTTTTAGAAAAATCAATATTCGGAAAAAATATCATGCCTAACTCACAACAAATGATTTATCAGTATTCCAGAAAAAAGGTTGGCATGACTCTTGTGGCATGTGACCTCCTTACATTTTTGTGTCTGATCATATCATTTCCTACAGTTAAATTTAATGACATTTCTTGTTAATAATAATAATATATCCAGCTCAAATTTTTAAAGAACATTTTTTAATTTCCAGTATATTTAGCTAAAAACTTTTAGAGAATTTCTGCCGATACTAACATCATTTTAGATACATTAGTGTCTGTGTTGTGAGATCACTATCAGGCATGCTCAAGGTTGTATCGATGAGTCGGTGGCGACTCAGATCTGGAACTCATTAACATCTCATTTAATAAGACAAACAGATCAATAGTCCACATTGAAAGATAGAGAGACTTCTGCTTGCTAATTAGTCGCATCTTTTCAAACCCTTATTAAAGTGTCTCTGTTTGTATTTGTGTGCGTTTAAGTGGGTCTGACTTAGATAAGCTTCCGTAAAGTCTCTTTACAGCCGTTCCCTTTGGTGAGTCTGGTTAATAGGCATACAGATTTGGCTCTTAGCAAAATCTTCAAAACTTTGCCAAGATTGTTTCAATAACATGTCGAATCAGCAAAAGAAAAATAATAAAACAAATATATAAATATACCCACAGTGTATTTTATACACACAAACACTTCACTAAAGAAAACGATTTTTCATGCTGATCCAGGTAATTTGCATTTACAGTAAAAAAAAAAGTACCAGACCTTTCCTGAATGAAAAAGTTCATTGGCTCTTTTAACCACAAAGTAGAACTATATTCCTACTGCTGCCATATTAAGCATTACATAATGAAGCAAAAATGTATTGCTTTTAGAAACCGCATTTTCTCTCTATTCTACAGGTATGCGCTTCATTTCCTTCTCCAGAGCGGCATTACCTACGGCATAATGATTCTGACCGGAGTTGAGCACATGCACAAGTGAGTCCATATTTTTACATCTTTAGAATCAACATTAAAGGCAACATTGAATTATTATTATTTTTTTTTACTTTATTAAAGACCCTATGAAATGGCTGGGCAAGTACAGCATTTTCAGTAATCAGTTTGTTTTCACCTAACTAACCATACAGTTCTAAATCCAATTAGTTAGTTGGCGTTTGTCTGTGGTTACCTATTGGGGAGAAACATCTGATGTGTATCATTATATTAGATCTGTGCGGTACAGTAGGTCTTTATATTGGCTGTCTGTATATTTCTGTTCATTAATGTTAATCTAACAATAGCATCATGGGGTTGAAAAAAAGTTGAACATATATTTTCCCTATAGATATTTAGTTTTTACTTGGTGTGTGCCAAATTTGGTGGTATTACCAGGGATTTTAAGGTATGGTTGCTTGATGATTTTGTTTTGGTCACAAAATTGACTTCCCTTATCAACTTCAAACAGGTATTGCTCAGTACTTTTTTGTCTGATTCCAACAAATCATAATTTTGAAGATATTTGAGTACAGAATGTGAAAATAACACTAATTTCTAATAAAATCATTTTTGAAAATGTACTCATTGTGACTTATTTTGCCAGCACAGGTCACACATGCTGATTTGGTTAAAAAAATATATTTTTTAATTTTAATTTTTTAACATTATAAATATCCTTGCTGAATAAAAGTATTAATTTCTTGGGAAAAAAAATCTTCTTGACCCCCAAACTTTAAACAGAAGTGTTTACTTATTGTGGCTCTGCCTCTGAAATTATTTTTCTTTTTTGTTGACATCAGCAAGAGAACATTAGTCAACCCAATCAATTCCTGTTGAGTAAAATAAAGTACAGTCCATTTTTTTTGTTATTACATGTCCTTTTTCATATGTCACAATACAGAAGTACAACTGTGAACACTATTACATTAAAAACTTTTTACTTCAAATTCAATAGAACCCATTAAGCAGACGGGTGTGTGAATCCTTTATAACCCCCTTTTCAGGTGAACTAAGGTCTATGCAGATTGAAATTGTGCCCTTTCTTCTGATGAAAGAGTTGAAAACTGACCCAAAGATAATTATAATGAGAAAGACATCATTCCCTTCACTGGCTGACCATCAGTCACTGTCCTCCTCATGGGTGTAATAAAATCTTCCATTATTTCGCTGCTGCTGTCTCCTGCCAGCTTCCAGAACCTTCTTACTAGGTGGTAAATATAAAACTGCCTCAATGTCAGACTTTTGCTAAATGGCCCTTTAGGGACATTTTGTGTCAAATGAAGTGATATTACCGTCTTCGGAACTTTCAGGAGCCGTTTTTAAGGTAGACGATTCTTCCTCCTTTTTCAGTCTTCTATTGGTGAGTTGTGTAAAAAGGCGATTGACGTGAATGGTAGTGTCGTTTTGGGAAACATACAGCGGTTGAGACCATTCTATTTTTGTTCGCCTTTAGGAGGGCAAACAGTTTTGCAGACCTGCAAAACACACTTGCATTGTTGAATGGAAAGCACACACGCAACACGCACGTTGAGTCTATCTTTGTACTCACACCTGCAGTGTCTGGGGACCTGAGCTGAATGTGTCATCACTAAAGCTTGAGTGTGTGCGTGTATGTATGAGAAATAATGAGAAAGACTGAGAGCTTCTGTTGTGCTGATTTTCCCTAACTTTGTCTGTGAGATAAAACAGATCTTACATTTTAAAACCATGTGATTAGTGGACTAATAACCCCCTGTTGTCATGTAACTGAACACATCAGAAGCTAAATAGTTTGGGACTTAATGTGATTTGCTTTTAAAAAAAAAAGAAGCTGTGGTTGATGTGTTACATAGCTCTCAATCAGTACGTTTACATGCACAATAGAAAACCACTTATTGCGAGATATCAACATTCACGTTTGCATCCTGTCCACACTGCTTTTTCCCTGACTTAGTCATGACTCAGGAAACAAAGCACAATGTGCTACTTGCTACTAAATGCATCAAGAAAAACTAACACTGCAGACCGAATGATCAGAAAAAATAGGGATTTGTTAAAGTACTGTACATTTATTGTGCTTACACAGTTACTTTGATAAGTAGCATACATACAGTGCATAAATAAATGGACATGCAATTATATTTTGATGCAAATTATTTTATAAAATGATAAGAAACAATATTCAAAGGTCCTGTGACTTTTACAGTTGTTTGTGATTTGCTGGATTGCTCGCAAAACAAACAGCTTGCAAAAGTTTAATATACTAGAAAATTTTATATTCATTATAAAAATGCACATGCAGTTTTATTTTAATAATTTACATGGCTATTAAAGCAGTAGTTCACTTAACTAAAAAAAACTTTTGCTGATAATTTACTCACCCCCATGTCATCCAAGATGTCCATGTCTTTCTTTCTTCTGTCGAAAATAAGTTAAGGTTTTTGATGAAACCTTCCAGGATTTTCTCCATATAATGGATTTCATTGGGAACCAAATGGTTCAAAGCTTCAAAGGGCTTTAAACGACACCAGATGATGAATAAGGGTCTTATCTAGGACCCTTTGAGTCGAAAAAAAGATCTCGAAAAAACTCGAAAAAAGATTTGTTCATTTTGATGAACAAGTTTTAACAGGAATGTCACGAACGCATCGTCTGGAATTGTTTAAAGCCCTTTGAAGCTGCACTGAAACTCTCATTTGGATCTTGAACCGTTTGGTTCCCATTGAAGTCCATTAAATGGAGAAAAGTCCTGTAATATTTTCATCAAAAACTTAATTTCTTTTTGACTGAAAGAAAGACATGGACATCTTGGATGACATGGGGGTGAGTAAATTATCAGCAAAAGCTTTTTTAAAAGTGAACTACTCCTTTATAGGTCTAGAAATCACACTTCTAAAATTAGGATTCCTATATCCAGATTTTTTAATACAATTCTGGTTCTTCAAAGATTTTTTTTTTAAATTATATCATATTGATGCCTTTTGGAAGTTTGCTGAGACCCCAGAGTGGGCCCTGGCCCCATTCTGCCATAAAATGATAAAAGAGATGTAAAACTGGCTCAGCTTTGTAGAAAATGTATTGCGTGAGTCAGTGATGGGTAATGCAGTTAGCAAAATTATGCAAACAATGGGCCAATCAGAATCCAGTTTGCCAGAGTGCCGTGTAAAAATACCAAACAGACTGAACAAACACATGCAGTATATCTGATAGTGATAATTAAACGCCTCTATGGCACTAACATTTTCACCTGCGTGTGTGTGTGTGTGTGCCTTTTCTCATCTTCCACATCTTCTACATCCATTTTAATTTACACATCCTTTTTTCTCCATTGTACAAGAATAGGGAGCAATAATGTAATTAATTTCGGGTAGAGAATAATGGCCTATCTACACACACACACACACTGCCATTTGAGAGTTCATTTCTGGAAACAACACTGAGCACATTGTTAGTTTTTCCTCTTTTTTTTAAATAATGTTTGTACTTGTTTCTGGCTTTTAATGGATTGCAAAAAATCCCAGTTTGACATCCTCCAGGCCTTCATGATATCAAAGCTCTTATAAAACTACAATTTATGAATGTACATGAATGCATCTGAAATGGCTTGGATGTGAAACATGCTCTTTGGTTCACATTGCAGATACTGTTTGGTGGTCGCCCTGGGTTATCTTAGCTTCTGCCAAATCACCCGGGTTTACGTCTTCGATTACGGCATGTACTCTGCCGATTTCACAGGGTAAGAATATGCCTTTCTATGGTAGGTTTCTGAGCTTCATTGTCATTGTTGTGTACCCATTTTTTTTCTTTCTCTCTCCCCGACAGGCCGATGATGGTCATCACACAGAAGATAACCAGTGTGGCTTTTGAGATCCATGATGGTGAGTGTGTATTTGCTCAAATCCAAATCCTTCTGGATGCTGTTCCAGGCTGCTGTTGTGATTGTCAAATGTGCTGCCAAAGGGCCAGAGAGAAACTAATTAAAGAAATGGAAGGCAGTGGGATGAAATGAAAGCAAATGAAAACAAACCTCCCTCCTTCTCTTCACCCACTCCATTGTTCCACAGGGTGACACCCTTTTGATGAGTGCTCACCATCTTGCACTTTTACCGTTATCATAAATTCGTTTCTTTGTCCTCTGCTGAGTTCATCTGCTGGCCTGCAAACCTTTGTCATGGAGTAGCTTTTGAACAGAGCAGATTCCCTTTAGATTTGTTTTTGTCCTCTCTGCTGTAACCTCACTGGATGTTTCGTGCTAGTGTAGGCCTGGCTGATATGGCTAATATCGTGTCGCATTTTTTCTATACTATTTATGCTGCACGGATAAAATTCAGAATTCTTAGTATATTTTATTTTTCATATAGGTATTGTTTTAGTTTTTTGTTTTCACGTTTTTAATGTACCATCTAAAACTAAATTGAAATAATTAATTTGTGGAGTCATTCAAATTTAATATGTAATTTAATATAATTGAAGTAAAATATAGTTTAGTTTAAATCTTACATGTTTTTTTTGTCAATTAACGGAAAGATTTTTCCTTTTTGAGTTTTTTTTTTAACAATAATAACTCCACTGTAGGTGTTAGCAGTATTTTACATTAATATAGAATTAGGTTGATGTGGTGTCACAGATGTGCCAGCTATGCGTTTTTAAAGTCATGCTTTTGGAGTCTGCTTTTAGCGTGTTACATAACATGAAGCTATTTTTGCACTGATGCCAGACATAACATTTGTTCATTTGTTATTTAGTTAATGTCTGTTACTGTGATGAAGTACCTTTCATTTTGAAAGTGTTTAAAGGGATACTCCACCCAAAAAGGAAAATTCTGCCATCATTTACTCACCCTCAAGTTATTGGAAGAGTTTCTTTCTTCTGCTGAACACAAAGGAAGATATTTTGAAGAACGATTGGAACCAAACAGTTGCTTGGCACCATTGACTTAAAATTCAGTAGTTATTTTTCATAGATTTCCAGATTGATCCAGACCTATATTATGATATATTCTGTTAGCATGATATAAAATCACTCATTGGGTGATATAAATTGTATGTAAGCTGTCTGCTAGGCCCAGGACTTTTATAAAGGGGTTTCACTCGCCTGTTGCCTTGAATAACCTGTCATTGATATTCCCTTTGGACCATAGGACACTAATAGGACAAAGTCCCCAATAGAAGGCCTTGCTAAACTCCATCACTACCTCTGGTACATGTTGGGGCCTATTGTAGGTGAAGGTCTGTCTCTGCACTGCTGCTACTCGCTGGGTAGCACATAAACCTTAATGAAAACTTTTTAAGTGGCTCGTCTTGTAATGTTCTTAAGGCTTGCGATACAAAAAGAAGAAAGGATTCAAGCCACTTAGGATGGGTCGCCTCGCCTTGTCTTATCGTGTGTATGTGCGCAGTAAGACAAACAACTGAGGCAGAGGAGACTCATGAGTCGACCACATGAACTCTGAGCCAAGTCAATTTACAGCACAATTCTTCCTTCTCTAATTCCCTCTGTAAATCAGAGAGGGGCCAGGGATTGTTAGATGAAACCACTTCTCACAAGCTCAGAAGCTGAGCAGGGACAATACTTGCTCTGTGCTCAGATTCAGATGTCAAGATTTCCAGCAAAATTTTGTTTAAAGAAATATTCCATCCAAAAATTTTTATTCTGTCATCATTTACTCAGCCTTGTGACATTGTTTCTTCTGTGGAAAAAGGAGATATTTTCAAATAATGTTCTGTTTCATCTTTTCCATGCAGTTACAATGACTGAACGCTTTCTGAATCACAGATATAAGTTCCTCTGACAAAAATAAAGAAATCTACTATCTAGAACTTATTTATATATACATATATATATATTTTTTATATTTACAGGAATGGCAAGGAAGGAAGATCAGCTCAACCAGGGTCAAAAACTGTTGGCTATAAGGTATGTAGATTTAAAAGAAGCTTTAAATTAAACTATTTTTACTATACAAAGACAAAATTAACGAAGGACTATATGGTTGTGGTCTAGAAAAAACAGTTGCTTTGCCCCTTTATATTTATACCTGCAAGCTCAAGTCTACTAGATATGATGAAATGCAATTTTAAAATCATCCTCTTTTCTTCTATGTTTGTGTTTCATGCAGACGGATGCCCAGTTTATTGGAGTACTTCAGTTATAACTGTAATTTCATGGGCATATTGGCTGGTCCCACCTGCTCCTATAACGATTACATTGCCTTCATTGAGGGCACCCCCTATCGGCACAGAGAGCTTGAGAACAAGGGAAAAGTCAATGGGAAGAGCAGACTGAATGACCCATCACCAAATGTTCGTTTTACTTAGTCGTTTGTATTTTTCTTTTTAATAACTTCAGTTTGTACACAAAGTCACATCACAAATAGCATAAAGGCTGGAAAAATCTTCAAAAGTGTGGAGAAGTCTCTTATGCTCACCAAGGATGCATTTATTGGATTGAAAATACAGGACGAACTGTTTAAAATTACAATTTAAAATCACTGTTTTCTATTTGAATATATTTTAAAATGTCATTTATTCCTATGATGGCAAGATGGATTTTCAATATCATTATTCCAGTCTTCAGTGTCACATGATCTTTCAGAAATTATTTTAATATGCTGATTTTCTGCTCAAGGAACATTTCTTATTATTGTCAAAGTCTTTGATGAACAGTATTTATTTAAAATAGAAATCGTGGGTAATAATGTAAAAGTCTTAACTCTCATTTTTGATTTCTTCAAAAACCATACACACCCCAAACTTTTGAATGGTATTTTGTGTTATCAATGTTATATAAAACTATTCTTAAAATGTCTACGATTGGCTTATTTCAAATTCATATCAGTTTGTGCATTTCTGTTTCTTAACAGACAGAGGTCATCCGAAAACTGGCCACCTGCTTCATCTCGTTGCTGGTCTTCCTCTCCGTCTGCAAAGTCTGTCCTGTGGAGCGTAACGTTGATGATGATTTTATTGCCACCACACCCTTCTATGCTCAGGTGGTCTACCTGTATTTGTCCATGCTGACCACCAGGCCTAAATACTACTTTGTTTGGACTCTGGGTGCGTGGATTTCCTGCCTCTCCTTCTCTTCCCGTCTGTCTTACTTTCTCTCTCCTTTTCTTGTTTTGACCTATTTTGAAAGATAATAATTTGTCTAAGTCGATCTTCTCTTTTCTTCTATTATTATGTTTTTGATTATTAGCAGGAGCCTCATGCATCTAGTATTCTGAGGGGGAATAAGACATGATCAGTCTGCAAAAAGACCGTTTAGGCGGTATATATATACACACACAAATGCACTCACCAGCCATTTTATTAGGTACACCTTGCTAGTACCGGGTTGAACCCCCTTTTGCCTTCAGATCTACCTGAGGTCTTTGTGGCATAGATTCAACAAGGTGGTGGAAACATTCCTCAGAGATTTTGGTCTCAGAGATATTTACATGATACCATCACACAGGTGCTGCAGATTTGTTGGCTGCACATCCATGATACAAATCTCCCGTTCCACCACATCCTTTGAGATCTGGTGACTGGATGCCATTGTCATTGTCATGTTCAAGAAACCAGTTTGAGATTATTTGAGCTTTGTTACATGGCGTTATTCTTGCTGGAAGTATCAGAAGATAGGTTCACAGTGGTTATAAAGGAATGGACATGGTAAGCAACAATACTCAGTTTGGCAGTGGTGTTTAAACAATGCTCAATTGGTACTAAGGGACCAAAAGTGTGACAAGAAAATCCCCCACACCATTAAACCACCATCTGAATGTTGCAGCAGAAATCAAGACTCATCATACCAGGCAACGTTTTTTCAATCTTCTATTGTCCAAATTTGGTGAGCCTGCGCGAATTGTAGCCTCAGTTTCCTGTTTGCAGCTGACAGGAGTGATACCTCAGTTGTTGTGCGGTTATTTGAGTTGCTGTATTATAGATAATGCACCCAGCCACACTGAAACATTTTTTTGAGGAAGCCTTGACCTCCAAAGTCCCCAGATCTCAGTGCTATTGAGCACTATGGTATATGCTGGACCACCTGGCAACTTGCACGACTTAAAGGGTCTGCTCCTAATGTCTTGGTGCCAGATACCACAAGACATGTTCAGAGGTTGAGTCCATGCCTCAAAGCTACAGAGCTGTTTTGACAGCACAAGGTGGTCCTACCCAATATTAGACAGGTGGTTTTAATGTGGCTGATCAGTGTATGTATGTATTGGAATCTATTTGGCATATTAATATCACATGACTCCTCATTTTGAGCATGAAGCTTCTGTTTGTTGGTCTGTTTTCCTATTTCCAAGTTGTCCTTTCTATCCTCCTAATGTGTTATAAATATATCTGTTGAACCATACTGGAAAGAATAATCAAGCACGAGCAATATGTCTTTCACGTTCCATCACTATCATTTATGCTGTACCTCGGGCATGATTAATTACACATTAGGATGCTTCATCCATCATCTCTTGTGAGGAGTGGTTGTGTGACCCATTTGAATTGGGATCAACATCTTACACAACACAGACTTGGTCCTAATGGCTTGTGTTTTAATGCCCCCTTCAGACAAAGGATGGAACTGAAATGCATATTCCTGTGCAACAATTAATCTCATGTAGTAAATAATGATTTATGAAATAGTAAGAACAACATTTTACCATTATTTATAGTACTTGCATTACACACATCTTTGAAATATGAAACACTACATCAAACATATCCAGAATTCACTAAATTGCTAAATTGACAATTACATACTTGCTCAAATATAACACTATATAAAGGGATTAAAAAAAACAATTTTGGGTGTCATAACATTTATTATGAGAGTACCTTGACACTGTATGCTGTATTTCAAATGTTGTATTTGAATTTCCAAATAGCTGATGCCATCAACAACGCAGCAGGATTTGGCTTTAATGGCTACGACAGTGATGGTGTGCCTCGATGGGATCTCATTTCCAACCTCAGGATCATGAATATAGAGGTCAGTTGAGCCTTTGTTTTGTGTTTTATTCCCCCTGACCCTGAATGAATCAGAAATGTTATAATCAGTCAAGTCAACTCTTATATTTTTCAGCTTGCCACAAGCTTTAAGGTATTCCTGGATAACTGGAACATCCAAACAGCACATTGGCTAAAGAGGTGAGAACATGAAGAGCACATTGTGGTATTGTACAGTATTGTTAAAATGTTTTGGGGTTGATAAGAAATAAATACAGTTGAGGCTGTATTTATTTGGCCAAAACCACTTTTTAACCTGTAATAATGAAATGTGATTATAATTTAATACAACTATTTTCTAATTGTATATATTTTAAAATGTAATATACTCTGTTCCTGTGATGGCAAAGCTGAATTTTCAGCATCATCACTCCAGTCTTCAATGTCACATGATCCTTCAGAAATCATTTTAATATGCTGATTTGAACACTCATCTCCACTACAAATAGGAAAAAGAGGCTACAATTTGCAAGAGCTCACCAAAATTGGACAGTTGGAGACTGGAAATATGTTGCCTGGTCTGATGAGTCTAGATTTCTGTTGAGACATTCAGATGGTAGAGTCAGAATTTGGCGTAAACAGAATGAGAACATGGATCCATCATGCCTTGTTACCACTGAGCAGGCTGGTAGTGGTGGTGTAATGGTGTGGGGATGTTTTCTTGGCACACTTTAGGACCCTTAATGCCAATTGGGCATTGTTTAAATGCCATGGCTTACCTGAGCATTGTTTCTGACCATGTCCATCCCTTTATGGCCACCATGTTCCCATCCTCTGATGGCTACTTCCAGCAGGATAGTGCACCATGTCACAAAGCTCGAATCATTTCAAATTGGTTTCTTGAACATGACAGTGAGTTCACTGTACTAAAATGGCCCCCACAGTCACTAGATATCAACCCAATAGCTTCGATCCCTGTATGTGCATCAACTGCAATATGATATCATATCAATATGGGCCAACATTTCTAAAGAATGCTTTCAACCCCTTTTTGAATCAATCCCACGTAGAATTATGGCAGTTGTGAAGGCAAAAGGGGGTCAAACACAGTATTAATATGGTGTTCCTAATAATCCTTTAGGTGAGTGTACACCTCTCATTGATTGCTGAGTGCTCTCCTTCACCCGTGTTAATTATCTGAACGTGCTCCATAAAATATTATTTATGATTAATATTGATTTGGAAACAGGCTAGCAACAGAAACTATACTAAGATTCACAGCATTAGTTGAAAAGAGGAAGAATCATTTCCTTCCTCCTTTCATTTGCATACTATAATTATTATTGCATCGTGTTTTATTATGTGTGACACTGTGTTTGTCTTGTAGGGTGTGTTATGAACGTTGTCCTTACAATCCCACTGCTGCCACCTTCCTGCTGTCAGCCATGTGGCATGGAGCTTACCCGGGCTACTACCTCACCTTCCTCACTGGCATCGTCATCACTCTTGCAGCCAGAGCTGTTAGTGACATCACACTCTACCAAACATGAAATACTCTTCAGATAGGGAACGTTCCTCTCACTTACATCAGATGTTGCCATTTGTTTTGCCATGAAGAGCACTGGGACTTTTCCCAGTGGGCCGATTAACTTTTGGTATGACTGATGAAACCAAATGACACTGAAAAGTAAATATTTCCTCATTGTGAATGAAGCCCTGAACCGCAACAAAAAAAGAGAGAGAAAAAATCAGTAAAAAACAAAACAAAAACAATCTCGTATTTCGAGATTAAAGTTGAAATGTTACGATAATACAGTCTTCCAAAGAATAAATATTATAAAAAAATTAAAAAATATATATAAATATTTATTACATTGTTTAAATGGTCAAATTGTGAAATTTGTTAACTTTTTATGACTTTATCCGTACTGCTGTTTTTTTTTTAAATAGTGCAGTGATGAGTAATTTGCCTACACAAAATGTTTTTAACATCAATTTCTTCCTAAAGAAAATTTTAAGGGTGAAAAAAATAACTCATCATGAATATCAGGGTCTCTAAGGGTTTAATTTTTATTCCTCCTTTCTTAATCTAGTGTTCCCTTTTCTCCTTCAGGTGAGGCACAATGTAAGACCGTACTTCTTGGGTTCGCCAACTCTCAAGTTTGTGTATGATGTCATCACATGGGCTGCTACACAGATTGCCATTTGTTACACAGTGGTTCCCTTTGTGCTGCTTTCTGTGGGCCCCTCGCTCAAGTTCTACAGGTTGGCAGGACAAACAAGAACAGAAACTAAAAATGCAGAACTTTTTTTTTTTTTGTCTTCATTCATTACATTCTGCTGTTTCCATCACTCTGTAGGTCACGGTACTTCTGCATCCACATAGGCTGTATACTGCTGGCCATTGCTCTGCCTGTGAAACCACGCCACCTGCGGCTGAAAGAGCAACAGTTTGCTGTACAACCGAGCCTGGAGACCACAGACAGCAACAGCAACCAGAAACCAAAAGCCACATGAGTCCTGTTACACCTTACCAAACTTCTCTACACACACAGACTGGGCAAATGTACCTATTCTCCAGCCACACATGAAGAGAGTCAGATAAACTAAAGCTCACAAATAAACCAACAAACCAGCCTTTATCTGGACTGATAGAGTAAGTCATCTCTTGACTCAGTATAGTGGTGCTGGGATTCGAAAGAGATTTGAGATGATGGGATCAAACCTGAGTCTGACTGCTATAAGAAGAGTTTTATTGCCAAGAAAACACTTGTATAGAATCATGTGACCTTGCCTTTATAATCCCACTTGTCACAGCAAGTATTAGTGTCCTAACCTGGTGGTCTTGTATCAGGTTGTAAATTGGATTTTCTTGCAAGGGACAAAGCCTTTATCAGTTGGAAAAGCAGGCAATATTATATTTGAAAACAGAGTTTTCAATATAAATATGACCAACTAAACTAACAGGAAAAATAATAATGGATTTATTGGAAAAGGAAGTTTAAAGAGTGCAGGATGTCTGTGCAACAACAACAACAACAAAAAAACACATTTAAATAATGTCCACAAATTTTAAGAAAAATTGGTTCTTTTTCCGTGTCAGAAATTTCTGAATTGAGATTTAATTCCATGGCTGAACCATTAAAACTGGGCTCTTTGCTCTTTGTCAATGTTATGTTTGTTATGGTCTGTTGTAATGTCTTGTCCATTTAGTCTTCACATAAACTCTGAAAGTTACACATAATACATTCCACTCTAAAGACCAGAGATTCTTTTCTCATAAATGAAAGTATTTCTCAGTGTAAACTGGGAATTTTGGAATGTTAGAGTTAAAAAAAATAAAAAAATAAAAAAAGATAGTACTGTTCATTGCATGACTTTTTCTGAGTCAGGCAGGCAGTGATTCTGTATGCACATTAATGCACATTTTGTATGGCATCAGTCAGCTTCAAAGTTTGGCCTGCTTAAGGTTGGAAATGAAGCTGATGTTTGTGTTAAAGTTTGATGAAATGATAGAGAATGTCCACTGGATTTGTTTGAACCATATTACGTTCGCTGTGTGGATCTGGTACATTTTTTTTTTTTTTTTTTGCAAATTATGTGATTAAAAGAGGTCTTTTTTCTACTCTTTTGTGGTGTATTCATTTTCTGATTAACTATTTTGCAAAGATAATGTGCATGCTGTAGTTACAGATTAATTGATCTGTTGTAAAATATTTGAAACAAATTAATAATTTAACCTTCAGCATTCTCAAATGCATCAGCCTGAGCAGTCCTTGACATCTGCTCTTTGCTCTGCAGACATAAACCATGTACTTTGTGCAATACAGATAACAATAAGTTATTTGATCTTGCTGACCTGATATGGGGTTTATGTGTTACTTACACTACAATCACTTTTTATGTCCCAGGGGAAGATTCTTTTTGTTGTTGTCTTGGATTTTTAAAATTGGTTTATTTTTTATGTTACATTTCAATCAGGATAGATTTGTTTTCTGCTACTTTTCAATTAAAATAGATTTATTTTACCCTTCATAATGTATGAGAAAGAATGTATAATAAATATTTAAAACTATTAAAAATATAATAAAGTTTCTTCAGAAGATAATATATATATAGAAGATAATATAATATGTGATGTAAGAAGAAAAAAAATCAAGTTAAATATAATAATAATAATACATTTATATTAAATAGCACCTTTAAAAGTTGCTTTCTCAAAGCACTTTACAGGCAAACATAACTATGTAACTATGCAAAAAATATCACACTATGAACAGAATCTTTACAATCAATATATATTTTTGTCGAATTGTACATTTTTCTGTATTTAGGTAGTCAGCTATGAAATCAGCCTTAGCAATAGCAAAACAAAGACGTTGGCCATTCCCATCACAGAATGACATCAAACACAACACAACACATCATTAGGTGGAAATTACATGTTTTTGTTTTGCAAATGACACTGTTGGACATTAAACTAGTGAAAGTGTTAATAGTAACCTATGTTTTTTGTTTTGTTTTTCTGAAATGTCACAGCTGGTTTCATTGTTGAAAAAACATTCACGTTATAAACATTCACATAGACTGATGCACTGAGAAAGAATAAAAGCAACTGCAGAATGAAATACATAAGATTATATAACAATGACTAGGCTAACTGCTGTGTAATGTAATGTAACATAACCCTTAACTATTATTAGTAATATATAACTGATATTAAATGTAACATTATATAAAACAGTATGTGTATATATAACTAGTCTATACATCACACACACCCACACACATATTTTTTTTACAATATTATATTATCACATGCGTTTATATGTTGAGCGGTGACGTCACACAGTATGTTGTCAAGGACTCGCCCGGGAGGAAGAAGCTTGCACAGCCCTTCGCTTCTTCAAAATGGCTGTTGTTAGAGATGGTGAATAGGTAGAAAGAAGCTCCGTAGACCGAAAAACTAGAGAGAAATACGCATCTCTAAACGGACCTTCTGACAACAGGACATTTCAACGTTTCTTTTCTGTGAGGTACGTCTCGTAGATGAAGGCAGACGAGAGGTTTAAATCGCTATTGTGCTTTGATGCCGCGTATGATTGACAGTTCATAATCTGTATAGTAACGAGCATCAAGCTGTAGAATTTAGCGTATTTGAACATTTAGCTAACGTTACAGCGAATAATATGTAGTAAGAAATGCTAGTGTAATACAGAGAAGGTTAATTTATTTAGGGTTGTTTTGATGGCGATTAATTGGCTAGTCTCATGCAGTCATGTCGACAAGACACTGCCCTTCCTATTTATTTATAGAAATAACGTAAGATTCTTTAAAATAAAATAGTACAATATTTAGACAGTTTAATGTACCAGAATATATAAGTTAGGCATTACCATGCAGATATAATGTACTGCTTTGGACTCTTATTCACCCGGGTCCTTTTTATCTTACAATATTTATTTATTTATTTATTTATTTATTTATTTATTTATTTATTTATTTCTATCTATCTATCTATCTATCTATCTATCTATCTATCTATCTATCTATCTTACAATATATATTTATTTATTTTTAGCTCTATCTATCTATCTATCTATCTATCTATCTATCTATCTATCTATCTATCTATCTATCTGTCTATCTGTCTGTCTGTCTGTCTGTCTGTCTAGGTTAATGTGTAATAAAGTGTATGGTACATTATAATTTATAACTGCTGGGCTGTCAATCATCTCAGGATCTTGCTGTGTAGACTAGGTGTGAACCACTCTTGGTTGCCATAAATAATGCATGATGCCATTCCAGAACAGACAGACAGAAATCACAGACAGCAATCTGCAGGCATTCAGACAAAAGCAGAGGACAGTGTGTGTGACACTGTGCTGGGTGTATAGTGTCACATGGTGGTTTATAAGAATAACTTTGGTGTCATGTTTCATAGATTCCTGACTCCGCTGGCATATTCTCTTTTTTGTTGTCCGTTTGTTTGTTGCTTCCTGTCTGTTTTCCCTACCCCTCTTTTATATAGCCTGAGTTGAAGGTTAAATTGAGGGTCACATACTGGTGCACATCAAATAAAGGTCAAATGCTGTAAAACATCTATAATAATATTTGCATTGGTTTGTGTTCTTTATTGAGCAATCGATTAGAGTATGCTGTCTGTTCGCTAGACAATTATTTGCACTAGCCCTTCTATGGTGTTGGAGGTCAGTTTGATCTACGCTCAAAACTGCTTGAAATACTGAGTTTAACAATTAATTTTTTTGTAAATAAATCTGCATGCAAACTATGTAGATGTGTTTTTGAAAATCTGTAAATTTTCATTGATAATTTTGTTACATCGATTACAATGCCCTCCCCCCATTGATTTCCGTGCAATTCACCAAATTTTCATGCAAAACAGAAAACCTATATTGTAGCTTGTTAAAGACTAACATATATTTACCCTCTCAAAGTCAATGATTTGAGAACCAGACACAAAGGTAGAGGCTAGTTACACACCAAGTACAAATAGCAATAAATACTAGGCTGTTCATACAAAGTATGTGACATTTATTCTTAGTTGTAGTTATTTGCACCTCAGTTTGCAAATAACCACAAGTTGGCATTACACAAAAGTTATATATATATATATATATATATATATATATATATATATATATATATATATATATATATATATATATATATATATATATATATATATAATTATTATTATTATTATTATTTTTGGTAGCATTAATTTTGGGTGAATTTGTCCTGCAACACAAAAGGCGTTCCCAGATTTTCAATATAACTCTGGGAAATGGGAAAAAATAGTAGTGAGAGTGTCTGGAGATGTTTGGACAAAATTAATGTTATTCTGTGTTATGCTTATCTGTGCCAGCCTCCTTTCTCATGACATTTAAAGTCCATTGCCTGTGTCTGTTCTTGGCCTGCACTGTGAACACATGCTCTGGTATCACCTGTCACTTGAATTCAAACTCAATTTAAAATCTCTAGCACTTAATCTCAAAGAGTTTCATATCAGCTACTTATTTTTTTTCTTTCATCCTCCAACAACCTATTGTGATATGCAGTTTAGGTCTCTGTTCACAATTTATGTACTGAAAGTGACTAAATGAGTTTCTACTCAGGGTGTCCTAGGTACTGGCAATCATGGACACCACAACCTCCATCAAGATGACCACTCTGGCCATCCAGAACCTCTTCAGCTATGTGGAGGAAGAAAATCTTGCTGCTGTAAAAGCCCATCTAGATAAGTTCAAAGAGGTGGATGGTCGTAGCGATGTAAGTTGCTTCGAAGAAAGTCACACATGATTTAAGATGTTCATCTAAATTGTTAAGATGTAATTTATCTGTCTTTCTAATTGTGTCTTTGACAGAATGGACAGACTCCTCTGATGTTGGCCTCGGAGCAGGGCAGTCTTGAGATTGTTCAAGAGCTCATCCGAAGGGGAGCAAACGTCAACTTGGATGATGTGGTGAGAAAATGCCCACATAACCGCTTTACAATAAGAGTTGTTAGAAAGTTACAGTTACACTTTAGTTTAGGGTCCACTTCCCACTATTGACTAGTTGCTTATTTGCGTGCATATTACTAGGATATTGGCTGTTTATTGGTACTTATAAAGCACATATTAATGACCTTATTCTACATCCCTTAATCCTACCCAATGCCTAAACTTACCAACTACCTTACCAACTATTAATGAGTAATTAGGAGTTAATTGAGGTAAAAGTCATAGTTTATAGTTAGTAAATAATGAGAATTGGACCCTATGATCAGAAAAATTAATAAAATAATAATAATAATTATATATATATATATATATATATATATATGTGTGTTTCTATATTTATTATAGAAATCTAGTCTTGTGAATTGTAAAATTCACATGAATTTCTGGTACAATGTGTCCCCTTTTACTTTATTAACAACAGCAGTCTTCTTCATAGCATTTCCCTTTATTATTTATTCAATATCCTGAAATATCCTGAAGTCTGTTTATATCCTTATTTTATTTTCAGACTTATTTTTGTTATATATTTATAATCTGTATAAGGTAAAGTGCCCATTATAACAATGCTGTAGGCCTGTTCTTTGTAGTATAGCTCCATCACTGTTCCCATGGCAACATTGCCAGTGGTTCAATAGTTTCCATAGCGACCAATCTTTGCGCCTCTCCCTGATAGGACTGCTGGTCCGCTCTGATCTCTGCAGCTAAAGAGGGGCATGTGGAGGTGGTGAAAGAGCTACTGGAAAACAGTGCATATATTGAGCACAGAGACTCGGTGAGAAAATCAATGCTTTAAAAAATGCTTTATTTAGTACCATAATCACATTTGAAAAAATAACACATTCTTACACTATTAACTTAATGAGATGGGTTTGTGTCGTGCAGGGTGGTTGGACTGCCCTTACTTGGGCGTCATATAAAAATAGAGTTGAGGTGGCCACGGTCCTGCTAGAAAATGGGGCAAACCCAATCACCACTGGACTGGTAAAGATGCAAAAACTTATCAATTGCCTTTCCACATATGAGACAAGCACAGACACACAAATGATATAATGAATCCAAATGTAATGTATGCAATTATTGATTAAAATTGATCATACTTTTAATGTGGTTACCTTAGCAATACAGCGTCTACCCCATTATCTGGGCAGCCGGTAGAGGCCATTCAGAGATCGTGAAACTCTTGCTGGAGCATGGAGCTAAAGTCAACTGCTCTGATAAGGTGAGCTAAACCAATCCTCCTGACTAACTGCGATTAAATGAATATTCCGGGTTGAAAACAAGCTTCCTTTGTAAGTGCATTGTTCTGTTTTTACAAACTGAAGTCAGTATTACTTTCTCTGGTAATCGACCGCATGCCCCAGTTGCTGTTGCTGCCATAACATGCCACATGTGTTAAACGGGAAATATTCATTTAATAATTTTACTGGTAAAATATTAAAGGTAAAGACCAGTATATTTAACTTTAAACAAGTATTTTTTCGTTTTCTACTTTTAGTATGGCACCACCCCACTGATCTGGGCTGCTAGAAAGGGCCACTACGACTGTGTGATGCACCTGTTGGAGAATGGAGCTGATGTTGACCAGGAGGGGGCAGTATGTATTTATCATTTATCACAGTGGTTCTCACTCAGCCTTTTTGTCTCTAAGGCTCTCGATTTGTCCACAACATTTTTCAAAGGCCACATGACTTTTCCAATTTGTGATTTTACTGGATATTTCTACTGTATAAAATCTTTTAGAGCTTTTGTTTTAATTAGAAAAAACTGATGTACAGCTGATTCAGAAGCATTACATCAGTAGCCAGAGGGACTGTTTGTCTTATTTTGTTAATCTTTCCCACTCAGAACTCCATGACGGCACTGATCGTTGCTGTGAAGGGAGGATACACAGAGGTGGTTAAAGAGCTTCTGAAGAGGAATCCCAATGTAAACATGACTGATAAGGATGGAAACACGGCTCTCATGATCGCAGCTAAAGAGGGCTACACTGAGATTGTGCAGGACCTGCTCGATGCCGGCACATATGTCAACATCCCAGACAGGGTGGGTTGAACTTCATAATAATATTTACTAATGGATAAACTGGATGAGAATTTATTTTCATTGTGTGTTGTGTTTTAAACCTCTAGAGTGGAGACACTGTGCTGATTGGAGCTGTGAGAGGTGGGCATGTTGAGATTGTGAGGGCACTACTGCATAAGTATGCAGACATCGACATTAGAGGGCAGGTAACTTGCTTGTTACGTCATATACGTTAAAATATTTTAAAGGGTTAGTTCACCCAAAAATGAAAATTATGTAATTAATGACTCACCTTCACCTTCATTCTCAAGCCCATAAGACCTCCGTTCATCTTCGGAACACAGTTTAAGATATTTTAGATTTAGTCCAAGAGCTTTCTGTCCCTCCATTGAAAATGTGTGTACGGTATACTGTCCTTGTCCAAAAAGACATCATCAATGTAGTCCATGTGACATCAGTGGGTTAGTTAGAATTTTTTGAAACATCAAAAAATTCATTTTGGAACGACGTGACGGTGAGTCATTAATGAAATAATTTCCATTTTTGGGTGAACTAACCCTTCAAACTAGGGCTGATTATTTTGCTAAAAAAATGATAAATCATGATAATTGAGAATGTTCTTTTTACATGTCATCAGAATTATTGCACTTTATGCAATTTATTGCAGCCCTACTATAACCAACAACTGAGAGATGTATAAAAGTTATGGGAAATTGAAATGACTGTACTGTTGTTGTTGTTTTTTTTACAGGAAAATAAGACTGCTCTCTATTGGGCAGTAGAGAAAGGCAATGCAACCATGGTTAGAGACATACTGCAGTGCAATCCAGACACAGAGACCACCACTAAAGTAAAGAACATCAAGATTCATGTTCAAGTGATTGTTTTACTGTTATGGGGTGGTTTTGAGTCTGTATTTTTGTGTATTTAGGATTCTGAGACACCACTAATCAAAGCCACCAAGATGAGAAACATAGAAATAGTGGAGCTGTTGCTGGACAAAGGGGCCAAAGTCTCTGCAGTGGACAAGGTAAAACATCAGTCACAATTTCATGTACATAATTTACATTCACATGATGAGACTATATTGCACTTTTAAGTCTCTGCTCTCTTTGGCTACAGAAAGGAGACACCCCTCTTCATATCGCCATACGTGGACGGAGCCGCAGGCTGGCTGAGCTCCTCCTCCGTAACCCTAAAGATGGCCGCCTCCTCTACAGGCCCAACAAGGCTGGAGAGACACCCTACAACATCGACTGCAGTCATCAGAAGAGCATCCTCACCCAGATTTTTGGAGCCCGTAAGTCTGGGGCTATTGATTAATACTCATCATTGGGAATGGGTATCAATAGAGATTTCCTGATTCAATTACATTCTGATTCACAAGATTCTATTTCATTCCATTTTGATTCATTTGAATTTATTCTGTGCTTGATTAAATTCTCATTCATTTGGGTTTATTTCAGTTATTATGTTTATTTTGCTCTCTCTGCAAATACAGGGCATTTTTTTCAGACTGTTTCAAATTATTAACTCTTTTTAAACTGTTCATTTAAAGAACCGACTAGGAGTCATTAATTTTGGCAATAAACTTGCACTGTAGTTGCACTTTGTTTTTAGTTTACTTCAATACTGACAAAACAGGTTGCATTGTATGTTTGTTTCTTTATTGTCCAGTTTGTCTTATTGATCTACAATTTCCAGAGACTTACTCTCTGTAGTTCTGAACCTTAATAAGTACACATATGTTTTGAATTACTTCAGTTGCATGTCAGCATTAAATTATACTACATTTACTGTGTTATGTTATGAATGACCTGTGTATTTTTGCCCTCTCTATGTTGTCCCCTTTAGGACATCTGTCCCCCACAGAGTCAGATGGGGACATGCTGGGCTATGACCTGTACAGCAGTGCTTTGGCAGACATCCTGAGTGAGCCCACCATGCAGCCGCCCATCTGTGTGGGTCTGTACGCCCAGTGGGGAAGCGGCAAGTCCTTCCTGCTCAAGAAACTAGAGGGTGAGCGTTATTTAAAATCACTCGACTTAAACAAGGAAAGTGACCTGAAAAGGATATTTTAAATCAAAGTTTAGTCATGTGCAGCACGTACCCACATAGCTTTTTAGCTATTTCTGAGCTTGGAATGTTTAGTAGAGTTCAGTTCGCTGCATCTGGTGTATATTTATTGGTGGATAAATCTTCATATTTCTTTCTCAGATGAGATGAAGACATTTGCAGGTCAGCAGGTGGAGCCGTTGTTCCAGTTTTCCTGGCTGGTTGTGTTATTATCTGTCCTGCTGTGCGGCTCTGTAGCGCTTGTGCTCGGCTTCACCGTGGATCCCAAGCTGGCTATCTCCATCTCTCTCAGCATCCTAGCACTACTCTATGTGTTCTTTGGTAAGAAAAACTGATCAATTACTCAGTGTTTCAACACAAGTTCTTTAAAAATCTGTACTTTTGGTCATAATTGAGTTATGAATTATATCAAATGAAACAAAATTCAATTAATAACCCTTGAAAGGTATAGTGAATATGTGTATCTCTACACAGTGGTTGTGTACTTTGGGAGCAGGCGTGAGGGCGAGAGTTGGAACTGGGCATGGGTCATTAGCACCCGTCTGGCCAGACACATTGGATACCTGGAGCTTCTGCTCAAACTCATGTTCGTCAACCCACCAGAGCTGCCAGAACAGACCACCCGTGCACTGCCTGTCAGGTAATTGCCAATATTCTGCATAAACCCGAAAAACCATTAAAATGAGGTCCTGTGACATGTCCCAAATGGTGGTTGTGGTGTGTCCATGATTTCCACAAGAGGGTAGGGGTCTCAGTTCCTGGAGGGTCAGGGTTTTCTTGTGCAGAGTTTTACATCATCAATCAATGACATGTTCGGTGACATTAAGCTGCATCACACTTGGGATTGTAACATTTGAATCGCCTGTCGGTGAACATGTCAAACTAATGATCAAAGACTTCAGATTTTAACCTTGAATCAGAGGAATCTTTTAGTATTTGCAAAACTTGTCTCAGACGGTCAGCTTCAGGGTGTCCCATTTGCCATTTTCTGCTCAAGAGCTAAATATATATATATATATATATATATTGTGGTGGGAGGAGCAAACAACAGACACATTGGCGATTTAAGTGAGGGGTTGGCGTGATAATAAGGGGGAGGCAGCAGTCCTGTCACAATATATAAATATACATATATACATGTTTTTAATTAACACTTTTTCTGTCAGGTTTCTGTTCACAGACTATAACAGGTTATCCAGTGTGGGTGGGGAGACGTCCATGGCTGAAATGATTGCTACTCTCTCGGATGCTTGTGAGAGAGAGTTTGGCTTTTTGGCCACCAGACTTTTTAGAGTCTTCAAAACTGAGGACACTCAAGGTAAAGGCCACTGAACAATTCAGGATCTATAGGGCAACAGATATATCTATATTTGCAGTACATTCATTAATTGTTGTGACCATATCTACCCGCAGGTAAAAAGAAGTGGAAGAAGACATGTTGCATCCCATCCTTTGTCATCTTCCTCTTCATCCTGGGCTGCTTGATCGTGGGGATGGCCCTGCTGGCTATCTTCAAGGTGGATGGGCTAAACCAGACAGTAAACGCAGTGCTGGTTTCCATGGCAAGTGTTGTTGGATTGGCCCTGTTGCTTAACTGTCGCACCTGGTGGCAGGTGACAGACTCAGTGCTGAACTCTCAGAGGAAGAGGCTGCACAGTGCCGCCAACAAGATGCACAAGCTGAAAAGTGAGGGCTTTATGAAGGTTAGTTGACAGGTTTCTGGGTAACCTATACACAGAGTTACATAGTGGTGTTTATACAGTGTCACAGAGGGTGAATTTGTTAATCTCTTTCTGACATTTTAGTTTTTATAATACTTTTTTCTTAGGTCTTGAAGAATGAAGTGGAGCTCATGGCTAAGATGGCCAAGACTATTGACGGCTTTACCCAGAACCAGACACGTCTAGTGGTCATCATTGATGGTCTGGACTCTTGTGAACAGGACAAAGTGCTACAGATGCTAGACACGGTAAGCACCAACAGTTGTGTGCAAAACATGTTGTTAATGTTAAGTAAAACTATTAGATATTATTTTCGTTAATTAATATAAAGCTGAAGTAAATTAAAATATCAATTTTAGATCCAATATGAAACTTTAAAAAATTAGAGATGTTGCCTTGGCAACTAACTGAAATAAAATAAGTTCAAGCAGTAGTACTAAATTACTAGAATGGAAATAAAAATGCATGAAAGATGGAATTGATGTAGCTAAAAAAAAGCCAAGACTCCGAGACTTTATGTTTATTGATGTGATGCAATGATGCAAATACATGCTTGAATCTCCCGCGGAAATCCATCTGTCATTTCTATAAAATTTCTATAAAATGAGTTTTTATTGTTGAGCAAATGACCTATTTCATAAACATGTCCTTCTGATCAGGTGAGAGTGCTGTTCTCCAAGGGTCCTTTCATCTCTGTCTTCGCCAGTGATCCTCACATCATCATTAAAGCCATTAACCAGAATCTAAATAGCGTGCTGCGTGACTCCAACATCAACGGCCATGACTACATGCGCAACATTGTCCACCTGCCTGTCTTCCTCAACAGCCGCGGCCTCAGCAGTGCAAAGAAGATGTGTGCGCCAGCTCCTGCTAATGGAGAGACTGGGAACTCTGAGGGTTTGTTTTACCGTTGGATAAGGGGGGGCAAATGCAACGTATATCGTTTCAAATTGTGACTAACTATTAGTAGTCTTCCCAGTGTTTTGATATACACTACTCTTCAAAATTGGGGGTCAATAAGGTTTTTTTAATTTTCTTTTTTTTAAGATGACTGATCAAAGCTGTATACATTTGATCAAAAATACAGTGCAAACAGTAATACTGAGATTTCTTTTTACCATTAAATATTAATGTTTTCTATTTTTATACATTTTAAAATGTAATTTATCTCAGTGATGGCAAAGCTGAATTTTCAGCAGCCAGTCTTCAGTGTCACATGACCCTTCAAAAATCATAAATGTGAAGATTTGGTGCTTAAGAAACATTTCTTATTATCGATGTTGAAAACAATTGTGATTGTGACATTTCCTTAATATTTGGAAATGTGGAAACCATGATATATTATTTTAGTATTCAAGTATATTTTTCATGAATAGAAAGTTAAAAATAACAGTATTTATTTTAAAGAAATCTTGTAATATTATACATTTCTTTACTTTCACTTTTTATCAATGTAATGCATCCTTTCTGAATCTTTTATTTATTTATTTTTTAATTTAAATTACTGCTCCCAAAACTTTTGAATGGTAGTGTACAAAATTTTGCCAAATATATCATGTGTTTTATGCTAACATATTGTCTAACCAATAAGGGTTGCCCTAACCCTGTTCTGCCTAATATGTACTTTTAAAGTAGTAAAATGCTGCATGACAAAAATCACAACCAATCAGCAAATTTGATGGTGCTTGCAAAATCATTTTCTTAACATTTTCTAATGATATAGGTTGGCATGAGGAGTTGGACAGAAAGTTGTCCCAGAACAGCCTGGGCGACCAGACCAAGTTTGGCAGTAAAACGACACTTAACCGCAGGGTAAGCTGATAAGTATGCTGTTTGTTTGTTTTTTTCAGAGAGCTGCTTATATGATAATAATTAGGGATTATGAATATGATTAAAAGTTACAGATTTTATCTGTTTACAATAGTATGATGATTTGAACTGAGTATGATTTTGAAAGACAAATTCAACTGTTCATCCTATCTGGCAATCCCATGGTCTGCGCTTGTGCAGCTTGTCTGACTAATCCAGTGAGAGTAATGTTCCACCATACGATGTGGTCATATCACAAAATGTTTCCAAATTTTTCCCTTGACATTTCCTTCCCTGTATTCCTTGATGCTATTGATTTAAATCTAGCTAATCTCTCCTCAGGATACTTATCGCCGCCGACAAATGCAGAGGTCAGTTACGCGTCAGATGTCCTTTGACCTCACAAAACTGCTCGTCACTGAGGACTGGTTCAGTGACATCAGCCCTCAGACCATGAGGAGACTGCTCAACATTGTTTCAGTCACAGGTCAGCATTCACACATTAAGGTCAACATGAAATCAGATTTGATCATGTTTATAAAATTATTTATCACTGCATTTTATTACTAAGAAAAAAATCTTGGTGTAATCTTTAATAAAAATGTAGTAACTCTGAAATAACTTTCCAATTTGGCAGACATCACTCGAGCTGTTAGCCAAATGGCTATTTAGGTCTTGTTTTAGTCTGTTTAGTCTGGTTAGTAATGGCCACCTTTCACAATCAAAATGAATTTTGACCCTTCTTTTTGAATATCTGATTTACTCCGAAATAAGAAATCAAAACTAGTTATTATTGTATATTTTTTATTATTAAAATGTATTTAAATATAAAACCGTTATTTTAAAATGTAATCATATTTTTTGATCAAATAAATCCAGTCTTGGTTAGAATAAGAGACTTTTTTCGAAAACATTTTTAAAATCTTAACGACCCCAAACTTTTGAACAATAGTGTAAACTTGTCACTATAATGGAAAATGAACTTTTTTAGATTGGAAATCATCAAATCTGAACATCGAGTGCTCATGAAATGTTCTCCTCTTGTTTAGGCCGCTTGCTGAGGGCCAATCAGATAAGTTTTAGCTGGGACCGGCTTGCGTCCTGGATCAACCTGACTGAGCAGTGGCCATATCGTACATCCTGGCTCATACTTTACCTAGAAGAGACAGACGGCATCCCAGATCAGAACACTCTGAAAAGCATCAATGAAAGGTAGGGCCTTTAAAGAAATATTTTAATTATCACATGATGCTATGCTCATTTTTAACACGGGCTTTATCACAGTAGTTTTGAAGCCCTTTCAAAATGCCATCGGATTGTCAGAAACATCATACATGCCTTTTTGCTAATCTGTACAAAATGTTTTATCAGAGTACACTTATGTAATGCTTGTTTTGTCATGTATGAATTTATTTTTATTTTTTTGCATGTAGTTTGTTCTTTAGCCGATTAGGGTCCTAGAGAAAAATGTCTCCTTTGGGAAGCTTCCTGGAAACAAATAATGGGAGGCCACAGAATGTCAGATGAAGCCAAGGAAAGCAGGCCCAGATCATTAGATAGGCTTCCCTATGGTGATTAGTCAGATGATGCTATTCATGTAAGACTTGTGCCGTTGTCGGATATGAAATGATTATGGAATGGAATGACTGCACTCATGTTTACTTTACACACAGCGTGCCATCGCTGTGCAGTTCTTGTTGTGTCCAAATATAAAGGGAGAAGTAAATACATTTGTGGCATGGGTCTATTCCGACGTTTTGAGGGGTTTATAGAGCATTTTTGAAAACCCTTAGGTCTGTTTAAGTGAAAACATATGAAGTTTGTGGTTTTATGAAGAGGTTTGGCTTCCAAACCTTCAGTAATATCGCTGTTTTGTGTTGATACTGGCTGTCTGCACACTCCTTCCACTCTTAAAGCAGTTTGTGCCCCAGAAACACTAAATGAAATGAAGATATTGTGCTGCTAATGCTGAGTTATATCAGCATTATTTTCATTTTCAGTAAAACCATCATGTCTTTGCTTTTAACATACCCTGGCATAAATGACATTGAGCCTCGCCAGAGAAAACAGTCATTCACTCAAGGCCTGCATTGTTTTAGTGAAAACGTGATGGATGCTCCACACATGTTAAAGTAACTTTTACAAACCTTAAAATATTAGTGTTGTCTCACGTTTCTCAAGTTGTATCTTTCATGTACTGCCTGACAGGATTTCCAAGAATATTCCAACAACTAAAGACGTGGAGCCATTGTTGGAGATAGATGGGGATGTCCGTAGCTTTGAGGTGTTTCTTTCTTCCCGTACTCCAGTGCTTGCGGTTCGAGACATCCGCACCTTTCTCCCCTGCACCGTTAATTTAGATCCCAAACTCAGAGAGATTATTGCAGGTAAATATCTTTCTTTAAAACTAACCTCATTTGATTCCAAACTACATTGATACTATTACTACCTTAATGTAGGTTAAACCATGTACTCATGCAGTATTTAATATAATATTTTAGGCTAAATTTGCTAACTTGGTTTGTTAATCATTCTGGCTTCATTTGAATTTATTTAATTTTAATAAAATATGTATTAAAAGAAGAATTTTAGTTTATTTAATAAAGTCATTTTTTAAAAAACATTATTGAAATGATCGTGTCCCAGATTTGGTAATGGGTTTGTGAAGATGGCAATCCTCTTAGAAAATGAATAAAAGATTGTATAATATTTATATTTTCCACCGTCGTTCTATGTTGTAAAGCATGTATTTCACAGTTTCTATCTCCATATTCTCTTGTCAGATGTGCGTGCTGCACGGGAACAGGTGAACAACACCTATCCCACGCTACCTTTGCAGGAGGTCCGTCCTATATCAGTCTACAGCCAGCAGTCTTCGGCCTGTTCCCCTACGGCCTCCTACAACGGCCCGTATAACCCGCCGGGTGTGTCTCCTCAACCCCACAGCGCCTATTTCAGCGGCATGGCTGGGCCACAACACCCGTTCTACAATAGGGTGAGTGTAATTGCACAAATAACGCACAAAAGAAAATTCTGATTGATTAAACTGAATCAGAAAGTGTGTTTTTGTTTTAATATATCATTAGATTATTGTCATCTCTTTGGGGGACATTTATGTTGAATTGGGTTTAGTTAAAAAGGATAAATCGTGTCAAGTGGAGATTGATGACTCAGCTGTGTTTTAGACGTAACTTTCCTCAGGGAGCTGAGCTCTACCAGGCACGTCGGCTCATTTAATAGATGAGGGAAGTCCCTTGGATGAGTACACACCTCTCAAAGTATTCCAGCCTCAGTGCCAAACATTTCCACATGCCCACCCAGACAATTTTTCAGTCATCTCCCTGTCTTCGTGTTTCAGTTATTGTTTTACTTCATTTTAGCTTCATTATTTTTTTTTTGGTTTTGCGTTCAGCCTTGTTTTCTTAAGTTCAGCCCAAAACCCAAATGTTTATGAGGCTACACACATTTGTGCACATTTCCACCTAATGGACTTTATTTTTGTAAGCATTTGTACCTGAATGTTGTGTGTCTTTGTTTGATAGACTGAGTGTTAGACACCTCATTATTTCTCATGTTTGCATGTAAATGAATCTTTCAGATTCAATACAAGCTAAGCTCTATTGACAGCATTTGTGGCATAATGTTAAATACCATAGAAAACATTTTCTTAAAGAAAATGAAAAAAAAAATGTGATACAATATGGTTCTCAAAATGGAAGGGCAAGTTGAAATTATCAATAAATGTCGTTCATTGATTTACCTTGTATTGAACTTGGAACATTCCTGCAAGTATTTATTTATGATTTTTCTGTTATATTTTCATTCCCTAACTTTTGTTTCCTCCACATTTGGTCACCCAGCCATATTTCCCCCAACATCTTTACCAGCTGCCTCGGCAATACGCTGGCAGCTCCTTCCCTCCTCATATTCTTCCACGTCCATTCATTAAAACTGGCTATCCCAAGGACCCTAGCATTGGACCTGTAAGTACTAGTCATGATCAAAAGCTGCTAGACTTGGTGTTTTAGACAGCATAGCACTATTGTTAGATGTTCTTGGTATGGTTTCACTTGCTGACATACTTTTCTATCTCATCTAATGTTTAATGGTGGCTCTTTGCTCTGCAAGTGTTTTCTTTTATAAACATGAAAGTTTCTTCTTCCCTCTTGTCTTATGTATAATTATCGTTTATTTTTACTGTTTGTTCCAGATATACTTGATGCTTTTTCTTACAGTGTAGGCACAAATGGTGCAAACCCTGTTTTTTTTTTAATTAAAATATTTTTTTTAATTAAATTAATTTTAAAATTAATTTTTATTTTATTTTTAATTAATTTTTAGATTAATTTTTAAAATTTTAAAATAAAAATCTTAAAATTAGCATTCAAATATTTTTTGTAAATATTTTTTTTAATATATGTCCCAAACAATGTCATATTTTTGACAATCTAATGAATTGTTATTGAATTAATTGAAATACAAAGTATTTTAAATCATTTTATTAAAAAAAAAAAAAAAAATAAGAAAAAAAATTGTTCCCATACGGTATTTAATTTGGTCAGTTTTCTTACAAATTGTTGACTACAAGTTTAACTGTTCCAACACTGTTGCCAAGTTATTGTAAGATTCATGTTTTTTTGTTTTATTTGTGAGAGTTTATCAATTATGAAACATTTTTGATCCTACAAGCTAGTCCTCACAGAATGGCAGCTTGTTTAGACTAAATTTGGCTTTTTAAATGTATTTATTCCATACATTTTTCTCTATTATATTCTTATGTTTTATAACCCTAATAACAAGTTTTAGGCCCTATTTTGTACCCTTTTTTAGAAAGTGCTTCATACCTAGTGTATGGCATTAAGTCCATTTATGCTTTGTTTTGTGTGAGAAAAGAAGCAATGTGCCAGTGTTTAAATATACACTTCACTAGTGACGTCAAACACCAGCTGCCTTAATGTTCACTGGAGGCTTTCGCAGTCCACCAGTTCCCACATGCTGTAGAAAAAAAGGGCTCATTTGCTCCCAGTTTTAAACGCTCTCTCCATCTTTCTTTCATCAACATGAATGTGGTTCCCTCACGATTTCCACCTCCTTTGTCTCTTCCCTCCTCTCCTCTCTCTCCTCAAGCAGGGTAAGGTACCGTCTTTGAAAAAGAAGCAGGTACTGAATCCTTTTAGACTCGGCTTAAGTTCTGCTGCTCTGCTAATGCTGCCCCTCCTCACACGTTTTCGCAAACACACGCTAACGCTCTCCAGAACTCTAAACACTCACACCCCGGCATGCATTATGGGACAAATTTCTTTAAACTCTCACAGCGGGGAAGGAGGAATTAAGTTGAGATTAGATGCCTAATATAAAGTCAAAGTAAAAGTACAATATTCTAATTAACTGTATTAAAAAATACTGTCATTACATAGTGCTCATATACTCATGTGACATGCTAACATGTACAGTTTAAACTTGAGATCTTCTCCTTCCCCAGAATTCTCTCTTTTCCCCCTAGATTTTCCAAGCTTCTGTCCTCATAAAAAATGAAAGTACACCAATCTGTGTCTCTTTACCCTCTCCGTTGTGATGATGCTGTTTCAATGATGTCTATTTACACAAAAGCAATTGAAACAATCATCTCACACGTGGCCTGAATGCTAAACTTTTTAAGTATTCTGTCAGAAAACTTTAAAAGTATAGAACCCAGGTGCCAGTCTGACTTTCAGAGATCTGTATTTATAGCCCATGTAGTGTAGGTCACAATGTTTTTTTTTTTTTATAATTAGACATTGCTATTTGAAAGCTACATAACACCTAATGCTAAGTGTGGAGCTGGATATGACACTCCAGCTCTAACAAACTCTGAATACAACTATTTGTATCCCTAACTTTTCCTTACCATCTTATCACTCTAGATTTGCACTCGCCTCTTTGAAATCCTGCTGGCAGCAATACATACAAAATGCATTGCATAATTTCCTCTGCAGTACCTTTTTTGATCCCTCTCTTCTTTGAATTTTAATTGAAGACTTTTGCAACCCCTTTCTAAAAATCTGCATGGTTTATCTCTTGTGGTAGCAGTCTGAAGGCTTCAGAGATCTTTCATATGCACACTGTTGTGATGTAGTTGAGTGGTACTAATAGTTTTGTGTCGTGTGTACCAGGGCACTGCCTCGGTGGTCTCAGGCACCCCATCAATGCTGCTCAGCTCAATGAACACAGATGTTGTCTGTGAGCGTGTCAGGCTTATCGACGGCATCGACCAGAACCTGCTTCCTCAGTATACAGCCACTATTAAGAAGGTGTGTATTTGTGAAGAAGAAAAAGTGAACATGGAGAAGAAAATATCTTGTTTTGCATTACATTCTGATTTTGTGACTTCTCAGGCTAACATAAATGGCCGAGTTCTGTCTCAATGTAACATTGATGAGCTGAAGAAAGAGATGAACATGAATTTTGGAGATTGGCAGCTTTTCAGGACAACGGTGAGTAGTTTTCTCTGATGTATATAAACAGTGCTTCAGATTTATATATGCCTTGGCAACATTTTCATTGGCCCTGCGGAAGTAGAAATGTAATTGCTTATTATAAATGCAAAATTTCTCAATTTTAATTGTATAATATTTAGTTATTTTTTATATTTATTGATTATTATACATTTGTAACACACATAACTTACATTTTTTTCACCAAAGGTTTTCTTCTACAAAAAATGCAATAGCTTGAAACAGGATAGCTAAACGTTAGCTAAAGGATAGCTAAAGTTCATGAACTATTTTGCTTGAAAACGATGGCACCTGTGGTTGACCATTATAGATTGGCTTGCCATTTTGAAACCATTCTTACTAATGCTCCTTAGTCAATCACACATCATTCTTGGGAATTTAACAAAACCTCATCCATGTCATCCAATTCAGTTATTTTACCTAGCAGAATTCACAAGCAAATCTCAGACAAAACTAAACTTTTAAGCTTGCGAGGCGTACATAATCAAGAAATGTAAGATATAGTACAGCACAGTTAATTAGCCTCATACACTCTCACACTGGCCCTAGATAGATATAGTTGATGATAGATAGTTGATGTTTTGCAGGTGTTGGAGCTCCGTCTTGTGGAGAGCCAGATCCTGCATGAGGAGGCTCCAAGTGAGCAAGGCAGCAGCACTGTTGGCCATGTGGAACCTTGCAGGCACACGGGAGCATCCACTCTCGGAGGAACTGGTAACACGGACACCTCACCCATGTACAACTTTAACCTCAGCTTTGAGGAGCTCAGTAATGTGGGTTTGGAGGAGCCTCCTAGACAAGCCAACCCTACATGGATGGTAAGCGTTTCTTCTCAGGTTCTTGCAATCCTTTTTTCAAGCCATTACATTTTAGAAATTTGTCTAAAAGACATCTCTTTTCTTCTGTAGGCCACAACTCATCGTACTCCTAGCATGTCCAGCCTCAACTCTCAGGAGTCCTCCAATGAAATTTGCAAGCTAACAGACAAGCAGCAGGCAGAGTATCGCAATGCCTACGAGGAATACATTGCCTCCATGGCTCAGATTGAGGTAGGAATGGAGAAGCCCATGCCACCTTTTGTTACCCAGCTAATGCATTCCATCTCTGAGGACAAGAAGAAGGAAGGAGGTGACCAGGATTCGCGCAAATCCATTTCAAAACGAGGGAGCAGCAAGTCCACGACCGATAGTACCGACTACGCCTCGCCAGATACGGCCACTTTAGATCCCATAACAGAAGAGGATGAGAAGGTTGACCATGGGTCATCAAAGTCCCTTCTGGGACGCAAGACATCTGGAGAGAAGGTGAGCCTCTTCCAGGGTGCTGATCTGAAGCTGAAGGCTGGCGGTGGTTTACGCTACCAGAAACTTACTAGTGATGATGAAGAGTCTGAAGAGTCAGACAATGCCCCTCTGCTCAAGGATGGAAAGAAACCTGAGCCCAATGCCTCCAATGCTGAAGATCGATCTCTATCCAAAGGTAAGGATTACCTTTCAGATAAGAAGGATTCTTCTGACTCGGGCGTCCGCTCCAATGAAAGCTCGCCCAACCATTCCCTGCAAGACGAAGAGGCCGACCTGTCACAATCTGAGAGGGCTAATCTGATTGAGTTAGACGAGGAGAACTCGACCCCAAAGCGAGGGCTACCGAGTTGTCTGAGTGGCCTCCAAGACCCAGCAATCGCCCGCATGTCCATCTGCTCAGAGGACCAGTGCAGTCTTCTGGCCAGCAGCCCCGAAGAGAGCTGGCCTTCCTCCAAAAGTTATAACCTCAACCGTACACCCAGCAACACCACCCTCAACAACAACACAAACGCCCAACAAGGAAACAATGTTCACCAACCCAGAGATAGCTCCAACACCACCCCCATGACCACTGGAAGTGATGTCATCATAACTCCTGGATCCAGCACCACCTCCACCACCACTACCCAAAATGAGAACATCCGTGTGGTGCATCTGAAGAGGGGACTTAACCCTGGAGATCCTCCTGAGATCCTTAAAGTGTCCTCTGAAACGGTCACCTTCGGAGAAGAGCGAGAAAGTATCCTGTAGTTGACGTCTGGATCTATTGCAGTCTGGTCTTATCTGGTTGATGTTTTGTGGTGTCAATGCATGTTTGGTGTAATGCTTAAATATGTGTCACAGTGGTTATTGTGACATTTTTTCAATGTGAAGTGTAGTTGAAGTGGTTTTTATTCACATCAGACCATCACCCACTCATCATCTACCTTGTTATAATTCAGTATTGTTTATATATTCTGTATTGTTCTTTATACTGGTAGTTTACAAACAGTATTATTAGCTTAATCATGTATTGATGTCTCCATTTGAATGACTATAACGCATTTTGGAATCACAGCTGTTGGAAAATAATCAGTAATGGAAAATACTGTAGTACCATGTCATAATAAAGCTACCTTAGCTTAGTGTAAAATCCATTAAAAGTATGAATAAGAGCATCCGGCTTGAAAATGTGTTGTACTGAGTTGTCCTGCACGCTATGATTGTGCTGTAGTTGCAGTAGTGTATAGGCAGTGACAAGCATGTGTCAGACTGCAGTAGTTACAGTAGTAAGCAATGACAAGCATGTGTCAGACTGCAGTAATACAGTTAGCAAGTAGAAACTGCATGACGTGGTGTTAGTCTTAGCGGTTAAATGTACAAGTGGCAGGCATCTTGAAAACTTAAACGTGTTTCGTGATTGTCTTCAATGTGGAATTAAATAAACCTGCATTGACAGCAACCATGTTTCTTGAGGTTTTGTTTGAAAGTACAGAAATAAACATTTTGCTGTACACAGTGCAGAATTGTGTTCCCATGAGATGATTTGCTAAGAGCAAACTTATTTTAGTACTCTGAATTACAGATGGGTGGCACCAGTAGTTCATGCATTACAATTATATCCCACACCCTGAACACTTGCTAGTGGCCTTTGTGATGACTCAGAGGTTGACTTTTTAAAGGAATTTGCATCAATTTTCGGGGCAAGATTCGTCTTACACAATCTAATTGTTTCCTGTGTCCCTAGAGCCGTTAGGCAACCATTTTAATAACATAAAGTGTGATACAGTACATTGGTCATTAATGACAATATAGTTATTTATTTATTAATGCACCTCCCACCCTCCCAAAACCCTTATAATTTGAACCGTGTACATTACAAACTTAATGACAATAGAGTAGCGTCACACACCGCCAGTGAACGGTAATAAGTTAATACGCTTTATGCATTTGCAAAAATGATAAACAACAAAGTAAAACAATGCATCAATAACAGAGACAAGAACACTGAATTCATACTTCTGATTTAACTATATACAGTAGAAAAGTGCCATTTACGTTGTTGTTATTATAAAATTTCTGTAATATTATAAACATCACATTTTCCGCAGAAATAGGAAACAAAAAAAGTACATTTTTACAGAGTCCTTTGACGAACTGGATAGGAGCTATTAAAATGCGCGCTCGTTTCGCGGGTCATCGTGATAACATAAAAGCAACAACAAAAAAAAAACTGCTTTTTGAGATTGTTTGCTTAATTGCGGGTTTCCTTTAAAATATCTCCAGTCTTTTTTAATCTTCCTTTGGAAGAAAGAAAATGAAAGTCCGTATATAATTAACCCAGAAACTTTTTTATGTCCGTTTGAGGGAAGTCCTTTGTCATTCAAGACGAAATCCAGGCGAATGACACGGGACAAAAAACACAAAAAGCCCCTGTTTTTGCTCCATGCCCGAAACACCTGCAAAAGATTGTGTTTGTGAGAGAGAGACAGAGAGAGAGGGAGAGGGAGAGGGAGAGAGGAGTGTTTAGAGAAGGCAAAAAGGACAGAGATCCGGACAGACTGGCGCCAGGGAGGAAGCCACGGAAGGTTCACGTTTTTTTTTCTCGGACTTTGACCAAACACTAGCATCTGACATGCACGTTAAAATAAAGTAACTTAGCTATTAGCAAACATTGTATATTATTAAAGAAAATATACTTTTACAACAGTTGTGTGCTTCAAAGAATCAGGTCGAACAGGTATAGAAAAGTATTTTTTGAGCGAACCAACCAGATAAGCTAATCTTGTACATTCTAGCTATCAACGTTTAATGATAAATATTGTAATGAAAGAAGTTGTTCTAAGCATTATAGGCTATCATGACATGCTTAATGACTTGATAAATATATAAAATAGTATAAGGCATAATGGTAACACTATTTTCCAGTGTCTTTGTTGCATAATGTAGCCTACTTACCGTAGTAATAACAGTATGCATAATTACATGCATCAAACTCTAATCCTACCCTTACCCTAGTAAGTACAAGGTGTTAGTTAATATTACTCAGTAGGCTACTTAAATATATAATTACACTAACAATGACACCTTGAAGTAAAGTGTAACTGGCATAATAAATATGTGCAGGTGGGCTGCAGCACTGACAAACAGCCAGCACCACGTGCAAAAGTTTAACTCTGTTACAGACACACAAGCACAGTGTATAGAGCATTCAACTTACCATTTCAACGGGACAGGTTTAAGAGGTCATCTGTTGGAGGGTTACTGGGCTGTTAATTAACAGAAGTAAATGATTTTCAGTGGAGCTGCCAGCTACATTTCAAGTTGTGTTAGCAAATATGCTTTTTAATGAGCAACATTAATGCGGAAATCCCATTGCAGCAGTGTATTTCAGTTGTCATTCAGATGTTATTTTTATATATTTCTTTTCCTTAAATTGGTTATTTAATTGCGATTAACTTGCATTTTTGATTACGCCTAGATGATTCACTTTGATATTTACCTCCAAGAAATGTTTAATACAAACTTGCTTTACCTGGAAGGAGATGATGCTGATATCAGCTCCGAGTGATCTGACGCTCATTTTTGGTGGGTTCTGTCCGTGGACCTGCTGTTGCGGGTTCTGGTCCAGTGCGATCTGAAGATCCAGAATGTAGTCTATGACATGCTGCAAGATCTCCATCTTACTTACGCTCTTGTTCTGCGGTAAACTCGGCACGAGCTCCTTCAACCTGCTGTAGCAGTCATTCATGTTGTACAGTAGACTGAGCGGGTCGTCAGAGGAGCTCTTGCTCCGTGAGATTCCAAGATTATGCTCCGAAAAATACAAGGCGGATTTCCTTATGGACCTCACCGGACTGACTGCCTTCATAGTGGATACCGATGTTAAGATTAATCTCAGGGCATTCGATTCTCCCACAGATCTGTGCTGGAAGCTTGTTGTCAATGTGTTTATATAGCAACCGAACTGGGTTTGTGAAGGCATAAAGAATTAAGCGGATTGGTCGATGAGACGACGTCACTCTGTGAACCGGGGCATCAACATTGGCCAAATTTGCAGCACGTGAGCGTGAGCACCTCCATCCTCTGCATTCTTTACTCGTGCTAAACCTGCTGAAGTGGATCTGTGCAACTTCGTGCGCAGAGTAGACAAATACCATAATATGTTTATATTGGAACATAGGCTACTGATTTTGCCAGGGATACACACGACACGTATTAACCAGATGTCAGTTTTGTTGTCACTCTTATCCAGCTATTGCATGGACTTTTAAATACTGGCAAATAAGTTAACCCCCCCAGACCCGAATTGTTTCAAGTTTCTGAAAAATATAAAATTTTCCCAGCTCATGAGGTTTCTATGAATGAAAACAAATGAAATATATATATATATATATATATATATATATATATATATATATATATATATATATATATATATATATATAATTGCTTTCACTGTGATTTTTTTTGTCCATTCCGATGGACATCAGGTCAAAACAGGTGTACTTCCCAAAAATGTACCAAAATGAAATAAATTAATAGACATAAAATTTGTTGGCCTATACTTTAAGCTTTTTCTCAAGGTAAAAAAAAATCCAGCAGTATACCATTTCTTAATTTTTCGCCCAAAAAAACCCAAAACGTAAGGGGTAACACTGTCGTTTTTTTTCTGGTCGAAATTTCGACTTTCGATATCTCGGCTCTGGAAGGGTCTAGAGCCTCCATTTTTGCGCGCTGGTCGAAGTCTCGCGGCGCTCTGTCAGAATCCAGAGTTTCAAGAAGATCGGAGGGGGTCAAAATTTCGGCCAAAAAAAAAAAAAACGACAGTGTTACCCCTTCTGTTTTTTTTGGGTCGAAATTTTGACTTTCGATATCTCGGCTCTGGAAGGGTCTAGAGCCTCCATTTTTGCGCGCTGGTCGAAGTCTTGTGGCCCTCTGTCAGAATCTAGAGTTTCAAGAAGATCGGAGGGGGGAAAAATTTCGGCCAAAAAAAAAAACGACAGTGTTACCCCTTACGTTTTTTTTTTCGGGTCGAAATTTTGACTTTCGATATCTCGGCTCTGGAAGGGTCTAGAGCCTCCATTTTTGCGCGCTGGTCGAAGTCTCGTGGCCCTCTGTCAGAATCCAGAGTTTCAAGAAGATTGGAGGGGGTCAAAATTTCCGCCAAAAAAAAAAAACGACAGTGATACCCCTTACGTTTTTTTTTTCGGGTCGAAATTTTGACTTTCGATATCTCAGCTCTGGAAGGGTCTAGAGCCTCCATTTTTGCACGCTGGTCGAAGTCTCGTGGCCCTCTGTCAGAATCCAGAGTTTCAAGAAGATCGGAGGGGGTCAAAATTTCGGCCAAAAAAAAACCGACAGTGTTACCCCTTACGTTTTTTTTCGGGTCGAAATTTTGACTTTCGATATCTCGGCTCTGGAAGGGTTTTGAGCCTCCATTTTTACGCGCTGGTCGAAGTCTCGTGGCCCTCTGTCAGAATCCAGAGTTTCAAGATCGGAGGGGGTCAAAATTTCGGCCAAAAAAAAAAAAAAACGACAGTGTTACCCCTTATGTTTTTTTTTTTCGGGTCGAAATTTTGACCTTCGATATCTCAGCTCTGGAAGGGTCTAGAGCCTCCATTTTTGCGCGCTGGTCGAAGTCTCGTGGCCCTCTGTCAGAATCCAGAGTTTCAAGAAGATCGGAGGGGGTCAAAATTTCGGCCAAAAAAAAAACGACAGTGTTACCCCTTATGTTTTTTTTTTTTCGGGTTGAAATTTCGACCTTTGATATCTCGACTCTTGAAGGGTCTAGAGCCTCCATTTTTGCGCGCTGGTCCAAGTCTCGTGGCCCTCTGTCAGAACCCAGAGTTTCAAGAAGATCGGAGGGGGTCAAAATTTCGGCCAAAAAAAAAAAACGTGTGTTTCCCTTATGTTTTTTTTCAGGTCGAAATTTTTACCTTCGATATCTCGGGTATGGGAGGGTCTAGAGCCTCCATTTTTGCGCACTGGTCGAAGTCTCGTGGCCCTCTGTCAGAATCCAGAGTTTCAAGAAGATCGGAGTGGGTCAAAATTTCGGCCAAAAAAAACAATAAAAAAAACAACAACAGTGTTACCCCTTATGTTTTTTTTTTCGGGTTGAAACTTTGACCTTCGATATCTCGGCTCTGGAAGGGTCTAGAGCCTCCATTTTTGTGCGCTGGTCAAAGTCTCGTGGCCCTCTGTCAGAATCCAGAGTTTCAAGAAGATCGGAGGGGGTCAAAATTTCGGCCAAAAAAAAAAAACACAGTGTTACCCCTTATGTTTTTTTTCGGGTCGAAATTTTGAGTTTTGATATCTCAGCTCTGGAAGGGTCTAGAGCCTCCATTTTGCACTCAGGTCTAAGTCTCATGGCCTTCTATCAAAATCCAGAGTTTTGAGAAGATTGGGGAAACTTAATTTTTCGCCCAAAAAAAAAAACAAAACGTAAGGGGTAACACTGTCGTTTTTTTTTCTGGTCGAAATTTTTACTTTCGATATCTCGGCTCTGGAAGGGTCTAGAGCCTCCATTTTTGCGCGCTGGTCGAAGTCTCGCGGCACTCTGTCAGAATCCAGAGTTTCAAGAAGATCGGAGGGGGTCAAAATTTCGGCCAAAAAAAAAAAAACGACAGTGTTACCCCTTCTGTTTTTTTTTGGGTCGAAATTTTAACTTTCGATATCTCAGCTCTGGAAGGGTCTAGAGCCTCCATTTTTGCACGCTGGTCGAAGTCTTGTGGCCCTCTGTCAGAATCTAGAGTTTCAAGAAGATCGGAGGGGGTCAAAATTTCGGCCAAAAAAAAAACGACAGTGTTACCCCTTACGTTTTTTTTTTCGGGTCGAAATTTTGACTTACGATATCTCGGCTCTGGAAGGGTCTAGAGCCTCCATTTTTGCGCGCTGGTCGAAGTCTCGTGGCCCTCTGTCAGAATCCAGAGTTTCAAGAAGATCGGAGGGGGTCAAAATTTCCGCCAAAAAAAAAAAAAACGACAGTGTTACCCCTTACGTTTTTTTTTTTCGGGTCGAAATTTTGACCTTCGATATCTCAGCTCTGGAAGGGTCTAGAGCCTCCATTTTTGCACGTTGGTCGAAGTCTCGTGGCCCTCTGTCAGAATCCAGAGTTTCAAGAAGATCGGAGGGGGTCAAAATTTCGGCCAAAAAAACCCGACAGTGTTACCCCTTACGTTTTTTTTTGGGTCAAAATTTTGACTTTCGATATCTCGGCTCTGGAAGGGTCTAGAGCCTCCATTTTTGCGCGCTGGTCGAAGTCTCGTGGCCCTCTGTCAGAATCCAGAGTTTCAAGAAGATCGGAGGGGGTCAAAATTTCGGCCAAAAAAAAAAAAAACTGACAGTGTTACCCCTTCTGTTTTTTTTTGGTCGAAATTTTAACTTTCGATATCTCAGCTCTGGAAGGGTCTAGAGCCTCCATTTTTGCACGCTGGTCGAAGTCTTGTGGCCCTCTGTCAGAATCTAGAGTTTCAAGAAGATCGGAGGGGGTCAAAATTTCGGCCAAAAAAAAAAACGACAGTGTTACCCCTTACGTTTTTTTTTTCGGGTCGAAATTTTGACTTACGATATCTCGGCTCTGGAAGGGTCTAGAGCCTCCATTTTTGCGCGCTGGTCGAAGTCTCGTGGCCCTCTGTCAGAATCCAGAGTTTCAAGAAGATCGGAGGGGGTCAAAATTTCGGCCAAAAAAAAAAAATGACAGTGTTACCCCTTATGTTTTTTTTTTCAGGTCCAAATTTTGACCTTCGATATCTCGGCTCTGGAAGGGTCTAGAGCCTCCATTTTTGCGCGCTGGTCGAAGTCTCGTGGCCCTCTGTCAGAATCCAGAGTTTCAAGAAGATCAGAGGGGGTCAAAATTTCGGCCAAAAAAAAAATGACAGGGTTACCCCTTATGTTTTTTTTCAGGTGCAAATTTTGACCTTCGATATCTCGGCTCTGGAAGGGTCTAGAGCCTCCATTTTTGCGCGTTGGTCGAAGTCTCGTGGCCCTCTGCCAGAGTCCAGAGTTTCAAGAAGATCGGAGGGGGTCAAAATTTCGGCCAAAAAAAAAATGACAGTGTTACCCCTTATGTTTTTTTTTCAGGTCCAAATTTTGACCTTCGATATCTCGGCTCTGGAAGGGTCTAGAGCCTCCATTTTTGCTCGCTGGTCGAAGTCTCGTGGCCCTCTGTCAGAATCCAGAGTTTCAAGAAGATCGGAGGGGGTCAAAATTTCGGCCCCAAAAAAAAAAAAATGACAGTGTTACCCCTTATGTTTTTTATCAGGTCAAAATTTTGACCTTCGATATCTCGGCTCTGGAAGGGTCTAGAGCCTCCATATTTGCGCGTTGGTCGAAGTCTCGTGGCCCCACTGTCAGAATCCAGAGTTTCAAGAAGATCGGAGGGGGTCAAAATTTTGGCCAAAAAAAAAAATGACGGTGTTACCCCTTATGTTTTTTTTTTCGGGTCAAAATTCTGACCTTCGATATCTCGGCTCTGGAAGGGTCTAGAGCCTCCATTTTTGCGCGCTGGTCGAAGTCTCGTGGCCCTCTGTCAGAATCCAGAGTTTCAAGAAGATCGGAGGGGGTCAAAATTTTGGCCAAAAAAAAAAATGACAGTGTTACCCCTTATGTTTTTTTTTTCAGGTCAAAATTTTGACCTTCGATATCTCGGCTCTGGAAGGGTCTAGAGCCTCCATTTTTGTGCGCTGGTCGAAGTCTCGTGGCCCTCTGTCAGAATCCAGAGTTTCAAAGAAGATCGGAGGGGGTCAACATTTCGGCAAAAAAAAAAATGACAGTGTTACCCCTTATGTTTTTTTTTTTTCGGGTCAAAATTTTAACCTTCGATATCTCGGTTCTGGAAGGGTCTAGAGCCTCCATTTTTGCGCGCTGGTCGAAGTCTCGTGGCCCTCTGTCAGAATCCAGAGTTTCAAGAAGATCGGAGGGGGTCAAAATTTCGGCCAAAAAAAAAAATTACAGTGTTACCCCTTATGGTTTTTTTCAGATCAAAATTTTGACCTTCGATATCTCGGCTCTGGAAGGGTCTAGAGCCTCCATTTTTGCGCGCTCGTCGAAGTCTCGTGGCCCTCTGTCAGAATCTAGAGTTTCAAGAAGATCGGAGGGGGTCAAAATTTCGGCCAAAAAAAAAAAAAATGACAGTGTTACCCCTTATGTTTTTTTTTTCAGGTCAAAATTTTGACCTTCGATATCTCGGCTCTGGAAGGGTCTAGAGCCTCCATTTTTGCGCACTGGTCGAAGTCTCGTGGCCCTCTGTCAGAATCCAGAGTTTCAAGAAGATCGGAGCGGGTCAAAATTTCGGCCCCAAAAAAAAATGACAGTGTTACCCCTTATGTTTTTTTTTCAGGTCAAAATTTTGACCTTCAATATCTCGGCTCTGGAAGGGTCTAGAGCCTCCATTTTTGCACGCTCGTCGAAGTCTCGTGGCCCTCTGTCAGAATCCAGAGTTTCAAGAAGATCGGAGGGGGTCAAAATTTTGGCCAAAAAAAAAAATGACAGTGTTACCCCTTATGTTTTTTTTTCGAGTCAAAATTTTGACCTTCGATATCTCGGCTCTGGAAGGGTCTAGAGCCTCCATTTTTGCGCGCTGGTCGACGTCTCGTGGCCCTCTGTCAGAATCCAGAGTTTCAGGAAGATCGGAGGGGGTCAAAATTTCGGCCAAAAAAAAAAAATGACAGTGTTACCCCTTATGTTTTTTTTTTCAGGTCAAAATTTTGACCTTCAATATCTCGGCTCTGGAAGGGTCTAGAGCCTCCATTTTTGCGCGCTCGTCGAAGTCTCGTGGCCCTCTGTCAGAATCCAGAGTTTCAAGAAGATCGGAGGGGGTCAAAATTTTGGCCAAAAAAAAAAAAATGACAGTGTTACCCCTTATGTTTTTTTTTCGAGTCAAAATTTTGACCTTCGATATCTCGGCTCTGGAAGGGTCTAGAGCCTCCATTTTTGCGCGCTGGTCGACGTCTCGTGGCCCTCTGTCAGAATCCAGAGTTTCAGGAAGATCGGAGGGGGTCAAAATTTCGGCCAAAAAAAAAAATGACAGTGTTACCCCTTATGTTTTTTTTTCAGGTCAAAATTTTGACCTTCGATATCTCGGCTCTGGAAGGGTCTAGAGCCTCCATTTTTGCGCGCTCGTCGAAGTCTCGTGGCCCTCTGTCAGAATCCAGAGTTTCAAGAAGATCGGAGGGGGTCAACATTTCGGCCAAAAAAAAAATGACAGTGTTACCCCTTATGTTTTTTTTTCGGGTCAAAATTTTGACCTTCGATATCTCGGCTCTGGAAGGGTCTAGAGCCTCCATTTTTGCGCGCTGGTCGAAGTCTCGTGGCCCTCTGTCAGAATCCAGAGTTTCAAGAAGATCGGAGGGGGTCAAAATTTCAGCCAAAAAAAAATGACAGTGTTACCCCTTATGTTTTTTTTCAGGTCAAAATTTTGACCTTCGATATCTCGGCTCTGGAAGGGTCTAGAGCCTCCATTTTTGCGCGCTCGTCGAAGTCTCGTGGCCCTCTGTCAGAATCCAGAGTTTCAAGAAGATCGGAGGGGGTCAAAATTTCGGCCAAAAAAAAAATGACAGTGTTACCCCTTATGTTTTTTTTTCGGGTCAAAATTTTGACCTTCGATATCTCGGCTCTGGAAGGGTCTAGAGCCTCCATTTTTGCGCGCTGGTCGAAGTCTCGTGGCCCTCTGTCAGAATCCAGAGTTTCAAGAAGATCGGAGGGGGTCAAAATTTCAGCCAAAAAAAAAATGACAGTGTTACCCCTTATGTTTTTTTTTCAGGTCAAAATTTTGACCTTCGATATCTCGGCTCTGGAAGGGGCTAGAGCCTCCATTTTTGCTCGCTGGTCGAAGTCTTGTGGCCCTCTGTCAGAATCCAGAGTTTCAAGAAGATCGGAGGGGGTCAAAATTTCGGCCAAAAAAAATGACAGTGTTACCCCTTATGTTTTTTTTTCAGGTCAAAATTTTGACATTCGATATCTCGGCTCTGGAAGGGTCTAGAGCCTCCATTTTTGCGCGCTGGTCGAAGTCTCGTGGCCCTCTGTCAGAATCCAGAGTTTCAAGAAGATCGGAGGGGGTCAAAATTTTGGCCAAAATGACAGTGTTACCCCTTATGTTTTTTTTTTAGGGTCAAAACTTTGACATCCGATATCTCGGCTCTGGAAGGGTCTAGAGCCTCCATTTTTGCGCGCTGGTCGAAGTCTCGTGGCCCTCTGTCAGAATCCAGAGTTTCAAGAGGATCGGAGGGGGTCAAAATTTCGGCCAAAAACGACAGTGTTACCCCTTATGGTTTTTTTTTCAGGTCAAAACTTTGACATCCGATATCTCGGCTCTGGAAGGGTCTAGAGCCTCCATTTTTTCGCGCTGGTCGAAGTCTCGTGGCCCTCTGTCAGAATCCAGAGTTTCAAGAAGATCGGAGGGGGTCAAAATTTCGGCCAAAAACGACAGTGTTACCCTTTATGTTTTTTTTTAGGGTCAAAACTTTGACATCCGATATCTCGGCTCTGGAAGGGTCTAGAGCCTCCATTTTTGTGCGCTGGTCGAAGTCTCGTGGCCCTCTGTCAGAATCCAGAGTTTCAAGAAGATCGGAGGGGGTCAAAATTTCGGCCAAAAACGACAGTGTTACCCCTTATGTTTTTTTTTTCAGGTCAAAACTTTGACATCCGATATCTCGGCTCTGGAAGGGTCTAGAGCCTCCATTTTTGCGCGCTGGTCGAAGTCTCGTGGCCCTCTGTCAGAATCCAGAGTTTCAAGAGGATCGGAGGGGGTCAAAATTTCGGCCAAAAACGACAGTGTTACCCCTTATGTTTTTTTTTCAGGTAAAAACTTTGACATCCGATATCTCGGCTCTGGAAGGGTCTAGAGCCTCCATTTTTGCGCGCTGGTCGAAGTCTCGTGGCCCTCTGTCAGAATCCAGAGTTTCAAGAAGATCGAAGGGGGTCAAAATTTCGGCGAAAAACGACAGTGTTACCCCTTATGGTTTTTTTTTCAGGTCAAAACTTTGACATCCGATATCTCGGCTCTGGAAGTGTCTAGAGCCTCCATTTTTGCGCGCTGGTCGAAGTCTCGTGGCCCTCTGTCAGAATCCAGAGTTTCAAGAAGATCGGAGGGGGTCAAAATTTCGGCCAAAAACGACAGTGTTACCCCTTATGTTTTTTTTTCTGGTCAAAACTTTGACATCCGATATCTCGGCTCTGGAAGGGTCTAGAGCCTCCATTTTTGCGTGCTGGTCGAAGTCTCGTGGCCCTCTGTCAGAATCCAGAGTTTCAAGAAGATCGGAGGGGGTCAAAATTTCGGCCAAAAACGACAGTGTTACCCCTTATGTTTTTTTTTCAGGTCAAAACTTTGACATCCGATATCTCGGCTCTGGAAGGGTCTAGAGCCTCCATTTTTGCGCGCTGGTCGATGTCTCGTGGCCCTCTGTCAGAATCCAGAGTTTCAAGAAGATCGGAGGGGGTCAAAATTTCGGCCAAAAACAACAGTGTTACCCCTTATGTTTTTTTTTCTGGTCAAAACTTTGACATCCGATATCTCGGCTCTGGAAGGGTCTAGAGCCTCCATTTTTGCGCGCTGGTCGAAGTCTCGTGGCCCTCTGTCAGAATCCAGAGTTTCAAGAAGATCGGAGGGGGTCAAAATTTCGGCCAAAATGACAGTGTTACCCCTTATGTTTTTTTTTCAGGTAAAAACTTTGACATCCGATATCTCGGCTCTGGAAGGGTCTAGAGCCTCCATTTTTGCGCGCTGGTCGAAGTCTCGTGGCCCTCTGTCAGAATCCAGAGTTTCAAGAAGATCGGAGGGGGTCAAAATTTCGGCCAAAATGACAGTGTTACCCCTTATGTTTTTTTTTAGGGTCAAAACTTTGACATCCGATATCTCGGCTCTGGAAGGGTCTAGAGCCTCCATTTTTGCGCGCTGGTCGAAGTCTCGTGGCCCTCTGTCAGAATCCAGAGTTTCAAGAAGATCGGAGGGGGTCAAAATTTCGGCCAAAAACGACAGTGTTACCCCTTATGTTTTTTTTTCAGGTAAAAACTTTGACATCCGATATCTCGGCTCTGGAAGGGTCTAGAGCCTCCATTTTTGCGCGCTGGTCGAAGTCTCGTGGCCCTCTGTCAGAATCCAGAGTTTCAAGAAGATCGGAGGGGGTCAAAATTTCGGCCAAAAACAACAGTGTTACCCCTTATGTTTTTTTTTCAGGTCAAAACTTTGACATCCGATATCTCGGCTCTGGAAGGGTCTAGAGCCTCCATTTTTGCGCGCTGGTCGAAGTCTCGTGGCCCTCTGTCAGAATCCAGAGTTTCAAGAGGATCGGAGGGGGTCAAAATTTCGGCCAAAAACGACAGTGTTACCCCTTATGTTTTTTTTTCAGGTCAAAACTTTGACATCCGATATCTCGGCTCTGGAAGGGTCTAGAGCCTCCATTTTTGCGCGCTGGTCGAAGTCTTGTGGCCCTCTGTCAGAATCCAGAGTTTCTAGAAGATCGGAGGGGGTCAAAATTTCGGCCAAAAACGACAGTGTTACCCCTTATGTTTTTTTTTCGGGTCAAAACTTTGACATCCGATATCTCGGCTCTGGAAGGGTCTAGAGCCTCCATTTTTGTGCGCTGGTCGAAGTCTCGTGGCCCTCTGTCAGAATCCAGAGTTTCAAGAAGATCGGAGGGGGTCAAAATTTCAGCCAAAAACGACAGTGTTACCCCTTATGTTTTTTTTTCAGGTCAAAACATTGACATCCGATATCTCGGCTCTGGAAGGGTCTAGAGCCTCCATTTTTGTGCGCTGGTCGAAGTCTCGTGGCCCTCTGTCAGAATCCAGAGTTTCAAGAAGATCGGAGGGGGTCAAAATTTCAGCCAAAAACGACAGTGTTACCCCTTACGTTTTTTTTTTCGGGTCGAAATTTTGACTTACGATATCTCGGCTCTGGAAGGGTCTAGAGCCTCCATTTTTGCGCGCTGGTCGAAGTCTCGTGGCCCTCTGTCAGAATCCAGAGTTTCAAGAAGATCGGAGGGGGTCAAAATTTCGGCCAAAAAAAAAAATGACAGTGTTACCCCTTATGTTTTTTTTTTCAGGTCCAAATTTTGACCTTCGATATCTCGGCTCTGGAAGGGTCTAGAGCCTCCATTTTTGCGCGCTGGTCGAAGTCTCGTGGCCCTCTGTCAGAATCCAGAGTTTCAAGAAGATCAGAGGGGGTCAAAATTTCGGCCAAAAAAAAAATGACAGGGTTACCCCTTATGTTTTTTTTCAGGTGCAAATTTTGACCTTCGATATCTCGGCTCTGGAAGGGTCTAGAGCCTCCATTTTTGCGCGTTGGTCGAAGTCTCGTGGCCCTCTGCCAGAGTCCAGAGTTTCAAGAAGATCGGAGGGGGTCAAAATTTCGGCCAAAAAAAAAATGACAGTGTTACCCCTTATGTTTTTTTTTCAGGTCCAAATTTTGACCTTCGATATCTCGGCTCTGGAAGGGTCTAGAGCCTCCATTTTTGCTCGCTGGTCGAAGTCTCGTGGCCCTCTGTCAGAATCCAGAGTTTCAAGAAGATCGGAGGGGGTCAAAATTTCGGCCCCAAAAAAAAAAAAATGACAGTGTTACCCCTTATGTTTTTTATCAGGTCAAAATTTTGACCTTCGATATCTCGGCTCTGGAAGGGTCTAGAGCCTCCATATTTGCGCGTTGGTCGAAGTCTCGTGGCCCCACTGTCAGAATCCAGAGTTTCAAGAAGATCGGAGGGGGTCAAAATTTTGGCCAAAAAAAAAAATGACGGTGTTACCCCTTATGTTTTTTTTTTCGGGTCAAAATTCTGACCTTCGATATCTCGGCTCTGGAAGGGTCTAGAGCCTCCATTTTTGCGCGCTGGTCGAAGTCTCGTGGCCCTCTGTCAGAATCCAGAGTTTCAAGAAGATCGGAGGGGGTCAAAATTTTGGCCAAAAAAAAAAAATGACAGTGTTACCCCTTATGTTTTTTTTTTCAGGTCAAAATTTTGACCTTCGATATCTCGGCTCTGGAAGGGTCTAGAGCCTCCATTTTTGTGCGCTGGTCGAAGTCTCGTGGCCCTCTGTCAGAATCCAGAGTTTCAAAGAAGATCGGAGGGGGTCAACATTTCGGCAAAAAAAAAAATGACAGTGTTACCCCTTATGTTTTTTTTTTTTCGGGTCAAAATTTTAACCTTCGATATCTCGGTTCTGGAAGGGTCTAGAGCCTCCATTTTTGCGCGCTGGTCGAAGTCTCGTGGCCCTCTGTCAGAATCCAGAGTTTCAAGAAGATCGGAGGGGGTCAAAATTTCGGCCAAAAAAAAAAATTACAGTGTTACCCCTTATGGTTTTTTTCAGATCAAAATTTTGACCTTCGATATCTCGGCTCTGGAAGGGTCTAGAGCCTCCATTTTTGCGCGCTCGTCGAAGTCTCGTGGCCCTCTGTCAGAATCTAGAGTTTCAAGAAGATCGGAGGGGGTCAAAATTTCGGCCAAAAAAAAAAAAAATGACAGTGTTACCCCTTATGTTTTTTTTTTCAGGTCAAAATTTTGACCTTCGATATCTCGGCTCTGGAAGGGTCTAGAGCCTCCATTTTTGCGCACTGGTCGAAGTCTCGTGGCCCTCTGTCAGAATCCAGAGTTTCAAGAAGATCGGAGCGGGTCAAAATTTCGGCCCCAAAAAAAAATGACAGTGTTACCCCTTATGTTTTTTTTTCAGGTCAAAATTTTGACCTTCAATATCTCGGCTCTGGAAGGGTCTAGAGCCTCCATTTTTGCACGCTCGTCGAAGTCTCGTGGCCCTCTGTCAGAATCCAGAGTTTCAAGAAGATCGGAGGGGGTCAAAATTTTGGCCAAAAAAAAAAATGACAGTGTTACCCCTTATGTTTTTTTTTCGAGTCAAAATTTTGACCTTCGATATCTCGGCTCTGGAAGGGTCTAGAGCCTCCATTTTTGCGCGCTGGTCGACGTCTCGTGGCCCTCTGTCAGAATCCAGAGTTTCAGGAAGATCGGAGGGGGTCAAAATTTCGGCCAAAAAAAAAAAATGACAGTGTTACCCCTTATGTTTTTTTTTTCAGGTCAAAATTTTGACCTTCAATATCTCGGCTCTGGAAGGGTCTAGAGCCTCCATTTTTGCGCGCTCGTCGAAGTCTCGTGGCCCTCTGTCAGAATCCAGAGTTTCAAGAAGATCGGAGGGGGTCAAAATTTTGGCCAAAAAAAAAAAAATGACAGTGTTACCCCTTATGTTTTTTTTTCGAGTCAAAATTTTGACCTTCGATATCTCGGCTCTGGAAGGGTCTAGAGCCTCCATTTTTGCGCGCTGGTCGACGTCTCGTGGCCCTCTGTCAGAATCCAGAGTTTCAGGAAGATCGGAGGGGGTCAAAATTTCGGCCAAAAAAAAAAATGACAGTGTTACCCCTTATGTTTTTTTTTCAGGTCAAAATTTTGACCTTCGATATCTCGGCTCTGGAAGGGTCTAGAGCCTCCATTTTTGCGCGCTCGTCGAAGTCTCGTGGCCCTCTGTCAGAATCCAGAGTTTCAAGAAGATCGGAGGGGGTCAACATTTCGGCCAAAAAAAAATGACAGTGTTACCCCTTATGTTTTTTTTTCGGGTCAAAATTTTGACCTTCGATATCTCGGCTCTGGAAGGGTCTAGAGCCTCCATTTTTGCGCGCTGGTCGAAGTCTCGTGGCCCTCTGTCAGAATCCAGAGTTTCAAGAAGATCGGAGGGGGTCAAAATTTCAGCCAAAAAAAAAATGACAGTGTTACCCCTTATGTTTTTTTTCAGGTCAAAATTTTGACCTTCGATATCTCGGCTCTGGAAGGGTCTAGAGCCTCCATTTTTGCGCGCTCGTCGAAGTCTCGTGGCCCTCTGTCAGAATCCAGAGTTTCAAGAAGATCGGAGGGGGTCAAAATTTCGGCCAAAAAAAAAATGACAGTGTTACCCCTTATGTTTTTTTTTCGGGTCAAAATTTTGACCTTCGATATCTCGGCTCTGGAAGGGTCTAGAGCCTCCATTTTTGCGCGCTGGTCGAAGTCTCGTGGCCCTCTGTCAGAATCCAGAGTTTCAAGAAGATCGGAGGGGGTCAAAATTTCAGCCAAAAAAAAAATGACAGTGTTACCCCTTATGTTTTTTTTTCAGGTCAAAATTTTGACCTTCGATATCTCGGCTCTGGAAGGGGCTAGAGCCTCCATTTTTGCTCGCTGGTCGAAGTCTTGTGGCCCTCTGTCAGAATCCAGAGTTTCAAGAAGATCGGAGGGGGTCAAAATTTCGGCCAAAAAAAATGACAGTGTTACCCCTTATGTTTTTTTTTCAGGTCAAAATTTTGACATTCGATATCTCGGCTCTGGAAGGGTCTAGAGCCTCCATTTTTGCGCGCTGGTCGAAGTCTCGTGGCCCTCTGTCAGAATCCAGAGTTTCAAGAAGATCGGAGGGGGTCAAAATTTTGGCCAAAATGACAGTGTTACCCCTTATGTTTTTTTTTTAGGGTCAAAACTTTGACATCCGATATCTCGGCTCTGGAAGGGTCTAGAGCCTCCATTTTTGCGCGCTGGTCGAAGTCTCGTGGCCCTCTGTCAGAATCCAGAGTTTCAAGAGGATCGGAGGGGGTCAAAATTTCGGCCAAAAACGACAGTGTTACCCCTTATGGTTTTTTTTTCAGGTCAAAACTTTGACATCCGATATCTCGGCTCTGGAAGGGTCTAGAGCCTCCATTTTTTCGCGCTGGTCGAAGTCTCGTGGCCCTCTGTCAGAATCCAGAGTTTCAAGAGGATCGGAGGGGGTCAAAATTTCGGCCAAAAACGACAGTGTTACCCCTTATGTTTTTTTTTCAGGTAAAAACTTTGACATCCGATATCTCGGCTCTGGAAGGGTCTAGAGCCTCCATTTTTGCGCGCTGGTCGAAGTCTCGTGGCCCTCTGTCAGAATCCAGAGTTTCAAGAAGATCGAAGGGGGTCAAAATTTCGGCGAAAAACGACAGTGTTACCCCTTATGGTTTTTTTTTCAGGTCAAAACTTTGACATCCGATATCTCGGCTCTGGAAGTGTCTAGAGCCTCCATTTTTGCGCGCTGGTCGAAGTCTCGTGGCCCTCTGTCAGAATCCAGAGTTTCAAGAAGATCGGAGGGGGTCAAAATTTCGGCCAAAAACGACAGTGTTACCCCTTATGTTTTTTTTTCTGGTCAAAACTTTGACATCCGATATCTCAGCTCTGGAAGGGTCTAGAGCCTCCATTTTTGCGTGCTGGTCGAAGTCTCGTGGCCCTCTGTCAGAATCCAGAGTTTCAAGAAGATCGGAGGGGGTCAAAATTTCGGCCAAAAACGACAGTGTTACCCCTTATGTTTTTTTTTCAGGTCAAAACTTTGACATCCGATATCTCGGCTCTGGAAGGGTCTAGAGCCTCCATTTTTGCGCGCTGGTCGATGTCTCGTGGCCCTCTGTCAGAATCCAGAGTTTCAAGAAGATCGGAGGGGGTCAAAATTTCGGCCAAAAACAACAGTGTTACCCCTTATGTTTTTTTTTCTGGTCAAAACTTTGACATCCGATATCTCGGCTCTGGAAGGGTCTAGAGCCTCCATTTTTGCGCGCTGGTCGAAGTCTCGTGGCCCTCTGTCAGAATCCAGAGTTTCAAGAAGATCGGAGGGGGTCAAAATTTCGGCCAAAATGACAGTGTTACCCCTTATGTTTTTTTTTCAGGTAAAAACTTTGACATCCGATATCTCGGCTCTGGAAGGGTCTAGAGCCTCCATTTTTGCGCGCTGGTCGAAGTCTCGTGGCCCTCTGTCAGAATCCAGAGTTTCAAGAAGATCGGAGGGGGCCAAAATTTCGGCCAAAATGACAGTGTTACCCCTTATGTTTTTTTTTAGGGTCAAAACTTTGACATCCGATATCTCGGCTCTGGAAGGGTCTAGAGCCTCCATTTTTGCGCGCTGGTCGAAGTCTCGTGGCCCTCTGTCAGAATCCAGAGTTTCAAGAAGATCGGAGGGGGTCAAAATTTCGGCCAAAAACGACAGTGTTACCCCTTATGTTTTTTTTTCAGGTAAAAACTTTGACATCCGATATCTCGGCTCTGGAAGGGTCTAGAGCCTCCATTTTTGCGCGCTGGTCGAAGTCTCGTGGCCCTCTGTCAGAATCCAGAGTTTCAAGAAGATCGGAGGGGGTCAAAATTTCGGCCAAAAACAACAGTGTTACCCCTTATGTTTTTTTTTCAGGTCAAAACTTTGACATCCGATATCTCGGCTCTGGAAGGGTCTAGAGCCTCCATTTTTGCGCGCTGGTCGAAGTCTCGTGGCCCTCTGTCAGAATCCAGAGTTTCAAGAGGATCGGAGGGGGTCAAAATTTCGGCCAAAAACGACAGTGTTACCCCTTATGTTTTTTTTTCAGGTCAAAACTTTGACATCCGATATCTCGGCTCTGGAAGGGTCTAGAGCCTCCATTTTTGCGCGCTGGTCGAAGTCTTGTGGCCCTCTGTCAGAATCCAGAGTTTCTAGAAGATCGGAGGGGGTCAAAATTTCGGCCAAAAACGACAGTGTTACCCCTTATGTTTTTTTTTCGGGTCAAAACTTTGACATCCGATATCTCGGCTCTGGAAGGGTCTAGAGCCTCCATTTTTGTGCGCTGGTCGAAGTCTCGTGGCCCTCTGTCAGAATCCAGAGTTTCAAGAAGATCGGAGGGGGTCAAAATTTCAGCCAAAAACGACAGTGTTACCCCTTATGTTTTTTTTTCAGGTCAAAACATTGACATCCGATATCTCGGCTCTGGAAGGGTCTAGAGCCTCCATTTTTGCGCGCTGGTCGAAGTCTCGTGGCCCTCTGTCAGAATCCAGAGTTTCAAGAAGATCGGAGGGGGTCAAAATTTCGGCCAAAAACAACAGTGTTACCCCTTATGTTTTTTTTTCGGGTCAAAACTTTGACGTCCGATATCTCGGCTCTGGAAGGGTCTAGAGCCTCCATTTTTGCGCGCTGGTCGAAGTCTCGTGGCCCTCTGTCAGAATCCAGAGTTTCAAGAAGATCGGAGGGGGTCAAAATTTCGGCCAAAAACAACAGTGTTACCCCTTATGTTTTTTTTCTTGTCAAAACTTTGACATCCGATATCTCGGCTCTGGATGGGTCTAGAGCCTCCATTTTTGCGCGCTGGTCGAAGTCTCGTGGCCCTCTGTCAGAATCCAGAGTTTCAAGAAGATCGGAGGGGGTCAAAATTTCGGCCAAAAACGACAGTGTTACCCCTTATGTTTTTTTTTTCGGGTCAAAACTTTGACATCCAATATCTCGGCTCTGGAAGGGTCTAGAGCCTCCATTTTTGCGCGCTGGTCGAAGTCTCGTGGCCCTCTGTCAGAATCCAGAGTTTCAAGAAGATCGGAGGGGGTCAAAATTTCGGCCAAAAACGACAGTGTTACCCCTTATGTTTTTTTTTTCAGGTCAAAACTTTGACATCCGATATATCGGCTCTGGAAGGGTCTAGAGCCTCCATTTTTGCGCGCTGGTCAAAGTCTCGTGGCCCTCTGTCAGAATCCAGAGTTTCAAGAAGATCGGAGGGGGTCAAAATTTCGGCCAAAAACGACAGTGTTACCCCTTATGTTTTTTTTCAGGTCAAAACTTTGACATCCGATATCTCGGCTCTGGAAGGGTCTAGAGCCTCCATTTTTGCGCGCTGGTCGAAGTCTCGTGGCCCTTTGTCAGAATCCAGAGTTTCAAGAAGATCGGAGGGGGTCAAAATTTCGGCCAAAAACAACAGTGTTACCCCTTATGTTTTTTTTTCAGGTCAAAACTTTGACATCCGATATCTCGGCTCTGGAAGGGTCTAGAGCCTCCATTTTTGCGCGCTGGTCGAAGTCTCGTGGCCCTCTGTCAGAATCCAGAGTTTCAAGAGGATCGGAGGGGGTCAAAATTTCGGCCAAAAACGACAGTGTTACCCCTTATGTTTTTTTTTTCAGGTCAAAACTTTGACATCCGATATCTCGGCTCTGGAAGGGTCTAGAGCCTCCATTTTTGCGCGCTGGTCGAAGTCTTGTGGCCCTCTGTCAGAATCCAGAGTTTCTAGAAGATCGGAGGGGGTCAAAATTTCGGCCAAAAACGACAGTGTTACCCCTTATGTTTTTTTTTTCGGGTCAAAACTTTGACATCCGATATCTCGGCTCTGGAAGGGTCTAGAGCCTCCATTTTTGCGCGCTGGTCGAAGTCTCGTGGCCCTCTGTCAGAATCCAGAGTTTCAAGAGGATCGGAGGGGGTCAAAATTTCGGCCAAAAACGACAGTGTTACCCCTTATGTTTTTTTTTCAGGTCAAAACTTTAACATCCGATATCTCAGCTCTGGAAGGGTCTAGAGCCTCCATTTTTGCGCGCTGGTCGAAGTCTCGTGGCCCTCTGTCAGAATCCAGAGTTTCAAGAAGATCGGAGGGGGTCAAAATTTCGGCCAAAAACGACAGTGTTAACCCTTATGTTTTTTTTTCAAGTAAAAACTTTGACATCCGATATCTTGGCTCTGGAAGGGTCTAGAGCCTCCATTTTTGCGCGCTGGTCGAAGGCTCGTGGCCCTCTGTCAGAATCCAGAGTTTCAAGAAGATCGGAGGGGGTCAAAATTTCGGCCAAAATGACAGTGTTACCCCTTATGTTTTTTTTTAGGGTCAAAACTTTGATATCCGATATCTCGGCTCTGGAAGGGTCTAGAGCCTCCATTTTTGTGCGCTGGTCGAAGTCTCGTGGCCCTCTGTCAGAATCCAGAGTTTCAAGAAGATCGGAGGGGGTCAAAATTTCGGCCAAAAACGACAGTGTTACCCCTTATGTTTTTTTTTTCAGGTCAAAACTTTGACATCCGATATCTCGGCTCTGGAAGGGTCTAGAGCCTCCATTTTTGCGCGCTGGTCGAAGTCTCGTGGCCCTTTGTCAGAATCCAGAGTTTCAAGAAGATCGGAGGGGGTCAAAATTTCGGCCAAAAACAACAGTGTTACCCCTTATGTTTTTTTTTCAGGTCAAAACTTTGACATCCGATATCTCGGCTCTGGAAGGGTCTAGAGCCTCCATTTTTGCGCGCTGGTCGAAGTCTCGTGGCCCTCTGTCAGAATCCAGAGTTTCAAGAGGATCGGAGGGGGTCAAAATTTCGGCCAAAAACGACAGTGTTACCCCTTATGTTTTTTTTTTCAGGTCAAAACTTTGACATCCGATATCTCGGCTCTGGAAGGGTCTAGAGCCTCCATTTTTGCGCGCTGGTCGAAGTCTTGTGGCCCTCTGTCAGAATCCAGAGTTTCTAGAAGATCGGAGGGGGTCAAAATTTCGGCCAAAAACGACAGTGTTACCCCTTATGTTTTTTTTTTCGGGTCAAAACTTTGACATCCGATATCTCGGCTCTGGAAGGGTCTAGAGCCTCCATTTTTGCGCGCTGGTCGAAGTCTCGTGGCCCTCTGTCAGAATCCAGAGTTTCAAGAGGATCGGAGGGGGTCAAAATTTCGGCCAAAAACGACAGTGTTACCCCTTATGTTTTTTTTTCAGGTCAAAACTTTGACATCCGATATCTCAGCTCTGGAAGGGTCTAGAGCCTCCATTTTTGCGCGCTGGTCGAAGTCTCGTGGCCCTCTGTCAGAATCCAGAGTTTCAAGAAGATCGGAGGGGGTCAAAATTTCGGCCAAAAACGACAGTGTTACCCCTTATGTTTTTTTTTCAGGTAAAAACTTTGACATCCGATATCTTGGCTCTGGAAGGGTCTAGAGCCTCCATTTTTGCGCGCTGGTCGAAGTCTCGTGGCCCTCTGTCAGAATCCAGAGTTTCAAGAAGATCGGAGGGGGTCAAAATTTCGGCCAAAATGACAGTGTTACCCCTTATGTTTTTTTTTAGGGTCAAAACTTTGACATCCGATATCTCGGCTCTGGAAGGGTCTAGAGCCTCCATTTTTGTGCGCTGGTCGAAGTCTCGTGGCCCTCTGTCAGAATCCAGAGTTTCAAGAAGATCGGAGGGGGTCAAAATTTCGGCCAAAAACGACAGTGTTACCCCTTATGTTTTTTTTTTTCAGGTCAAAACTTTGACATCCGATATCTCGGCTCTGGAAGGGTCTAGAGCCTCCATTTTTGCGCGCTGGTCGAAGTCTCGTGGCCCTCTGTCAGAATCCAGAGTTTCAAGAGGATCGGAGGGGGTCAAAATTTCGGCCAAAAACGACAGTGTTACCCCTTATGTTTTTTTTTTCAGGTCAAAACTTTGACATCCGATATCTCGGCTCTGGAAGGGTCTAGAGCCTCCATTTTTGCGCGCTGGTCGTAGTCTCGTGGCCCTCTGTCAGAATCCAGAGCTTCAAGAAGATCGGAGGGGGTCAACATTTCGGCCAAAAACGAAAGTGTTACCCCTTATGTTTTTTTTTCAGGTAAAAACTTTGACATCCGATATCTCGGCTCTGGAAGGGTCTAGAGCCTCCATTTTTGCGCGCTGGTCGAAGTCTCGTGGCCCTCTGTCAGAATCCAGAGTTTCAAGAAGATCGGAGGGGGTCAAAATTTCGGCCAAAAACGGCAGTGTTACCCCTTATGTTTTTTTTTCGGGTCAAAACTTTGACATCCGATATCTCGGCTCTGGAAGGGTCTAGAGCCTCCATTTTTGTGCGCTGGCCGAAGTCTCGTGGCCCTCTGTCAGAATCCAGAGTTTCAAGAAGATCGGAGGGGGTCAAAATTTCGGCCAAAAACGACAGTGTTACCCCTTATGTTTTTTTTTTCAGGTCTAAACTTTGACATCCGATATCTCGGCTCTGGAAGGGTCTAGAGCCTCCATTTTTGCGCGCTGGTCGAAGTCTCGTGGCCCTCTGTCAGAATCCAGAGTTTCAAGAAGATCGGAGGGGATCAAAATTTCGGCCAAAAACAACAGTGTTACCCCTTATGTTTTTTTTTTCAGGACAAAACTTTGACGTCCGATATCTCGGCTCTGGAAGGGTCTAGAGCCTCCATTTTTGCGCTCTGGTCGAAGTCTCGTGGCCCTCTGTCAGAATCCAGAGTTTCAAGAAGATCGGAGGGGGTCAAAATTTCGGCGAAAAACGACAGTGTTACCCCTTATGGTTTTTTTTTCAGGTCAAAACTTTGACATCCGATATCTCGGCTCTGGAAGTGTCTAGAGCCTCCATTTTTGCGCGCTGGTCGAAGTCTCGTGGCCCTCTGTCAGAATCCAGAGTTTCAAGAAGATCGGAGGGGGTCAAAATTTCGGCCAAAAACGTAAGTGTTACCCCTTATGTTTTTTTTCTGGTCAAAACTTTGACATCCGATATCTCGGCTCTGGAAGGGTCTAGAGCCTCCATTTTTGCGCGCTGGTCGAAGTCTCGTGGCCCTCTGTCAGAATCTAGAGTTTCAAGAAGATCGGAGGGGGTCAAAATTTCGGCCAAAAACGACAGTGTTACCCCTTATGTTTTTTTTTCAGGTCAAAACTTTGACATCCGATATCTCGGCTCTGGAAGGGTCTAGAGCCTCCATTTTTGCGTGCTGGTCGAAGTCTCGTGGCCCACTGTCAGAATCCAGAGTTTCAAGAAGATCGGAGGGGGTCAAAATTTCGGCCAAAAACGACAGTGTTACCCCTTATGTTTTTTTTTCAGGTCAAAACTTTGACATCCGATATCTCGGCTCTGGAAGGGTCTAGAGCCTCCATTTTTGCGCGCTGGTCGAAGTCTTGTGGCCCTCTGTCAGAATCCAGAGTTTCAAGAAGATCGGAGGGGGTCAAAATTTCGGCCAAAAACAACAGTGTTACCCCTTATGTTTTTTTTTTCAGGTCAAAACTTTGACATCCGATATCTCGGCTCTGGAAGGGTCTAGAGCCTCCATTTTTGCGCGCTGGTCGAAGTCTCGTGGCCCTCTGTCAGAATCCAGAGTTTCAAGAAGATCGGAGGGGGTCAAAATTTCGGCCAAAAACGACAGTGTTACCCCTTATGTTTTTTTTTTTCGGGTCAAAACTTTGACATCCAATATCTCGGCTCTGGAAGGGTCTAGAGCCTCCATTTTTGCGCGCTGGTCGAAGTCTCGTGGCCCTCTGTCAGAATCCAGAGTTTCAAGAAGATCGGAGGGGGTCAAAATTTCGGCCAAAAACGACAGTGTTACCCCTTATGTTTTTTTTTCAGGTCAAAACTTTGACATCCGATATCTCGGCTCTGGAAGGGTCTAAAGCCTCCATTTTTGCGCGCTGGTCGAAGTCTCGTGACCCTCTGTCAGAATCCAGAGTTTCAAGAAGATCGGAGGGGGTCAAAATTTCGGCCAAAAACGACAGTGTTACCCCTTATGTTTTTTTTTCAGGTCAAAACTTTGACATCCGATATCTCGGCTCTGGAAGGGTGAAGAGCCTCCATTTTTGCGCGCTGGTCGAAGTCTCGTGGCCCTCTGTCAGAATCCAGAGTTTCAAGAAGATCGGAGGGGGTCAAAATTTCGGCCAAAAACGACAGTGTTACCCCTTATGTTTTTTTTTCAGGTCAAAACTTTGACATCCGATATCTCGGCTCTGGAAGGGTCTAGAGCCTCCATTTTTGCGCGCTGGTCGAAGTCTTGTGGCCCTCTGTCAGAATCCAGAGTTTCAAGAAGATCGGAGGGGATCAAAATTTCGGCCAAAAACGACAGTGTTACCCCTTATGTTTTTTTTCAGGTCAAAACTTTGACATCCGATGTCTCGGCTCTGGAAGGGTCTAGAGCCTCCATTTTTGCGCGCTGGTCGAAGTCTCGTGGCCCTCTGTCAGAATCCAGAGTTTAAAGAAGATCGGAGGGGGTCAAAATTTCGGCCAAAAACAACATTGTTACCCCTTATGTTTTTTTTTCAGGTCAAAACTTTGACATCCGATATCTCGGCTCTGGAAGGGTCTAGAGCCTCCATTTTTGCGCGCTGGTCGAAGTCTCGTGGCCCTCTGTCAGAATCCAGAGTTTCAAGAGGATCGGAGGGGGTCAAAATTTCGGCCAAAAACGACAGTGTTACCCCTTATGTTTTTTTTTTTCAGGTCAAAACTTTGACATCCGATATCTCGGCTCTGGAAGGGTCTAGAGCCTCCATTTTTGCGCGCTGGTCGAAGTCTTGTGGCCCTCTGTCAGAATCCAGAGTTTCTAGAAGATCGGAGGGGGTCAACATTTCGGCCAAAAACGACAGTGTTACCCCTTATGTTTTTTTTTCGGGTCAAAACTTTGACATCCGATATCTCGGCTCTGGAAGGGTCTAGAGCCTCCATTTTTGTGCGCTGGTCGAAGTCTCGTGGCCCTCTGTCAGAATCCAGAGTTTCAAGAAGATCGGAGGGGGTCAAAATTTCGGCCAAAAACGACAGTGTTACCCCTTATGTTTTTTTTTCAGGTCAAAACATTGACATCCGATATCTCGGCTCTGGAAGGGTCTAGAGCCTCCATTTTTGCGCGCTGGTCGAAGTCTTGTGGCCCTCTGTCAGAATCCAGAGTTTCTAGAAGATCGGAGGGGGTCAACATTTCGGCCAAAAACGACAGTGTTACCCCTTATGTTTTTTTTTCGGGTCAAAACTTTGACATCCGATATCTCGGCTCTGGAAGGGTCTAGAGCCTCCATTTTTGTGCGCTGGTCGAAGTCTCGTGGCCCTCTGTCAGAATCCAGAGTTTCAAGAAGATCGGAGGGGGTCAAAATTTCGGCCAAAAACGACAGTGTTACCCCTTAGGTCAAAACATTGACATCCGATATCTCGGCTCTGGAAGGGTCTAGAGCCTCCATTTTTGCGCGCTGGTCGAAGTCTCGTGGCCCTCTGTCAGAATCCAGAGTTTCAAGAAGATCGGAGGGGGTCAAAATTTCGGCCAAAAACGACAGTGTTACCCCTTAGGTCAAAACATTGACATCCGATATCTCGGCTCTGGAAGGGTCTAGAGCCTCCATTTTTGCGCGCTGGTCGAAGTCTTGTGGCCCTCTGTCAGAATCCAGAGTTTCTAGAAGATCGGAGGGGGTCAACATTTCGGCCAAAAACGACAGTGTTACCCCTTATGTTTTTTTTTCGGGTCAAAACTTTGACATCCGATATCTCGGCTCTGGAAGGGTCTAGAGCCTCCATTTTTGTGCGCTGGTCGAAGTCTCGTGGCCCTCTGTCAGAATCCAGAGTTTCAAGAAGATCGGAGGGGGTCAAAATTTCGGCCAAAAACGACAGTGTTACCCCTTATGTTTTTTTTTTCAGGTCAAAACATTGACATCCGATATCTCGGCTCTGGAAGGGTCTAGAGCCTCCATTTTTGCGCGCTGGTCGAAGTCTCGTGGCCCTCTGTCAGAATCCAGAGTTTCAAGAAGATCGGAGGGGGTCAAAATTTCGGCCAAAAACAACAGTGTTGCCCCTTATGTTTTTTTTTTTCAGGTCAAAACTTTGACGTCCGATATCTCGGCTCTGGAAGGGTCTAGAGCCTCCATTTTTGCGCGCTGGTCGAAGTCTCGTGGCCCTCTGTCAGAATCCAGAGTTTCAAGAAGATCGGAGGGGGTCAAAATTTCGGCCAAAAACGACAGTGTTACCCCTTATGTTTTTTTTTCAGGTCAAAACTTTGACATCCGATATCTCGGCTCTGGAAGGGTCTAGAGCCTCCATTTTTGCGCGCTGGTCGAAGTCTCGTGGCCCTCTGTCAGAATCCAGAGTTTCAAGAAGATCGGAGGGGGTCAAAATTTCGGCCAAAAACGACAGTGTTACCCCTTATGTTTTTTTTTCTGGTCAAAACTTTGACATCCGATATCTCGGCTCTGGAAGGGTCTAGAGCCTCCATTTTTGCGCGCTGGTCGAAGTCTCGTGGCCCTCTGTCAGAATCCAGAGTTTCAAGAAGATCGGAGGGGGTCAAAATTTCGGCCAAAAACGACAGTGTTACCCCTTATGTTTTTTTTTCAGGTCAAAACTTTGACATCCGATATCTCGGCTCTGGAAGGGTCTAGAGCCTCCATTTTTGCGCGCTGGTCGAAGTCTCGTGGCCCTCTGTCAGAATCCAGAGTTTCAAGAAGATCGGAGGGGGTCAAAATTTCGGCCAAAATGACAGTGTTACCCCTTATGTTTTTTTTTCGGGTCAAAACATTGACATCCGATATCTCGGCTCTGGAAGGGTCTAGAGCCTCCATTTTTGCGCGCTGGTCGAAGTCTCGTGGCCCTCTGTCAGAATCCAGAGTTTCAAGAAGATCGGAGGGGGTCAAAATTTCGGCCAAAAACGACAGTGTTACCCCTTATGTTTTTTTTTCAGGTCAAAACTTTGACATCCGATATCTCGGCTCTGGAAGGGTCTAGAGCCTCCATTTTTGCGCGCTGGTCGAAGTCTCGTGGCCCTCTGTCAGAATCCAGAGTTTCAAGAAGATCGGAGGGGGTCAAAATTTCGGCCAAAAACGAGAGTGTTACCCCTTATGTTTTTTTTTTCAGGTCAAAACTTTGACATCCGATATCTCGGCTCTGGAAGGGTCTAGAGCCTCCATTTTTGCGCGCTGGTCGAAGTCTTGTGGCCCTCTGTCAGAATCCAGAGTTTCAAGAAGATCGGAGGGGGTCAAAATTTCGGCCAAAAACGACAGTGTTACCCCTTATGTTTTTTTTCAGGTCAAAACTTTGACATCCGATGTCTCGGCTCTGGAAGGGTCTAGAGCCTCCATTTTTGCGCGCTGGTCGAAGTCTCGTGGCCCTCTGTCAGAATCCAGAGTTTCAAGAAGATCGGAGGGGGTCAAAATTTCGGCCAAAAACAACAGTGTTACCCCTTATGTTTTTTTTTCAGGTCAAAACTTTGACATCCGATATCTCGGCTCTGGAAGGGTCTAGAGCCTCCATTTTTGCGCGCTGGTCGAAGTCTCGTGGCCCTCTGTCAGAATCCAGAGTTTCAAGAGGATCGGAGGGGGTCAAAATTTCGGCCAAAAACAACAGTGTTACCCCTTATGTTTTTTTTTTCAGGTCAAAACTTTGACATCCGATATCTCGGCTCTGGAAGGGTCTAGAGCCTCCATTTTTGCGCGCTGGTCGAAGTCTTGTGGCCCTCTGTCAGAATCCAGAGTTTCTAGAAGATCGGAGGGGGTCAACATTTCGGCCAAAAACGACAGTGTTACCCCTTATGTTTTTTTTCGGGTCAAAACTTTGACATCCGATATCTCGGCTCTGGAAGGGTCTAGAGCCTCCATTTTTGTGCGCTGGTCGAAGTCTCGTGGCCCTCTGTCAGAATCCAGAGTTTCAAGAAGATCGGAGGGGGTCAAAATTTCGGCCAAAAACGACAGTGTTACCCCTTATGTTTTTTTTTCAGGTCAAAACATTGACATCCGATATCTCGGCTCTGGAAGGGTCTAGAGCCTCCATTTTTGCGCGCTGGTCGAAGTCTCGTGGCCCTCTGTCAGAATCCAGAGTTTCAAGAAGATCGGAGGGGGTCAAAATTTCGGCCAAAAACAACAGTGTTACCCCTTATGTTTTTTTTTTCAGGTCAAAACTTTGACGTCCGATATCTCGGCTCTGGAAGGGTCTAGAGCCTCCATTTTTGCGCGCTGGTCGAAGTCTCGTGGCCCTCTGTCAGAATCCAGAGTTTCAAGAAGATCGGAGGGGGTCAAAATTTCGGCCAAAAACGACAGTGTTACCCCTTATGTTTTTTTTTCAGGTCAAAACTTTGACATCCGATATCTCGGCTCTGGAAGGGTCTAGAGCCTCCATTTTTGCGCGCTGGTCGAAGTCTCGTGGCCCTCTGTCAGAATCCAGAGTTTCAAGAAGATCGGAGGGGGTCAAAATTTCGGCCAAAAACGACAGTGTTACCCCTTATGTTTTTTTTTCTGGTCAAAACTTTGACATCCGATATCTCGGCTCTGGAAGGGTCTAGAGCCTCCATTTTTGCGCGCTGGTCGAAGTCTCGTGGCCCTCTGTCAGAATCCAGAGTTTCAAGAAGATCGGAGGGGGTCAAAATTTCGGCCAAAAACGACAGTGTTACCCCTTATGTTTTTTTTTCAGGTCAAAACTTTGACATCCGATATCTCGGCTCTGGAAGGGTCTAGAGCCTCCATTTTTGCGCGCTGGTCGAAGTCTCGTGGCCCTCTGTCAGAATCCAGAGTTTCAAGAAGATCGGAGGGGGTCAAAATTTCGGCCAAAATGACAGTGTTACCCCTTATATTTTTTTTTAGGGTCAAAACTTTGACATCCGATATCTCGGCTCTGGAAGGGTCTAGAGCCTCCATTTTTGTGCGCTGGTCGAAGTCTCGTGGCCCTCTGTCAGAATCCAGAGTTTCAAGAAGATCGGAGGGGGTCAAAATTTCGGCCAAAAACAACAGTGTTACCCCTTATGTTTTTTTTTCAGGTCAAAACTTTGACATCCGATATCTCGGCTCTGGAAGGGTCTAGAGCCTCCATTTTTGCGCGCTGGTCGAAGTCTCGTGGCCCTCTGTCAGAATCCAGAGTTTCAAGAGGATCGGAGGGGGTCAAAATTTCGGCCAAAAACGACAGTGTTACCCCTTATGTTTTTTTTTTCAGGTCAAAACTTTGACATCCGATATCTCGGCTCTGGAAGGGTCTAGAGCCTCCATTTTTGCGCGCTGGTCGAAGTCTTGTGGCCCTCTGTCAGAATCCAGAGTTTCTAGAAGATCGGAGGGGGTCAAAATTTCGGCCAAAAACGACAGTGTTACCCCTTATGTTTTTTTTTCGGGTCAAAACTTTGACATCCGATATCTCGGCTCTGGAAGGGTCTAGAGCCTCCATTTTTGTGCGCTGGTCAAAGTCTCGTGGCCCTCTGTCAGAATCCAGAGTTTCAAGAAGATCGGAGGGGGTCAAAATTTCGGCCAAAAACGACAGTGTTACCCCTTATGTTTTTTTTTCAGGTCAAAACATTGACATCCGATATCTCGGCTCTGGAAGGGTCTAGAGCCTCCATTTTTGCGCGCTGGTCGAAGTCTCGTGGCCCTCTGTCAGAATCCAGAGTTTCAAGAAGATCGGAGGGGGTCAAAATTTCGGCCAAAAACAACAGTGTTACCCCTTATGTTTTTTTTTTCGGGTCAAAACTTTGACGTCCGATATCTCGGCTCTGGAAGGGTCTAGAGCCTCCATTTTTGCGCGCTGGTCGAAGTCTCGTGGCCCTCTGTCAGAATCCAGAGTTTCAAGAAGATCGGAGGGGGTCAAAATTTCGGCCAAAAACGACAGTGTTACCCCTTATGTTTTTTTTCAGGTCAAAACTTTGACATCCGATATCTCGGCTCTGGAAGGGTCTAGAGCCTCCATTTTTGCACGCTGGTCGAAGTCTCGTGGCCCTCTGTCAGAATCCAGAGTTTCAAGAAGATCGGAGGGGGTCAAAATTTCGGCCAAAAACGACAGTGTTACCCCTTATGTTTTTTTTTCTGGTCAAAACTTTGACATCCGATATCTCGGCTCTGGAAGGGTCTAGAGCCTCCATTTTTGCGCGCTGGTCGAAGTCTCGTGGCCCTCTGTCAGAATCCAGAGTTTCAAGAAGATCGGAGGGGGTCAAAATTTCGGCCAAAAACGACAGTGTTACCCCTTATGTTTTTTTTTCAGGTCAAAACTTTGACATCCGATATCTCGGCTCTGGAAGGGTCTAGAGCCTCCATTTTTGCGTGCTGGTAGAAGTCTCGTGGCCCTCTGTCAGAATCCAGAATTTCAAGAAGATCGGAGGGGGTCAAAATTTCGGCCAAAAACGACAGTGTTACCCCTTATGTTTTTTTTTCAGGTCAAAACTTTGACATCCGATATCTCGGCTCTGGAAGGGTCTAGAGCCTCCATTTTTGCGCGCTGGTCGAAGTCTCGTGGCCCTCTGTCAGAATCCAGAGTTTCAAGAAGATCGGAGGGGGTCAAAATTTCGGCCAAAAACAACAGTGTTACCCCTTATGTTTTTTTTTCTGGTCAAAACTTTGACATCCGATATCTCGGCTCTGAAGGGTGTAGAGCCTCCATTTTTGCGCGCTGGTCGAAGTCTCGTGGCCCTCTGTCAGAATCCAGAGTTTCAAGAAGATCGGAGGGGGTCAAAATTTCGGCCAAAAACGACAGTGTTACCCCTTATGTTTTTTTTTCTGGTCAAAACTTTGACATCCGATATCTCGGCTCTGGAAGGGTCTAGAGCCTCCATTTTTGCGCGCTGGTCGAAGTCTCGTGGCCCTCTGTCAGAATCCAGAGTTTCAAGAAGATCGGAGGGGGTCAAAATTTTGGCCAAAAACAACAGTGTTACCCCTTATGTTTTTTTTTCTGGTCAAAACTTTGACATCCGATATCTTGGCTCTGGAAGGGTCTAGAGCCTCCATTTTTGCGCGCTGGTCGAAGTCTCGTGGCCCTCTGTCAGAATCCAGAGTTTCAAGAAGATCGGAGGGGGTCAAAATTTCGGCCAAAAACGACAGTGTTACCCCTTATGTTTTTTTTTTTCGAAATTTTGACCCCCTCCGATCTTCTTGAAACTCTGGATTCTGACAGAGGGCCACGAGACTTCGACCAGCGCGCAAAAATGGAGGCTCTAGACCCTTCCAGAGCCGAGATATCGGATGTCAAAGTTTTTACCTGAAAAAAAAAAACATAAGGGGTAACACTGTCGTTTTTGGCCGAAATTTTGACCCCCTCCGATCTTCTTGAAACTCTGGATTCTGACAGAGGGCCACGAGACTTCGACCAGCGCGCAAAAATGGAGGCTCTAGACCCTTCCAGAGCCGAGATATCGGATGTCAAAGTTTTGACCTGAAAAAAAAAAACATAAGGGGTAACACTGTCGTTTTTGGCCGAAATTTTGACCCCCTCCGATCTTCTTGAAACTCTGGATTCTGACAGAGGGCCACGAGACTTCGACCAGCACACAAAAATGGAGGCTCTAGACCCTTCCAGAGCCGAGATATCGGATGTCAAAGTTTTGACCCTAAAAAAAAACATAAGGGGTAACACTGTCATTTTGGCCGAAATTTTGACCCCCTCCGATCTTCTTGAAGCTCTGGATTCTGACAGAGGGCCACGAGACTTCGACCAGCGCGCAAAAATGGAGGCTCTAGACCCTTCCAGAGCCGAGATATCGGATGTCAAAGTTTTGACCTGAAAAAAACATAAGGGGTAACACTGTTGTTTTTGGCCGAAATTTTGACCCCCTCCGATCTTCTTGAAACTCTGGATTCTGACAAAGGGCCACGAGACTTCGACCAGCGCGCAAAAATGGAGGCTCTAGACCCTTCCAGAGCCGAGATATCGGATGTCAAAGTTTTGACCTGAAAAAAAACATAAGGGGTAACACTGTCGTTTTTGGCCGAAATTTTGACCCCCTCCGATCTTCTTGAAACTCTGGATTCTGACAGAGGGCCACGAGACTTCGACCAGCGCGCAAAAACGGAGGCTCTACACCCTTCCAGAGCCGAGATATCGGATGTCAAAGTTTTGACCTGAAAAAAAAAACATAAGGGGTAACACTGTCGTTTTTGGCCGAAATTTTGACCCCCTCCGATCCTCTTGAAACTCTGGATTCTGACAGAGGGCCACGAGACTTCGACCAGCGCGCAAAAATGGAGGCTCTAGACCCTTCCAGAGCCGAGATATCGGATGTCAAAGTTTTGACCTGAAAAAAAAAACATAAGGGGTAACACTGTCGTTTTTGGCCGAAATTTTGACCCCCTCCGATCTTCTTGAAACTCTGGATTCTGACAGAGGGCCACGAGACTTCGACCAGCGCGCAAAAATGGAGGCTCTAGACCCTTCCAGAGCCGAGATATCGGATGTCAAAGTTTTGACCTGAAAAAAAAACATAAGGGGTAACACTGTCGTTTTTGGCCGAAATTTTGACCCCCTCCGATCTTCTTGAAACTCTGGATTCTGACAGAGGGCCACGAGACTTCGACCAGCGCGCAAAAATGGAGGCTCTAGACCCTTCCAGAGCCGAGATATCGGATGTCAAAGTTTTGACCTGAAAAAAAAACATAAGGGGTAACACTGTCGTTTTTGGCCGAAATTTTGACCCCCTCCGATCTTCTTGAAACTCTGGATTCCGACAGAGGGCCACGAGACTTCGACCAGCGCGCAAAAATGGAGGCTCTAGACCCTTCCAGAGCCGAGATATTGGATGTCAAAGTTTTGACCAGAAAAAAAAAAAACATAAGGGGTAACACTGTCGTTTTTGGCCGAAATTTTGACCCCCTCCGATCTTCTTGAAACTCTGGATTCTGACAGAGGGCCACGAGACTTCGACCAGCGCGCAAAAATGGAGGCTCTAGACCCTTCCAGAGCCGAGATATCGGATGTCAAAGTTTTGACCTGAAAAAAAAAACATAAGGGGTAACACTGTCGTTTTTGGCCGAAATTTTGACCCCCTCCGATCTTCTTGAAACTCTGGATTCTGACAGAGGGCCACGAGACTTCGACCAGCGCACAAAAATGGAGGCTCTAGACCCTTCCAGAGCCGAGATATCGGATGTCAAAGTTTTGACCTGAAAAAAAAAACATAAGGGGTAACACTGTCGTTTTTGGCCGAAATTTTGACCCCCTCCGATCTTCTTGAAACTCTGGATTCTGACAGAGGGCCACGAGACTTCGACCAGCGCGCAAAAATGGAGGCTCTAGACCCTTCCAGAGCCGAGATATCGGATGTCAAAGTTTTGACCTGAAAAAAAACATAAGGGGTAACACTGTCGTTTTTGGCCGAAATTTTGACCCCCTCCGATCTTCTTGAAACTCTGGATTCTGACAGAGGGCCACGAGACTTCGACCAGCGCGCAAAAATGGAGGCTCTAGACCCTTCCAGAGCCGAGATATTGGATGTCAAAGTTTTGACCCGAAAAAAAAAAACATAAGGGGTAACACTGTCGTTTTTGGCCGAAATTTTGACCCCCTCCGATCTTCTTGAAACTCTGGATTCTGACAGAGGGCCACGAGACTTCGACCAGCGCGCAAAAATGGAGGCTCTAGACCCTTCCAGAGCCGAGATATCGGATGTCAAAGTTTTGACCAGAAAAAAAAACATAAGGGGTAACACTGTTGTTTTTGGCCGAAATTTTGACCCCCCTCCGATCTTCTTGAAACTCTGGATTCTGACAGAGGGCCACGAGACTTCGACCAGCGCGCAAAAATGGAGGCTCTAGACCCTTCCAGAGCCGAGATATCGGATGTCAAAGTTTTGACCTGAAAAAAAAACATAAGGGGTAACACTGTCGTTTTTGGCCGAAATTTTGACCCCCTCCGATCCTCTTGAAACTCTGGATTCTGACAGAGGGCCACGAGACTTCGACCAGCGCGCAAAAATGGAGGCTCTAGACCCTTCCAGAGCCGAGATATCGGATGTCAAAGTTTTGACCCTAAAAAAAAACATAAGGGGTAACACTGTCATTTTGGCCGAAATTTTGACCCCCTCCGATCTTCTTGAAACTCTGGATTCTGACAGAGGGCCACGAGACTTCGACCAGCGCGCAAAAATGGAGGCTCTAGACCCTTCCAGAGCCGAGATATCGGATGTCAAAGTTTTGACCTGAAAAAAAAAACATAAGGGGTAACACTGTCGTTTTTGGCCGAAATTTTGACCCCCTCCGATCTTCTTGAAACTCTGGATTCTGACAGAGGGCCACGAGACTTCGACCAGCGCACAAAAATGGAGGCTCTAGACCCTTCCAGAGCCGAGATATCGGATGTCAAAGTTTTGACCTGAAAAAAAAAACATAAGGGGTAACACTGTCGTTTTTGGCCGAAATTTTGACCCCCTCCGATCTTCTTGAAACTCTGGATTCTGACAGAGGGCCACGAGACTTCGACCAGCGCGCAAAAATGGAGGCTCTAGACCCTTCCAGAGCCGAGATATCGGATGTCAAAGTTTTGACCTGAAAAAAAAAACATAAGGGGTAACACTGTCGTTTTTGGCCAAAATTTTGACCCCCTCCGATCTTCTTGAAACTCTGGATTCTGACAGAGGGCCACGAGACTTCGACCAGCGCACAAAAATGGAGGCTCTAGACCCTTCCAGAGCCGAGATATCGGATGTCAAAGTTTTGACCTGAAAAAAAAAACATAAGGGGTAACACTGTCGTTTTTGGCCGAAATTTTGACCCCCTCCGATCTTCTTGAAACTCTGGATTCTGACAGAGGGCCACGAGACTTCGACCAGCGCGCAAAAACGGAGGCTCTAGACCCTTCCAGAGCCGAGATATCGGATGTCAAAGTTTTGACCTGAAAAAAAAAACATAAGGGGTAACACTGTCGTTTTTGGCCGAAATTTTGACCCCCTCCGATCTTCTTGAAACTCTGGATTCTGACAGAGGGCCACGAGACTTCGACCAGCGCGCAAAAATGGAGGCTCTAGACCCTTCCAGAGCCGAGATATTGGATGTCAAAGTTTTGACCCGAAAAAAAAAAAACATAAGGGGTAACACTGTCGTTTTTGGCCGAAATTTTGACCCCCTCCGATCTTCTTGAAACTCTGGATTCTGACAGAGGGCCACGAGACTTCGACCAGCGCGCAAAAATGGAGGCTCTAGACCCTTCCAGAGCCGAGATATCGGATGTCAAAGTTTTGACCCTAAAAAAAAACATAAGGGGTAACACTGTCATTTTGGCCGAAATTTTGACCCCCTCCGATCTTCTTGAAACTCTGGATTCTGACAGAGGGCCACGAGACTTCGACCAGCGCGCAAAAATGGAGGCTCTAGACCCTTCCAGAGCCGAGATATCGGATGTCAAAGTTTTGACCTGAAAAAAAAAACATAAGGGGTAACACTGTCGTTTTTGGCCGAAATTTTGACCCCCTCCGATCTTCTTGAAACTCTGGATTCTGACAGAGGGCCACGAGACTTCGACCAGCGCACAAAAATGGAGGCTCTAGACCCTTCCAGAGCCGAGATATCGGATGGCAAAGTTTTGACCTGAAAAAAAAAACATAAGGGGTAACACTGTCGTTTTTGGCCGAAATTTTGACCCCCTCCGATCTTCTTGAAACTCTGGATTCTGACAGAGGGCCACGAGACTTCGACCAGCGCGCAAAAATGGAGGCTCTAGACCCTTCCAGAGCCGAGATATCGGATGTCAAAGTTTTGACCTGAAAAAAAAAACATAAGGGGTAACACTGTCGTTTTTGGCCAAAATTTTGACCCCCTCCGATCTTCTTGAAACTCTGGATTCTGACAGAGGGCCACGAGACTTCGACCAGCGCACAAAAATGGAGGCTCTAGACCCTTCCAGAGCCGAGATATCGGATGTCAAAGTTTTGACCTGAAAAAAAAAAACATAAGGGGTAACACTGTCGTTTTTGGCCGAAATTTTGACCCCCTCCGATCTTCTTGAAACTCTGGATTCTGACAGAGGGCCACGAGACTTCGACCAGCGCGCAAAAACGGAGGCTCTAGACCCTTCCAGAGCCGAGATATCGGATGTCAAAGTTTTGACCTGAAAAAAAAACATAAGGGGTAACACTGTCGTTTTTGGCCGAAATTTTGACCCCCTCCGATCTTCTTGAAACTCTGGATTCTGACAGAGGGCCACGAGACTTCGACCAGCGCGCAAAAATGGAGA